>OY730196.1:102204034-102804034 GCA_963422505.1 Pseudognaphalium luteoalbum
TATGTAAATTTCATACATGCTCAACTTCTCGTTGGGTGGGACAGCCTTTGTTGCTTGATCATAAACTCTCATGGCTCGCATAGCTAGACCATAATCCTCCTCTAACTTAGCATATTGTAGATATAATAGCTTTACAACATCAGCAGGAGCCTGTTTAATTATCATAAATAATTGAATTGATAAGTTATAACTGTAACCAAAAGATATGCAAAGAATGAGAATAATAATTATTTTGTATGCAAGAAAAGTAGCTATACCATCTCAACAGCACGCTCAAATAGCTCTCTGGATCTTTCAAGTTTGGACTTCCCGTATCTTTTTACAAATTTTGAAAGATAAGTAACCCAAATGTCTTTCGCATGTGGATATTTGAAGATCTTCACCCCTCGTTCATAAACCTTAAAAGCATCCTCGAAGCACTTATTATCCTGAACCAGATGCAAGCAACAGTTTATGTTTTTTTACATTGATTCAAGTTATAATAAAAGGAAAAAAAAGAGGGGGCTTCATACCTCTAACAGCATTGCATAGTTCAAAATAATCTGTGGAGTGGCAATGCGAAGATCCAAGATCCTCTCATATATGGCACGGGTAGATTCCAAAGTGCCTAAACTTTCCTCTAAATCCACATAAAATGTCCATAGTCTTAGGGACTTGTGCAGCTTTATTTTTACTGGTTCATTGCCATCGGCAGCCACTGGAGTAGAAAGATATAAAAGAAAGAAACAACAAAAAGGATTGTAAGTCGTAATTCTAGAGTACAACTACAAAAGCTTAAAGTAAAAATCAGTTCATCATACGCTTAAGATAGAGTCCAAACCATCAACAATGATTTACGCATGCTATAAAAGTGAAGCGCTGTGAATTCATGATATCTACATAACATTAATAGTTTTCTAGCAAATATTGCAGCCAATGGACACATTTGGCAGTCAGAGAATGTCCAATTCTCTACTGCATTCCCCATACTTGGTTTATTTAGCAGCAAAAAAGGGATAGCTACATACGGTAAGCGATATAATACCATTAGGCGGGGTTCAACTTGCTAAACAATAGCCACAAAAGGCAGGCCTGCCACCGGCAATACTTACATTGCTATTTATCAAATGCCAAATCCAGTTGGAAGATGTTTTAGAGCTGATAGATGGTGACAAAATGAGCAGGCAGGTAGGTGTGTGGTAGGAGTGTGTGACAGGTCAAAAGACTCTCTTATCCATTATTTGTACTTTGTATCTGTAAGTAATTAATGTGTTAAACCTTAAATAATAACAAAGACTATTATTACAGACATGACTAGATTAGGCCTTTATGGATTTTATACACTTTGATAAACTTGATATATCAACCCATTCAACAGGTTTACTTTTTAGTTGAATCTTATGCTCCACATGAGATAGAAAATCAAAACTATATAGATAGCCCAAATCGATCCATTTATAGGTAACCGGGTCAGAATCACCTCTTAAACAGATATAAGTAGATTATTGCAGAAAAAAGTACGACCACAACTTAAGTCTAAGGTGTACTCCTATTGGCCAGATTGTGTACCCATGGTGAACTACAAGTGGATGACAGTAGAGAAACTACTACAAATGAATCATATCTGGATGAAAAAAACCACATTGATTCTTTTAAAAATAAGTGTGTTAACCACAAAAAATCAAAACAAAGAAGCGTTAGGTTTACCTGTGCATTTCACTTCAACAGAGGGTGCAGCTGTAGCACACCTCATTAGTTTCAGAGCTTCCTTGAAATTTTTGTGCCTAAGCTCCATTTCTGCCCATTCACACCAGACACTAGCTAAGTTATCCACAGCTTTATAGTTAACTTGGACAGCCTTATCAAATATCCTTCTTGCATTAGCAATGTCCTTATGAGTTTCATACAATTTGGCAAATGCAACCCATAAGGTATGAGGTTTTCCAACAGCTTTCGCTGGATCAATTGTTCTTACGGCTTCAGTGTGTGTCAATATCTGCTTTGTCAGATTGCCTTCAAAGATCTTGACTCTCCTATGCCACTGTTCAACATTATGAGGGTTTTGGCGAAGAAGGACACTATTAGCTAGTTCCGGCCTTCTGTCCATAAGATGCTCTAATCTCGCTATCCTCAGATCAACGTCCTTTTCGTCACACAACCAAAATTTCTTAAACTTCCCCACATTAAGTCGATCATCTTCATCCTCAATCCCGTTCTCTTTCTCACCATCTTCCTCTTCATCCTCACTCTCACTCATCCCTTCCATCTTCAAAGCAAGCACACTTTCTTCAAACTGTGAATACGCATCAAAGATCACACTAAAATCCCTCAGAGTAACAACCGTCATCATCCCTTCTTCAAACACATCTCTAGCTTTCTCCAACAGCTTCCTCCTAATATAATAATCGGCTAACGAAGTCCACAACCGCCCCACCTCATCCGTAAACTTCCTAATCCCACCTCTAATAATCGCATCCACATTCAAACCCGAAATCTCCGTAGCATGTTGAGTAAGCAAATCACAAAGTTCCAACCACAACCTATGTTTACTCTTCCCTTTAATCGAACAATAAAAGCGATCGTCATTCAAAACCCCAGCCAACCTCTCTGCAGCCTCTTGCCACAACCCCGAATTCAACAAAGACTCAATTAAATCCTCAATATGTCCAGGATCATAATTCATATACCTCCTATAAACCCTAAGTGAAGTCTCAATAGGCACACCTTTCTGACTCACAAACACCAAATAAGGTTCCCAAATCCTATCATGTTGAGTAACAGGCAACGCGCATAACGCCCTATCGAAAGTCCTACGAGTCCTAGTAACTAACTTCTGTTCAGTCAAACTAGTCAGATACATAATCCAAACCCTAGGCATTTTATGCATAGTAATCAAAGCACGTTCAAATGTATTATTCAAGGTTTGATACTGCGAATGCGATATCGGTAAGTTACGTACCAATTGGAGGCGTTCCCGGAGATAAGCAAGCCATAATTTGTAACTTCCAGGAAGAGCTTTGAGAGCTCGCTCATAAATAATCGATCTTTTTGTGAATGGTGATTCAGTTCGTGCAATTAAGTAACGGCACCATAGTTTGAGACTAAATGGATTTCTGACAAGTTCTTCTTCGTAGAGAAGATCGTCTTGACTCGGATATAGTTCCAGTGGAATCGACATTCACTACCAAATTGAATGTGTTTGTTTTAGAAACCCTATGAATTGTGATGAACAAGGGTCCGCCCTACGTAATGATTATTACGACTAAATCCTGAAACTGGATCAATCTACGTAGCGAATGTAATCCGGAAGAGGAGTAATTATCGATTAAATAATCAAACCCTATAAATTCGATTTAGAAATCGAATGAAGATGAATGTAGGTGGCGTAAACAGTTGGGGAAAGAAGGGATATTATATACGGGTGGTAGAGGCGGCAAAACATACCCATTCCCTCAAATTCGGATATACGGGTGTGAGAGAATTTAGGAATGGGCCAGAATGGGCTTAAGAAAGAGATGAGTCAATTTGCGTAAGTTAGGAGATGGATTAAATGACAAGAACATAATGCTAAACTACCATCATCGTCGCCATACTAATCTTTGCCGCCGCCGCTAACCATGAACTTCCGATCAGAATTTACCGGCCTTTGCCGGCGCCACTACTTTCCGGCCACCACCACAAATCAAGATAGAATAATATGATAATTTCAACATAAAAGCTTGAATCTGATATTCAGAACTAAAATCAAACAGCAAAATTGTGTGTTGATTTTGAATTTTGACACAGAAATTTTAAATTGTCTGGTTTTAGAGAGAGAAACAAAACTTTATAGATAATTAAAAAAACAAATGAGAGAGAGAGAATAGAATCAAAGATACAGCTGCTTTTCGTATGCCACAATCATTTATGTTTTCTTTATTTTTTAACTATTACTCGTACTAAACCATAGATTATAAGCCGTAAGTTTTGCGGGCTAGAGAATAAAAACAATTAAGGTTTATTAACTGATTAAAATTTGATATAAAATTTCATTCAGGTAAATGAAATTTAAATTAAATAGAAACAGAGGATGCATACACGTAATTGTAAATCGTTAATAATATTTATAGTAACCATTCAAACTGAAGTGTTTGATCGTAAATTGATGAATCCATTGAAGGACGAATAGCTTTATGATCAATATCGAGGCAATGCTAACCAAAGTGCACTTATTGCATGAAGCCTTACAAAATAGTTGTTTATTGCAAGAAGTGTAAGTGCAAATTGTCTTGTGGTTAGTTTCTCATATTTACCAAAATAACAACATTTTAACTATAACTAATATTGTTTCTATAGTTAATCATATTTAAAGTTTTAAAATATATAATTTAATATATATTTTTTAAATATATAATTTAATATATATTTTTTATAATTTTCCGTATTTTTTCCCTGTAAAAATCATTGATTTAGCTGAAGTTTATCGGACATATAAGTCATATATACACGTATGTTTTTTCCTTCTTGATTATTATTTCTATTTGTGTGACCATGGTGCCAAACAATAATGAAGATGATGCAAATATGCGTTGTTTATATGCTTGCCGTAGTTAGTATATTGGATATTTAAAGGATAGAAGGATTCATGTGAAGTTGGTTAGGGATGTTTACAAAAGTGGTGGATTGTGTAAGGGTACTATCTTTCGGATAATCCGAGTTTGTAAACGTGTTGTTGACGTTAAGATCTATTTGGAGAAAAACGTAGGTGTTCCAGCAATTGTATAGAGTATTTGCAGGGAAACCCGAACCCATTCCCCCATACCTGCCCAAACAACACATGTTAAAGATTGATTTTATTTTATTTGGCACCCACCATACTTGACCTTTTAAAAAAATGAACCCAGAATTCAAATATGCACCTAATATAACAAAGGTATACTTTGATATCTTTGTCAAAATTTAAAAGAATGAGAATTCAAGTATCTCATGCCTACAATATCCGTTTACCATCACTGTTATGAGGGTGAATGGAGTTTACTATTATACGAATAGTAAAGTTTTTATTATTATTATTTTAATTGTTTTTTTATACAACAGAGCTATATGAATTACACAGTAAAGTTGTGTATTAAGAGGCATGTCAGATTATAAGGTGAAATATGATACTTCTGAAAGGCTACAAATTTAAGAAAAACCTTATGTGTAATCTTGTCAACTCAAACACACGTTGAGTAATTCATCAAAGACCTATTATCATTAATCATACACATAATACTTAAAAGTAAACATCCGGTATATAATACAAATCAAAATTTACCATTCAACATTCATATTTAACCATCATGAAAGTACAACTATACTCACTATGCATCTATATACATCTCTTGTTCTAACATTCTTTACTCATAACCTGTTTCCATTCTCTATTTGCCTCTTGTAGTGTAGGCTTCACACCAAAAACACATCAATTTCAATTTCACATAATATGCACCTGTAGCTGTTTTGTACATCAAACCCACCCCAATTATTCCATGTTACTTACCCTAATACTTTAAATTGGGTCGAGTAACATATGCCATGAATATAAAAACCATTAATGAATATAAAATACAGTATATTATAAAAACATGTTAATAATACAAAGCTAATATACAACTCAAGCACACCATCCTACGTGACTGGAAGTAATTTTCTTATCTGAGTTCCTTTAGCCATTAAAAAATTACCTAATTATATAATTTAACCATATTTAGAAGACATTGAAAACTCCAACATTCACCAGGAGGGTGAATGGAGTTTACTATTATATGAATAGTAAAGTTTTTTTTTTATTATTTTAATTGTTTTTTTTACAACGGAACTATATAAATATTTATGAAAACTGTTTTTTCTTAAAATTTTGGGTCATTAGCTTTACCCGGTAAAACAAAAAAGTATCTATAAATATATTTTGTAAATTGTTTATAAGTTACCTAAATAAATTTTCAAGCACCCATTTTGATTAAAGTTGTGTCTTTAAAATTTAAATTAATCAGTTTACTCGATATGGGAAAAAACACTACTAGATGTTTTTATTATTTAACGATAAGTTTTTTTTTTGTTTGATCATTAGTTACAAAAAAAAAAATTATAAAACACTTGACCGCAAATTATACCATTAGCTTAGTACAAATGAGTCATTAAGTCAAGTTGTGTATTATAAGGGAGAGAAAAAAAGAAAGGAAAATTTTTTATTTATCTTTCATGCATAATTTTTATTTTTAATTCATAGAAAAGCTAAAAAATAAAAGAATTGTTTCTATTTTAGTACACTCCAACATTCACCAGGAGGGTGAATGGAGTTTACTATTATATGAATAGTAAAGTTTTTTTTTATTATTATTTTAATTGTTTTTTTTACAACAAAGCTATATAAAAATTATTTTTCCTTAAAATTTTGGGTCATTAGCTTTACTCGGTAAAACAAAAACTTATCTATAAATATATTTTATAAATTGTTTATAAGTTACCTAAATAAATTTTCAAGCACCCATTTTGATTAAAGTGGTGTCTTTTAAATTTAAATTAATCAATTTTCTCGATATGGAAAAAAACACTACTAGATGTTTTTATTATTTAACGATAAGTTTTTTTTGGTTTGATCATTAGTTACAAAAAAAATTTATGATCGCAAATTATACCATTAACTTAGTACAAATGAGTCATTAAGTCAAGTTGTGTATTACAAGGGAGAGAAGAAAAGAAAGGAAATTTTTTTATTTATCTTTCATGCATAGTTATTATTTTTAATTCATAAAAAAGCTAAAAAATAAAAGAATGGTTTATATTTTAGTACTGTAAATATTGTTCTAAAGATTTAATAGATGATGCAAAATATCACCAAACTTATTAATCTTAAGACACTACAGACGCATAGACTTTATATGTGTGACCTATAGTTGTTTCACTATTTAATAAATATAATAAAGAATTAAATTATTCAACAAAAGAATTTACTTTAATGGTCAAAGTGTTCACTAAATTCTTTAGAGCACAGGGTGTGGGGAATGGTGTTATGGACAGTGTTTTGTAGAATGTTGAAACTGGGGATTTTGTGGTGTGGTACAAAATTATTCACAGTGTTCTGGTGCATATGATATTATGATTATTCGTTTTATTTGAAAAGTGGAGAAGAAAACAAAAAAAGAGAAAGAGCGTCGATGGGTACCAATATTTGTATATAGAGCGTCGATGGGTACCAATATTTGTATATGGACGGCGACTTCAAAATTTTGGGAGAACATCGATGAGAACACCGGCACGGGGTGGGAGAACACCGAGGCTCAGTGTTCTCATCCAAGAACATTGATGCCACGTAAGCCCACACCCACTGCTCTTACTATTATCCTTCCATTTGGTAACTATGCATTCTTTCTATCACCAAATTTTCACTTATGGTTTCTTATTACGTTTTTTTGTTTCCTTTTAATAATTATTGTGGAGATCAATAAAGCAACGATTAAATATATTGTAGTAAACTTATTAATTTTTTAGATTACAACTTTATAAAAAAACTAATACATCGACGCTATCTCCTTTTAGTAAGGTTTATGTTACCTATTAGCTGAGAATAACACACCAAGTTTAATTGATTCGTCGATATACATAGATGAAATTTTTTAATCTAAGCTTAAATTGTTTGAGTGATTTCATTTTGATTACATTTGTCAAATATTTGAAGTTGGAAGATAGGATATGCAGTTAAAATGGGTAAATCTTTAAGGTGATAAATTGGATGACGAAAACTAACAAAAGGTTATAGATTTGAGATATTGTATATGAAAATATAATTTTAATTGTAATGAGTTGACGAAGATAAACGAATAATGTTTTTGCAGTAAAGTTTAAATATTGAAATTTTTGAATATCGTTGACATAAAACAAATTTTACATAAAAGGTTTTAAACTTTCTAAATTTTGCGTAAAAAAAAATTCACATAAAAGGTTGTTACTATATAAAGGTTATTATACAATTATAAGGTATTCTATATATTTTAGGTATTTTTATTGTCCTCGTAATGTAATAAATATTTGGCTAATGAGCATAAAGTTTACCTCCATATATACATAGCTCCTTAATTTGAATATTTGAATTTGACTAAACACGAAATATCGATTTTTACGCTATATACCAGTTATTTCATAAAAAAATAAAACTAATTTTTGTTCCCCCGCAACGCGTGGGATAGAAAATACTTGTTATACCTACAAGAAACAATCACAACAATCAAGAGTTCTGCTATATATATACATACAGGTGGAACAGGACAATTGAGTCAAAAGTCACCCAGAGTTTTTTTTAATGCATGTAACTTTCTCAAGTCTATGTGTGTGACCTGTCGTAGCTCAGTGAGATTCGAGATCTCCAAAGCGTGGCCAAGTGAAAAGACCCATAACCGTACTTTCATTGATGAATGCAAATAAATATTGTACGGGAAGAAACTCACAAACTTCTCCATTCTACATTCAAGTTATATCCTAATTTAAGCAGTGAAGTTTTAAGTCAGCTTAAGTATTCTTTCTTCTCTTGCACAGAAAATCAAGAGGCTGCAGTTCAAATTATTCTAAAAGTACTTGAGGGAAACTAATTTCTAGAGATGGCGTAGCATGTAGGTAGGGCAGTTTGGGCAATAGATCTATGTGTCAATTGGATTCAAGATATAATTTGTCAGTCAATTGAAAATAAAAACATTTTCAAATATCATCTTCAATGACTTATAACATGTTTGACCCGTCTAGATTCATTAGTTAATTGTTACACAATTGTAGGTTATATTGAAAAAGCCATTTAGACCCATCTAAAAAATGGAGAGAAGACTCAACAAACACATCCCCTCTTAAATATTAAGTAAATTGACTCATAATTACCCAATGAGTCTTGCCACCTCTAAAAGAGAGGGACTTTTTTGTAATTTTGATAAAGTTGTGGAAAGGATAGATGGACCTTTTTTGTAACTTTGAGTAACTTATAGACCTACTTGCAAACTTGCCTTAAAAAAATACACAAAAAGTATTAAAAAAAATTGTTTAATCATAACAAAACGGATTAGATAAGAAGGGGATGGATGGATGGACGGACTTTTTTATAATTTCGATAAAGTTGTGGAAAGAATGGAGGGATCTTTTTGGTAATTTTGACTAACTTATAGACCTACTTGCAAACTTGCCCTAAAAAATACTCAAAAATATTAAAAAAATTTGTTTAATCATAAAACTATTTAATTTAATATACAAGATTCAGTCAAAAATAATAAAGTAAGATGCAATAACAAATATATATGATGCAGTAACAAATATACATGATGTTGTAAACAAAGTAATATCAAATTTCTAAATTCAAGAATAAAATCAAAGATTTACAAACACATCAAAATGCCAAAATATACATAAGATGCAGTAATAATATATAAAAGATATAGTAATAAGTACTAGTAGCTTTTTTTAGATCTAAAATGTACGATGCAGTAAGAAAAAGACGTAGTAGACGAAATGTATGATGCAGTAGAATGTTTTTAAATTCAAACATAAAATCAGAATTTATAACACATAAAAATGTTAAAAAAATATATAAGATGCAATAGTGGTATACAAGATGTAGTAAACAAGTATTAGTAAAATATATACATTAGTTGCATTTAAGGTGCGGTAACGTAAGATGCAGTCCCGTATGATACAGTAACGTAAGATGTAGTGGAAAAATGTACGATGCAGTCAGATCTAAAAAGTTGTATATCTAAAAAGTAGATATGTCATTGTAATAGTTGTTATATTAATTGGCCAATTCATCGGCTATATATGATGTTGCCTCATTTATAAAAAATATCAAAGAAATATGGATTGACCTATATAATCGTATATATATGTAAAAGAAAAGGGTAAACCGACCCTTTTGGTAGTCTCTTATAAACTGGTCTCACTGTCAATATGAGAGATGTTAATCACGTAACCCACGATTATATGTATGTAGACTACATGTCATATGGAAAATACAATCTTAAATAATTACGCAAAAATAATTTCAATGTAACAGTTGTTATATTAATTGGCCAATTCATCGGCTATATATGATGTTGCCTCATTTATAAAAAAATATCAAAGAAATATGGATTGACTTATATAATCGTATATATATGTAAAAGAAAAGGGTAAACGGACCCCTCTGGCAGTCTCTTATAAACTGGTCTCACTGTCAATATGAGAGAGGTTAATCGCGTAACCCACAATTATATGTATGTAGAATACATGTCATATGGAAAATACAATCTTAAATAATTACGCAAAAATAATTTCACGATAATAATAACGTATAACTAATGAAAAATCTATTTCTAGTGATAAATTATACTCCGTATCAATCTAATTTATAAAGATAAAAACTCACAAAACTTGTAGCTGTTAAAACTAAGGATATCTAACAAATACAAACTAATGTAATCGTAAAATCAACCATTCATATGAAATAATTACATATTTGTATTTTATCTAAAAATAAATGATAGATTATTTAGAATTTATTGTATTTAGCGTATATAATGACCTTTTTAGTTAACATCTTGTTAGTTGACTAAATTTTAATTTATTAAAAAGTTATACACTTAAATGATAAGAAAAAAATGAAGTGAAAGTATTTGATAAGATGAAAGACTACAAAATAAGTTGTACAACTTTAATCTCAATAAGCATTAAAAATATTTTCTTTAAGTCATGCTCGCCTTCGGAGAGGAATGAGATTTTTCCAATATATGTGGCGGATGCACTTTGTGTAATCTCATGGACTAATGATCCATTAAAGCTGTTGTCAATACCACATTCCAGATACATAACCATTATCAAATTTGAAATAGGTTATACAAATGTTACTCAAAATATAAAAATTATGTATGTATCAACATAAGAATCGATGACGTGTCCTTATAACAAAAGTAGTACGACTATATACATGTAATAAATATAATGTCTCGTAATAAAAGATAATGTGAATTTAGATATTAGGTCGAAAGAGTAAACACGACAAATCTTGGGGTTAGTTCAATAAATATTGTTTGTATAAAAAATGTTATACAATTTTTTTTACAAGTATAAAGTATTTGCGAAATTTCAAGTATTTAAAATAAAAAATAGTATTAATATTGATTATTGTTAATAGTATTTTTGTTATTATTGTTATATTTAAAAATTGTGACACATGGCAAGCTCAAAAACTTTGAGGCTTGCATTATATATATATATCTATATATATATATATATATATATATATATATATATCTATATATATATATAAATAAGAAAAGAAAAGAAATTTGTAAATCTTTTGTATTGCTATTAGCCTATTACATCAAGTATCAACCTACTTGTTAATTTGTGATAACTTCCTCTAGATAGATATGTATTCATTTGTTACTGTTTTATTTTTTCTTAATTTAATATTTAATTTGTTTTTTCTAATATATATTCTATTACTTTTTATATAAGAAACGACGATGTTTCATTGATATATTATTCAGTTTAGTTTGACTACAAAGACACAAACAATGAAAGAGCATTAAATCTATACATGATCATGTAAAAATTCTATGTAAGTCAACATATTAACCATTATGTGCACTTTTAAAATTACATGTTTCGTTCAAAATTTTGAGATATTAACTTTAATACATATGAAAGTAAGATGAAGATGATATTAATGATAAATATGTACGAATTAAACATCGAATTTAGTTGAATATATCTAATCCAAACCTTAATTTGTGCCTCTCTTTGTATATTTATAACTTTATTCTTCTTTCTCAGTGTTGTATATAATAGAGATGACGAATTAGATGTTATGGAGCAAAATTAAAGAAGAAAATATTGTGGTTGAATGAGGGTGGACGACGACGACGTTGATTGACCATAGGTGGAGACCATAGTTAATTGGAGGAGAGAATAGCGTGGAAGATGGAGATAAAAGTTTTTGACAACGGAGTAGAGAAAATTCAGATCAACAATAAAGATGACTATTTATGGAATGATGACGAAGTTACCTTAATATAGTTTGATAGGTGCTAACACATGAGTCGCTTCTATCACTTTTTAACCAAATGCCCTCTCTCATATGAACCAATCACCCATTTATCGACCACTTCATAAAAAGTTGGTTGTGAACCGTCACTCTTGTAGTTTCAAAACATTTTATATTTACGGAATTAATAAAATTTTAGAAAATATGGGGGTTTAAGTAAACTTTTACTAAACTTGAGGGACCATAAAAAAACCAGTTTCCCCTTCGCAATTTTCATGTTTTCTTGATAGAAAAGAAATCGAAGAACAAAAATACCAGAGAACAGGGCTCCTTCTTCATACATACAAACACACACTGTAAGCTATTGTGATCCGAAAACCGAAACCCTAATTTCATAATCGTCATCATCATGCCTAAGGAACAAGCTAATTGGTCTCCGTATGACAACAATGGAGGGTGCGTTACCATTATTATGCCCTAATTTCAACACTTCTATGTGTTTACCGATGTTTAATTTTATAATATTTCTATGTCTTAATTTACAGAACTTGCGTGGCGATTGCTGGTGCGGATTATTGTGTGATTGCAGCTGATACTCGGATGTCTACCGGTTACAGTATTCTCACCCGAGATTACTCTAAAATCTGTAAATTGTACGATTCATCTCGTTTTAATTTATGTTTGGATTTGGTTGATTGGTTTATGATATTTTATGCTATTAGATTTTATCTTCCTGTTATGGATTGTAATGTAATTTGGTTCACTTTTAGGGCTTAGGGTTTGTAGATGTAACGTAGTGTAAATGTGAAATATATGATATAGTGTAGGAAATAGAAGATATTAGCTTAGTTTATACTGTATTTATTTCAGTAATCAGTTTCCATAGGGCCACTTCTTACCTGTGATTATTTTGATCTTATATGATTTTGAACTGCTGAATGTGATTTCAAGTCACAATGATCACTTTAGGTGCATGGTCCAACTCATTCTCTTAGGTAAAAAAGGTAAGGAGTGTGTTACTTGCACTGATTGATATCCGTTCTCATCTAGGATTTAGATTTTTAAGGAAAAAATTTAATAAATGTTGTGGAGCGGTGTAGATTTTTCCATTTGAGAGCATGCAAGACATCCCTGGGACAATTGAAATGACAAAAGTGAATATTTATTGTGAACTACTGGGTTTACCTAATTGCATTTGTGCTTTCAATTCATCTCTTTTGATATTTATGCATGAGCCTTATCGAATTTCAGTTACATTTGGCTCCATGTACTTGAAGCCTTTCTCATTTGGTTTGTCTGAAAAGCATAAAGCGAGCCTTCCCATAAAATATCTTTCCGAATTAAAATAGCTATTTTGAAAGCTATTTGAATGTATTCTTTTCAGAGCGGACAAAAGTTTCATGGCTTCTTCAGGATTTCAGGCTGATGTGAAAGCACTTCAAAAGGTTCTGTCTTCTAGACACCTGGTAAGATTCTTGAACTTGTTATCTGGTGTTCATTTATCTTACGTTACTTTGTAAAATTTAAATCATAGTCAAAGCTAGTTTTTGGCTTTTTGCAACTGTGTTAACTCTAGTTACGTGTGTCAGAAATCTTCTGTTACACTCTAGCCAGTGGGGAAACTCTTGTTAACTGAATAACTGCTAGATAAATCATAGGCGTGATAGTGTGTTACAAAAATGCTTATGTTTTTTGTATGTATTTCTATTACAGATTTATCAACACCAGCACAACAAACAGATGAGCTGCCCTGCTATGGCCCAGCTTCTCTCGAATACCCTCTATTACAAACGATTTTTCCCATACTATGCCTTTAACGTTTTAGGTGGCCTTGATAGTGAAGGTATGCAGATATATGGGTTTTGTTAGAGTAATATGCTACTCCATTTTGTTTATGTAAAAATGCTAACTAATCTATACATATCAAGGAAAGGGATGTGTCTTCACATATGATGCCGTTGGATCCTATGAGAGGGTTGGATACAGTGCTCAAGGTTCTGGTGCCACTCTCATTACTCCATTCCTCGACAACCAGTTGAAATCTCCCAGCCCTCTTCTGTTACCTGCAAAGGTCTGGATTGAATATTCTCTGTCCCTCTTCTCATGCTCCACACACTTAGAGGTCGCTAAATGGGTCACTTGAACGGGTTGGGTAAACGATAAAAAAGGGCAATTTGTATTTATTAAGTCGACCTCAAAGCTGTGGTATAAATTTGATCTATTTAGTTAATGTGGTTAAATTTGGTTACTAATGGTGCCATACTGCCATTAACATAATTGTTCGTCCAACATGTGAACGGATTGTTGAACAGATGCATAGATGGCTTTACAGGTGGCGCCTTTAGCTGATATAGCACTGATAGTACATTCGAACTTCCATTGTCTAAGCAGGAACATAAAAAGGGACCAGTTATCTATTACTATTATATAACACATTTTAGATGTTTTTTTTAAGAGGGAAATTACCAATATGACCCTAACATTACTAATAACATTTGAAAATCTACTTGAAATTACCAACATACCCCTACATGTATTAAAATCTCATTAATGCTATCATTATTAAATTTAAAAGAAATTAACATATGACATTTAATTCTAATTAATTAAACTTTTCTATCATTTATACTACTATCAATAAAATAAAAACTAATAATAATATCACATCACTTTTCAAACCGTAAGGAGTTACGGGACGTGCCAATTATCAACGGAAAGATCGGAACTAGACGAAAGTGTTAGCAAACAGGCATAGGCGGTTTTTATTGAAATTCCGTCTCCAAAGCCTTCAAAATCAAGTTTTTCTCAATTTACGAGCTTTTTAAAATGTTTAAAGAAGATTCAAAACAAACTCTTAATTGCTTTAAGAAATCATAAATCTACGCATTTAGTCACAATTTTAAATTCACGTTTTACTGTCAATTTCTACATCCGAGAGTTTCAGTTTTTTGATTAAATCTAAGGATTACCTGTTTAGTACAAAAAAAAATAGAAGGTATTTATAGTGTAATTCTCTACTTAGCCAACTACTCTGCACCTCGCAACTTGCCACTTGACCATTAGGAAATGACTACCCGACACTCGCAACTCCCAACCCGACAATCGAGTTCGCAATGACATTTTTAATATATTAAAAAAAAACTCCATAACTCGGTGTATGGACATATAAATTTTAACTTTGAATTAAATACATTATATCGAAAGATCATGGAGCTCAATTTTAACCCGCTGCATCGCGCGGGCATTCTGCTAGTTTGTTAAAAACATGACCAAACATGCAGAAAGTAAATGATGCAGTTGTTCTTTTTTTTTTTTTTTTTTGATTTGTTGCTGTTGTTGACAACTTGACATAAACCAGTGGTAATTGAATGATTGTGACCAGGAAATGGAAAGCCACTAAACCACCCAAAATTTGACCATAAACTGACATTGATACAACTTGTATTTTTTGTTGGTGCAGGATGCTGTTACACCACTCTCAGAAGCTGAAGCTGTTGATCTGGTGAAGACTTGTTTTTCATCAGCTACAGAAAGAGATATATACACTGTGAGTTCTGTCATTTTCCGTGTTTCCCTTCTTATGTGCATGCATTGGAGATGCTCTAACACATTCTTTATTTATATTTTACAGGGAGATAGTGTTGAGATTATAATCCTGAATGCCAGTGGCGTTCGTCGTGAAAGTGAACAACTCCGCAGGGATTAGCTACCAACTGAGGGTTCCTGAAGGGGTTTGTTGCATTCAAGTCCAAGCAAGTGTGGAAGGTTTAGATTTAAACTGAACTTAGTACTTTGATATTTGTCATCTTGGGATTATGTTATCTTGAAACTTCTGTCTGTGGACTTATTTGCGTTGAGTGACCCGTGTGAATGCTTTTGTGTTCACATTTTAGAAATGAAACCATACTCTTATGCTATTCTTGTTTTTGTAAGTGTTTTATCGTATAATGAATTTCGAAGTTTCTATTACGAGCAGGGGGTGCTTGGATGTTCTATACATTGATTGTTTAAAGTAGTAGCAATTAGATTTTCAGAAGCAGATGAATTTTGGTGCAACAAAATCGTATTTTCTACATGTACTCATAGTATTTAACTAATTGCAACTTTAAAATTCTGTATTGCATTTCACCATATTTGTGTAGGTTGAAATGATAATTTTGAAATATAAAATGTACACTCTACCTCTCCCTGACATAGACATACGAATATGTTACAAGCTAACTTTAGCATTAAAGTAGAGACTATAGAGGCATGGAGCTTGTCCAAAATTGTCTTAAAAAATGTACAAGTGGAGTCCTGAGGCCAAAAAATTACTACTCCGCAACACTTGTCAAACCAACGACTCTGAGACATTTTGGTGTTAATTTATCTTTTACATGAACACTATAAGTAAACACATGCATAATTATGCAAATGCACCATAGGTACAAGTGTAACCAAACACAATATTGAAGTTATCACAAACAGCATAAACTGTCTATATGAATATTATCGACTGGATCCTTTTTCGGAAAGCATCTTTACTTTCTGCAAAACAAACGGAAAAGAAAGATATAAATCAGAATTAGCGAAATAAGTACTTGGAAAGGAAGTAGAAGCAACAAGCTATAAGGAGTCCTGGAGTGGACTTGCATGTATTAGTGGTCTAGAATTGGTAGCGTAATTTTGATGATTTAACTGTTAAGAATGTAGCGACTGGCCTTTGTTTTCTTTTCAAAGGGCAAATGGTCCCTAACTCCATTTTTGACTTTGGTCACATTCTAAATTCAAATTAATATAGGACTTTCTGAGAGTGAATCCCGTATACATTACAGTGACTTTCCATAGGGTTCAAACTTCAAGGTGAGAAAAGGGAACACTACTTACACAAACGCAAAAAAAACAGAAACGATGTTTGGCCACTTAAAACTGAACATTCGAAATTTTTATGTTCCCGTTACAAAATTTGACTATTATAACTACATAACATTTCAGTTTTAGTAGGAGGATGGTCAACTGTTAGGCTAGTATTCAGGTTTCACCAAAGGTATCGATCAAAATCTAGTTTGTTTTAACGCATTATCCCAAGACATCTACCATCCTAGGTTGTACCATGTAAATCAAACAGATCAATTTAATTCATGAAGATGGTGCAAAATGATAGCCAAAAGACTCGATTAGCCTATACAACAGTTGTAATGAATGTTACATTAATTTTGGATAATTCAACTTATGCACGAAAATCCATGATCATACCGAACTCCTGGATGCATAAAACACAGAAGAGGAAGGAACAGACTATTTGTAGGGAAGAAATATATAATAAAACGCAGAAGAGGAAGGAACAGACTAGTTATAGAGAAGAAATTTATAAAAAGCATTGAAGAGATGAAACAAATATTACTGAGATATATTGTGGTGGATCATCGAAACTAGTTGAGCCAAGTATAACCTCCCTCTTTAACTTAGAAGTAAGCTTGTGACAAACGCGTAACTGCACCAAAAACAAAAGAATCATGAATTAAGCAAGAATGCAACTAAGCAGTATTTGTGGGAACAGGCAAAAAAACAGAAATGTTTACCTCGGATCTAGTGGCCCCACCAATTATAAATACAAACATACGCTGTCCCATGTTTTTGAAATCCGTAGATGTATTAGTAGCTGCAGAATTACTACAAAAACAGTTCAAGAAAGGTAAGCAATAATAAATTTGCAGATACCATATTTCCTTTCTTTTATATCATTAGCATGGAAAGTGAGCTCATTTGATTTATTTGATAATGTATATAATGTTTTCACGCAAAGAGAGGATCAATTATAGAACCAACAGCTTGTAAAATTTCACAATACAATAGAAATCTGTAGAGATTACCTCGGATGTCCATCAACAGATGAGCGAGGCTTTGCCCATGTGGCTGTCCTCCTTGATCTCCTTGACTGTGGATGATTAGATGGCCCACTCCTTGCTGATGTGTCATGCATGCTATGAGTAGAGCCACTATGAGAACTTGAACTTGGACTATTCATGCATTGGTACTCGTCCTTTGGCATTTCACGTTTCCCAAGTTTTTCAAGCAAATCCTGAGAAAATTAACAAGTCACGTCATCACGACTGATGATATTTTATCGGTTCCAAAATTATCATCATAGTCATGAGGTGGTTCAGGAATTCCTATTAAATAGTACACTACCATAAAAGCCTTAATACAATAACAATTTTTTTTAAAAAAATTTCTATCTTTCTTTAAACTACGGACGAATATAATCTTGTATTTGGGGTATGATCATCTAGCCATCTAGGTGAGGTCTGACATTGAAAACACTATAAGTGGCCATATTGGATGATTCAACCTTGAGTAAGTTTCATCTCTAACAGGTCAAATACATTTTTATGAAAATAGTTTAAAAGAAGTCAAATGGATTGAATGTGCCCAAGTATATTTCAGTTCATTAAAACCTCCTATCTCATCTTATTTAATCGATTAATTATTATGTATAACAATTACGTACATATTACACTAAGTCTTTAGATAAATTTTTTGAAAATAGCGTTTTTGGGTCAGCCCGTACAAATGACCCATTTTCCGTAAGCTAACCCTCCCATTTTGTTCCCTCTAGATAGACTATTACCAATGAAAATCAAGTACATTAATATTGTTACTGCATCTTACGGCAGTGATCAATGTTTAATATGTAACATTGTCCATTAATAGCCTGCACGTGGCATGCCTACTCTACGGATGACACTTGCAAAACAACTTTATACTCCAGATCACATAACACTCACATAAGTGACTAGAAAACTACAATTCAGAAACTGTCCATCACCACAAAAAAGGTTCGGCCGTGATTTGAATTGAACAAGTATGATTGTAGACAGCATGATGGTGGAAAAGGTTCTATGGTTATGTTACCTCTAACATCGGATGAAATCGGGAGAGTTGCCAGGTTTCCTCTTCTCCGGTCCTATCCTTTCTTAATGCATGATTCCTCTAATAACAGGACACAAATACAAGAAATGGTAGGAAGTTCAATAGATAACTGTGTGAAAAATATTAAATTGACTTGTGTTTGCTGATTGTCATGGATGGATAGATTATGTAGTTACCTTTTGAGTGTCAAATTTAAGGGAGAAGGCTCCATGGTGTTTCTTTTTGGTGTTTGATCCCTCAATCAATTTAATATTTTGTATTGCCTTCATATCCTCCGGAGGTAATTTTGCCAACTAAGAGACAATAAAAAAAAAGGACTAAGACAATAACACAAGCAACTTGATGCAACTTCATTTATGGTACCTGGATCTTATTTCTACCTTCCTCTTTTATCTAGTCATGGGGACTGCATTACAAAGTCGTTCCCAAAAACTAAGAAAAAAGTATTCTTTTCTACTGTTTTAACATCGTTTATTTAAAGTGCTTCTTTCAATTTTCAAATAAAGTTGTAAATTTGATGGCCAGAGTAAGAAAAATAGATACCTGCATAAGCTTTGTTGCTTTGTCACCCTCAAACTTTTCGGGGTGAGCCATGGCATAAATCATCATTAATCTCAGCTTGTATTCAGCTTTTGAGTCCTGGAAGAAGTTTAGGAATACATTATCCGGAGAAATATTACATCTTAGCAAAATCTCCCACTGTCTCGTGTTTTATATGTACTTCTCAACTCACCTGATATGTCCTCAGATAGTTAATGACTTCCTTTGTTCCAGCATCACCAAAGACAAGATCCTGCTCAACTTGACCAAGATCTCTTAGCCCTTCATCTCTGATAACTTTGTTGATTTTTCCAGCAATCTGATTTAATACGATACTTCAGTTATTCAGCACTGTAGGTGGCATTTTTTAACCTACTTAGTAATGAACGGGTCAATCCGAGTTGTGGTTTATCTCAACGGGTCAAATCAGAAAACTTAGCTAAGAAGGGAATTTATTTACTGTAATCATAAATAACACATCAATTGTTAATAAAAAATAAATGTATGTGTGGATTAATGCAACCTGAGCAACCCATTCCAACTGCAACCCGTCTTGACTAATGACCTATCCGCCCACCTTCCGCTGAAAGTACAGAGTAGTGGAAAAAACTGCAATAATTACAGAGTAAGTAAGAAACTGACCTCTACATGGAGTGAAAGTTTCTCCATTTGCTCATTATATTGTGGCAGAGCTTGAACCATTTTTTGTATCTCCCGGGTGGATAATTCACTGCCATCTCTGCATTTAAGTCAGATCCTTGTGTAAGAGGCTCTTAAGACTCCAGTAAATCGTAATGGTCAATATTTCATAAATTGCAGATTAATATCGACATTCAAGTCAAAAGGTTTAGATATCTTTCCCAAAATCATGGTGCCTTTTCCATATAAAAATATCTAAACATTCAAACTTTACTGACTGAGAATAAACAAAAATATGACATACAAATATACAATATCATATAATGAAATTAGCATTAAGATATGCAGAAGTATGATAGGACATAAAGTGCTGAGAAAATAATACATGTATCCATTATTTGATAGCACCAACCTTTGTTGTAACTGAGCAGCTTTGTTTTTTGACATGAAATTTTGCATTTTGTCGCTCAATCTTTCACTAGCCTGATATGGCAGTAGATGGTAAGAGAAAACTCAATACTCGACACATTTCCAAAGTCACCAGAAAGCATATATAGATACGTACTTCTGCTATGTGTAAATGGCGCATTTCAAGCCAAACTGGATCATGATCTTCAAGAAGGAACTCTTTTCTCTGAGGCTCACTGCCAGATTTATTGGGTACCTACAAGAACATGCTTCATCATTTAAAGAATGCCCCTCATGCTAATTTTTCTCCAATCAAAAGACCAAAATTCCAGTAAAATGTAGGGATTGTTGCATAAAAAGGTAACTGAATATGTTCAAACTTCTAAGCTAGGTAACTAATATTTTCTAGACCAGAATTTTCAGAATATTCTATTTAAAGAGATCTGACCCGGATACCAGGCCAAAAATGGTGAAATGGCAGCCTGCGCGTTGGTAACCAATTTTTGTAGGACCTTTTCAACCCCCAAAAAACCATTAATGTTGGTTACCTTTTATGTAATTTACCCTAATTGTACCTCTTGCACATATTTATTCCCCTCCAGCTCTAGCAGATCATGGCACATAGCATCATAAGTCCATTCGTGAATGATGGGTGCAATCTGAACTTATACATTGTTATACAGACAGTAAGAGCTCCAAAAACTAAAAAGATACTGTAATGATTAAAGAAAACAATAAATAAGCTTACCAGATCAAGAGATCTATCCACAATGAGCAATTCGCATGTTTCAGTCTGTGGAAAGTTAGCAATAGTAGTTTTATACATTGTGATGCAGTTCCAAACAGCAGAAGCAAGCTTTACAGGCACCAAGTCACGTTGTGTTGCTGCACTAGATCCATCCAAACCCTTTGCACGGTACCATACAACAGGGAACTCCTAGTATAATGCAAACATGTTCAGCCTTTAAGCAAATAACTTAACATTATAGTACAGCTACTTATCAGAAAATCCCCAAAACAAAATGACTAGTGTTTTTGGTGCTTCCATCCATCATTTGAAGTTCAAAACCTGCAAGATACTTATGAGAAGTCCTATGAAATCATGTTTAGTGTCTACCTCCCTCGTCTCTAAAACTCTGCCATTACTTCTACTTATATTGTCCAATATAATAGAAAAAAGTAGTTGCCATTGATCAATGGAGACGAGGCTAGGAACTCATACAGATAGAACCATTTGCAAAATCTCTACAAAGCTACTATGTTAAATCTGGGGACATAAATACTGCCAGTCCTTCTCAATTTTCCACCTTAAAAGGTGTAATTTATGAAAATATAAAATAAACTTCAATATTTATTCTTACCTTCATCGAAGCAAAAACTGTAGCAATGCGACCAGCAATTATATTCAAGCTAGCATCAACTTGGCGAGAATTCTCTGCACTTTGACCGTACAGATTTTCTAGAGCGCTGTCATGATCAGTTGTAAATGCCTGCCATGAAAATCAGCATAGTAATAATAAAAAAAAAAAAAAACAAAAAGAACTAAAGAAAGTGAGGCATGCCCACAGTTCAAACGTATTTTATTTATACAGCAATGATTTAAACCTACAATCTGACGTAAAACAAATATAATCAACATATAACCAAAACAAAAGTACTGCCACAAACAACAAATGGAAGAATTTTAGTTACCTGACTTTCTATAGGGAAGTATTCCAGATTCATCTGCAATGAAATCAAAAGTAAGATCATTTTCCAGAGCTTCCTATTAATAGATCCAATATATGATGTACAAAAAGAAGGATCAATAGAAGAACAAGAAGATGGTGATATTACTTCTCTCAGAGCACCAATGCGTGGTACAACACTCATGTCACTCTTAATTCGACTAATCAAATCCTTTGTGGCAGGACAGCTAAAATAAATAAATGCTCTGCAACAAATGGAGCAAATCAGAAAAAACAATATGGGATAAGGTAACTAACAAACAGAATAAAGAGGGCTTCATTTCATAGAAATTACGTCTTTTTGCGTACTTTCTATATAAAGGTTCTCTTCCTGACATATCAGACAAAAACATGATGAGGCTGCAAACGAAACAAAGAAAAGTGTCAACTTACAAGCTATAAAATAGATAGAAAATAGTCTATAAACTGAGCATAAAGATGTAAACTTATACAGTAACTGATAATGTAGTAGACTTAACACTCATCTATCACCATATACAAATAGATACACGATGAAAAAGAAAACATAATAAAAAAAAGAGAAGCCGTACTTCTCTTTGATTGGCTGAATGAAGTATATGACATCCATAGAAGGCATAGGTTGCCTTCTCTTAAAAATGTCTTCCACCACTGCAGATAAAAGTTAATAATGAACACCAACAGATGTCTATAGAAATTTCATCCATCACATGCCATTAAGAACATAGTTAAAACTTGCTATTAAATAAATATTTAGATATACGATCTGGAGGACTGCAGGACTACCGTATGAAAACAAAAAACAACAAAAATGATATTAAATACTACAACTACTACGTGTCTATATCTACGTGCAACTATGGAGCTGCTCGATCACATTGTGACCTCTACAGTATATCAACACTTTTTTAATCATATTTTCAAACTTATAAAAGTGATAGAGGTAGCATATCAAGATCAGAAATCGATGTGCAGAAGAGAAATAGTCGGCGTCTTCAGACAATTGAATACTAACACAACATAAGAATATAACATTTGTTATGCTTACGTGAAACTCCTTGATCAGTGATATCTGTCATTTTGCATGAAGCAGACATAACTTTCAGGGTGACTTTATCCATAATAAGTACCTGCAACAAAAGACCACGAAAGTCTTAATCGATATCAACTTATTAACATCAAGTAAAACAAGAAGCAAAATAACATTAGTAACACTACATCTAAGCATCACTTAAGTATTAGATACTGACTGAAAAATCGGATTAAACAAGATACAAATCGATATGTAGGTCATTCGAAGTCTTATGAGAATTCATATCATGCAATTAATCTATGAACATACTTTCCAACTTGATCTTGCATCCCCTGATGAAGATGATTTGAGCATTTCATACAACAACCCTGCAAGATAGTAACCAGTTTTTTCAGCATTAAGGAACCAAAATAAGAAATACACAGTCATAAATTTTAGAGTCTTAGATACAGATAATTAGTTATAAATATTACATGCTACAGTACTGAAAACCTATCTAGCTTAGCAAAAATAGGCAAAAGCTCGTTTATATATCCATGTACGAAGATTAAACAGCATTCTATTCACATCAATTAAACCATCAAAGAATACTACAAAACGCCAATTAAGCTACTAATAAACATTCCGTTCATAAACACAAGGTACATTATATAGCTAAGGCCAACAAAACCCCTACAAGACCTAAAAACTTCAATATTACTACAGCTCTATAGGTATATATATCATTAAACTCCTACATTTATTCCCTATCAATTTTAATATATATTATGTTACTAGGAGATAGTATAAACTAACTAATATCTATATACAAGCATAAATTCAAGCGACTGAAAGCATATTCGGGAATCTGTCGCTAGCCTAAGCAATTCAAAGCACGTTATAACAGATGCACCATAAAACAGAACAAGCAGATAATACAATTGAAATCCATAACTTCATGCAAAATACACAAACATGATTGACAATATAAATACATTATGTATTTCAATTAGGAATTGAATTACTCGAATCCGGATAACTTACGATCACGGCTGATTTGCCGGAAAGTTTTATAATCTCCGTTGCCGTGAGATGATGAATCGGAATCGGTGCATGACATTGTGTTCTAATTTTTACAAATATTATATCAATAAGATTAAGAATAGTAAAATAAGAATTAAGGAATTTGAAGAATAAAAATTCAGAAATGAATATAAATGTTGATCGTCAACAACAAAAGAATATGAATATGAATATGGAAGGGGGGTGCCGGAGACAGAGTGTCATATTTTAAGGGGTGACAGTTTTTAAGCGCTCCTTCTTTGTTTCCCACGAAAATTATAAAATTACAAAAGTAGTCCCTTAACTATTCTTTAACGGAGTATTTAACTTTTTTTTTGTTAAAGGGTAATTTAGTCATTAACAGTGTTGAATCTAATCTAATTATAAGAAAAATGAATAGATGTATTATATAACTAGTTTTCATATCCGTGCGATGCACGACTAATAATTATAGAAAGATGAAAAAGATTGAGGATACGTACTTATATAGTCAAGTATACATAAATAACTAAACTAAGTACCTACGTATTGATATATTACAGTTTAGAAGGAATGTAGACCCTAACACTATACAAACAACATGATGTCTGGTTCATCGAAGTGATTCTACAAATTAATAATGAGTGATACGAACTTTCATGAAATGACATATTAAAACCCGTATTAGTTTTTTAACCTGTTCGACGCACATGATGATTCATAATCAACAATTCTCGATATTAATTTGCAAAAACAATTTATCTTATATAAACAACACAAAACAACAATGAGCATGTTGATAAACCACGTGAATGATGAGTAAAATATATAATGAATCAAAACAAATAACTTTGTAAAAAAAATATTTAGTTAGAAGATAAACTAATCATCTAGAAAGCAAAGAGTAGACAATGAGGTTTTTTCTTCTTGATCACCTACTGATGAGCTGCTCTCCGTTATTTGTTCATTAAACTAATCAAATTTATCATGAAAACATGTAGAGAGTAATAAGATCGGAATGCATATAAATTTTTATTAAATGCATCTTAACGTGTGTCACATGGGCACACGTTAACAAAACCCATTTATTAATTATATGGAAATATATATTAGGAATAAATATCAAGTGAAACAAAAACGCTTATTATTTAATTAATTAATAGGTTGAAATTATATTTTATTGAATTTATTTGTTGGAATCTACGTGTTATAATTTTTTTTAAGAGTTTAATAGCTAAAAAATAGGTGGGTTTAGAATTTTTTCAATTTGAATAACATATAGGATTTTTTAGGAAGCTAATATGATGACACCTAGAATTTTTTTGTTTAGTTATCAAAAAATAAGATAATTAAGATTAAAATTAAGATAAAGATAAGATTAAGATAGAATCAAGATACGATAAGATAAAAAATTTAGTCATGTAAAGGGCTAATTGAGACAAAAAAAAGTTTAATGAAGGACCAGAAGGGTAAAATGTGTGACTCAATGTGATGATACATTGCATGTTTGTAGTTCCCTCCGACTACCAGTTCGTTTATTCGTGCTTCGTTGTTGTAATTTTTTATTTATTAAATAGTCATTTTACTACTATGCCCCCTTTTGTATTGACTATTTGCTTATTTCGGTCGCTGTATTTTATAAGGGGTATATTTATCATCTATTAATTATCTTACATCGTAAAAGTTAGAAACTCAAGTTTGCTATTTTAACTTAAAAAAAAAAACATAATAAAGAGACATGTCGGCTTCTTAATTGGTCCAACTCGTAAACATCGTATGCTTTTTTATTTATTTATACTCCTTATTTAATAAAACCAATAACATACTCCTTTCATCACAAAATAATTGTCACCCAACAAAAAACATGCAGTTTAATAAAAATATAAACATTACTATTTTCTATTTCTTACTTATTGCAGAATAACAGTTTTACCCTTAACCAATTAATTAATGTTTTTTTAAAAGTTTGTAATAATAATTTTAATTAAGGGTAATATGGTAATCACGATCAAATTTCTAAATCTATTTTAGAAGTGAACAATTAATTTGGAATTTTTGTAAAAGAAAATATGGAGTATAAATTTGAGACGGATGAAGTATTATATATATAAAAATATACTACGTATAAACTTTGAATATGAATAGAAAAGAATAGGAGTAGGTCGATGAGGTCGCCAATCCATGCATGAAGTAATTAACATGAATAAAAATACATGACATGGCAATCGTGTTTCCCACAAAGTCAAGAATTGCTTGCTACACTTTTTAAAAGATTATAGTATTTATTTTTATTTCTTGATAAAAATAAACTACTAGGGGCATTTTTTTAGTTATAATTTAAAAGCTCCACTTTCATGGTTTCACAAAAACTAGTTTTTTTATTGTGAAAAACTATTAAGTCAAAATGGCTTTGGCAAAAAAGGAGCTTTTAACAGCAAAAAAAATAATAATAAAAAAATTTAAAAGCTAAATCAAACACCCTCTAGATGTTTACACGCGAAATAAAATAGCAAACAGATTTGTAGTGTTAGAGAAAAAATATTTTACACCAAATGATTTTTGAGATTCACTTTTGGAGATGGTAGGATTCGAAACGATCATGCATATTTTTATTTTTCAAAAAATGTACGTTATGCTTACAAATTAATTATTGGATGTTTTAACCAATTTAACCCAATTTCTATTTTAACAGTTTTACTCGTTCATTAATAAGATCCGACATGAACAAAAGTTGAAACGAGCATATATACAAAAGTTGTTTAAGAATCGTTTTCTTTAACTTTTTGTTCTTGTTCTTAGCATAGAGTCATATACATAAAAATAAACGTATGGAATAAGGTGTTGAATGCAGCTACTATACTTTTTATAAACTTTTTGGTAGGAATTATTATTATTGTTAGCTATATTTAAATTGCAATCTATGTTTTGGATATACTCTGGAGTTTTGAAGCTAGAGTGTACGACATCATACAGTACGGAATTATTGATACGAAAGTGTTTCAGACGGAGTATTATATAAAGTAAAAAAAAGTGGGTAAGACCACTTCCTACCGTAACACAAACGAGGTATCAGTTTCTGCCACATCAACGTGTCATATCAGTACTTTTCAAAACTGACAAAATACTACCAACGGTAACACATTCCTACATTTACTAATATATCTTTATTTCTATACACAAAATAAAAACAAATTCAAAACTGATGCACATCGCTACCGAAGGCAAAAGTGACGTCCCAACGGATGTGTTGCTGCTAGTGGTGTCAGTTTTAGTAAAACTGATGCATCAGTTTCACAAACTGACCTTTCCGTTGATAGAGGTCTAATAAAGCATTAATTTTTGTTGATAATGCAATGATTAGGTAAAAAAATGAAATAACTAGGTAACGTGATACATAAAGAAAATTTTTAACAATAGAAAAAATTTCAAAAAGATTTGTTAAGGTTGTGTTTAGTTCACGAAATTTAATGAATATGAGATCTCAATTATATTTTACAAAGGTGTATGATTTATGAATAAATTAATTTGAAAGTGTTCAAATTTCTTCATTCAAAATAATTCAAAATACTTGAAATTTCAATTCGTTTAGATAATTTAATAAATTTAAATTTCATCAAAAACATTCATGACACACTGTAAGTTTTATTTTTCCCAAACTGGCATCGGCAAAAAATAAAATTCATTTTCAACATTTTGATAATAGCACTCACTATTAACATTCAATTTAAGATTAAAATAAATTAAAATATATAATAGCATCCCATCTATACATCTTCTAGAATCTTGACAATGTGAAATATAAAAGCCTTTGTTTGACTGAGTATGAGTTTGGTAAAACTAGAGTTGGAAGTTTTAGCTTAAGCTTATTTTTATAACTAACTTATTGTTTATAAATATTTGGTTAGAGCTTAACTATATGAATTAATATGTAGGGATAAAAAATATATGATAAAAATTTTATAAAGGATATCTGTGTAATTTCTAATTTTATAAGGTTGAAACATAATTTTAAAAGCTACTTGTTATTTTCCCGAAACTCGAAGAAACTATGTATATATCCATCCAATCTACCAATATTATTAGCAAAAGAGAAACAATATTTACACTACTTGTAAAAAAGTAAACTCTAAAATCCAATTCAAAGCCCAATAAGTAACTCAAAAATGGTAAAATCGAAATATTGTAAGATCTTCTATGAATATCCTAAAGTATATTACTATCCGGCTATCATTTCCGTTATAAAGAAATATTGTAAGATCTTCTATGAATCTTATGATGACGATCTTGCTAACCTTAACTTTAAAGTAATTAACAACAAGAAACCTTATGTTTATTATTTGCCTTAATAACTTTTACATCTCTACATTCTACAATAATGGATACCCTTAATTAAGTTTATATCTTCTTTTAAAAAAGACATCTATATATAACATAGGTCTATCTTTGACAAGGTACATCCAGAGAGCATTCATCTAGAAAAGAAATTTACTTTTATTCCTAAAATAAACATTAGTATATTTTATTCATATTTATATTCATTTTACATTCGTTTATTATCTATGTCACAGACTCACACCCTTCTACAAGAAAAATAAAAAATTTAGACAGCCATCTGTTTCCTCTTCTCATCATGGATTCAAGACTTCTTACCTAAAATTCATAAACCCTTCATATCAAATTCAAAATCAAATTCTTTTCGATTAAAAGAAAAAAGACCCACAACATATCTGACAGACCCATTTCTTAAAAATTGAAACTTTTTAAAGTCAAGATTAGAAAACAATGAAAAAATCTAATCTTTATTCTGGGTTTTAAATTTCTTGAGCTTTTGTTTATATTTTTGATTTAGATATAGAAGATTAGTATGTATAGATCTGGAGCTGTGATGGCTTGGAATGTATTTAAATTCTGTACGGCACTAAGAGGATTAGGTTCAATCATGATCTTGTTGGTTCTTGGTGTTGTTGGTGTTTCTTATTACGCTGTCGTTTTGTCAATTTATGGTCCTGCTTTGACCTCTGGTGGTCTTGATTCATTCATTGCACTTGTTGTCTTGATCATGTTTCATACCCTGGTAATAATTTTTTATTTAAATTTTCAAGTTTTTATTTACATTAAGTTTGTTTTAACTCTGTTATACTACTAAAGTTCTTTTCTATAGTTATAAGTTTAGTGAAATAAACTGAGTTGACCTTTTCTTACTATTGATTAGGATTTGAATTGATACCCAAATTGGGTATATTTAGCTACCCAAAGTAGAAAAGTATGAGCTTTTGTTTGTGTATGTGTTTTTTATTCTAAATTTAGTGGAATTTGATTTTGAGTAAGTGCTAAAGATCATTCTTTTATTAGAATACATGAGCTATTTCTGTTAGTTTAGGAAAATTTTCAGCTACCTAGAAGTAGAACTAGTACACATCTAAATAGCATCTGTGTATGTTGAAATCACTAGTATAAATTTCGTGTTTGTGAGTAAATAAAGAAGTTGTTGTAGCTCCAAGTTACTTGATGCAACTAGTATTAAGATCAACCTCATAAGAAGCCGTAGGAAGACTGATTGTTGAAACAGTTGTAATATGGAGCATTATCTTAATACGATTCATCAATTTTGCAAAAATAATCGCTTTGAAAACTCACAATTAAACACCACCTCTACATATCACACCTACTCGTGTCCATCTAGTGTCCTGATATGACTAGGGTCACAAATTATAAACTTGTAATTGTGTATGTATACTTGATTTAAATTTTACTCGAGTATGTACAAAAGTTCATGATTTGAATAGGTTTTAGCGATCGTGTGGTAGTTCAAAGAGTTTTTCAGCTACCTGTTTGGTAGGTGTTTATAGCTTTTAAAGGGGAAGTTATCATAGATACAGACGTACTTTTATTTCATTCCTTATTTAGTCACCGGACTTTAGAAATTGAAACCAGAACAACTATGCCCTTCTCACTATTTTGGGTAAATTTGCCCAAAAAAAAAGCTTAAATTATGATGATAAAGTTGAATCTTGAATGGTTTGTATGGCGGTTTTCAGAAGTTGGATGGTGTTCGTAAGAATCTTCAAAGTTTTGTGACTAAAAATAGAAATGGAGTGAACTGTATTGCCATATACTGCAATTTACCCTTTTCAAAACCATCAAACAGTGTTGCCTATTATTAGTTTGCTATTGCTTTGCTTCTTCTGTTTCCATAAACTACCTACAACATTTGTCATTGTATTTATTCATCTGTTAGCATCGATTGAATTTTAAATTGTTTTTTGGGTAATGGAAGTTATAGTCCAAATAAAGTTAAACAGATAGAAATAATTATGCTAATGCAGTTGGTGATGCTGTTATGGAGTTACTTCTCTGTGGTTCTCACAGACCCGGGTGGTGTGCCACCTAATTATAGACCATTAGTAGATGAGGAAAGAGGTGATGTTGACCGATTGACCGGAACTGAATTCAGCCCATTGGCCACACCTGATCCACCGAATGCAAGAATCCGTTATTGTCGCAAGTGTAACCAAATAAAACCTCCTCGTTGTCACCATTGTTCTGTTTGTAAGTTCAGTTCATTTTTCTTTACTAATTTCAATTGAAAGTAGTTTTTCAGTAACAGGATTCACTTTTACAATGTTGATCTGTTGATTAATGTAGAGACAGTTAATAATTACAATTAGATCGTGTTGCTAAATACTACTCTGTAATTAACAAAGAACAGGAGGGAGGGTTATTTAGGACCATCAAATTGCTCTTCATTTTAAAAATTTGAAATTTTTTGAGACACATATGAAAGTAGTTAAAACTGTGACTCTTGTTTAGGTGGTCAGCATGAGAACATGATACAGTTGTGATTCTCCTTCATTTTAAAATTTTGAAATTTTTTGAGACAGATGAAAGTAGTTAAAGGTGCGACTCTTGTTTTGGAGGTCAGCATGAGAACATGATTCAGTCGTGATTCTCAACAATTTTGATTACTTTATTGTGTAAGATCAGTGTATTAGTATATGATGACATAACACAATTGTCTATTAAACAATTTTCTTCTTTTCTCCTTTTGTTGATAATCTCCTTTATTCTCAAAAGTATATATGTCCGGCTGTCATACTTTTAGGTGGGAGGTGTGTGCTAAAAATGGACCATCATTGCGTGTGGGTTGTTAATTGTGTTGGTGCACTAAACTACAAGTACTTCCTTCTATTCCTGGTACGTCATCTGCTTCTCTTTCTACATAATTTGCATCGAATTGATTGCAATGATAAATAAGTTTAGAGAGCCTAATGGCTAATGCCAAAGTCTCGTGTCTTATTTATAATCAACAGTTGTAATCTTTGAGAATGTCATAAGACCACACTCGAGAAAGTGAAATGCTTGTTGTCTGCTTATCATATTACTGAATAATTTGCTGAATAATGTCTTGGTAAAGTATAATTTCTGTTGTTTGTTTGTTGCAGTTCTATACACTTCTAGAGACAACTCTTGTAACTTTATCCTTGTTGCCGTATTTCATAGCATTTTTTAGTGACGGAGAGATTGCTGGGTCTCCTAGCACTCTAGCAACGACTTTTCTCGCTTTTGGTATGATCTTATAATACCATGTCATTGCGACTTCTGACCATCTTGCATTGCTATCTCTTGGTTGACCTTTTTCACCTTTTGTTCCTGCTTTGTACAGTTTTGAACTTGGCTTTCGCCTTGAGTGTTTTTGGTTTTTTGATCATGCACGCATCACTAGTGTCAGGAAACACTACAACAATTGAGGTATCAGCTTCTTTCCTTCAGAATTTAATCCATGTTTTCTTGTAATTGTTGGTTTGAGAATTTGATGAAGGATTGGTATATGCTAATTTTAAAAATTGTTAACCGAATCAAGTTATAGCTTGATTTCAGATATTTTAGAGTGGTTTATCCTCTATGTATACATAAAACCAATTATCAAATTTTTTGTTTTGCTTAGGCATATGAGAAGAAGACGAGCCCAAAATGGCGATATGATCTTGGCCGAAAGAGGAACTTTGAACAGGTATCATATTGTTTTGCATGCCTTTTTACTTTTTGTATGTGTGTGTTATCAATCCTAAGCCATATGAGTATATGCTATTGATCAAATTTGTTACCCTTAAGTAACGACAAAATATGTTTGTCTTGTGTAATTAAATGAGCTTTTTTTTAAACACGATTAGTGATTTTAGTCTAACAAAGTAATTTGTATATAGTTATTAGCATATCTGTTATCCATTAGCTAAAACTTTGGGGAATATTCAGGTATTCGGAACAGTGGAGAGATACTGGTTTATTCCAGCTTACAGTGATGAAGATTTACGTAGGATGCCAGCCCTTCAGGGTCTCGAGTATCCCTCAAAGCCAGATTTGGACTCCCAAGAATTCTAAACACGTCTCTATAAAACAAATAGTTTTCTTCATTCACAACATTAATCCGGATACTTGTCATGTGCGGCTGCAACTGATTTTCATAAGCAGCAGTGAGACTAAAGAGGAACAGAGATGGGAAAAGTTAAGCAGAATTCGGTATTTTAGACTAATTGGAGTTCATGAAGGTACTATAAGTTATGGGTTTACACGAAATGTACATTAATAACAGTTTCATGACTTGATCATACGTAACAGTGAACTAGTTTTCGTAATGTATTATGTGGAAGTGGTGTCGAAATCTTGGCTTTTATGTTGTAGAATTTAGACTTATAGCATTGCATTTTACTATAGAGCGCACACCTCCAGTTGTTGTATGTATAATAGTTTATTTGATAAAAACAGTAATTTAGCGTCTTGAATGTATCAAATTCTTCAATGGTATAAAGACTATCAATAGAATTTGTTTTGATGAAGGGACTGTCTAAATGCTAACCCTAGTTAGCGTTAGTAGGCAACGAAAAAAACGCCTTGCAGTATCAATGAGGATACTGTACACACCCATATCTGCTTTATGTTGCTGCCATTTATAAAATGAAGCAAAGCGACTGCATATTCATAGGTCTTGTTGGCATACCATTCTAAATACCTTAAATAAATGTGCTTCTTTATAAGTTCAGCTTGCAAATCATGAAATCATTGATGGGTTTGGCTGTCACGTTGGGTTTGGGTTTGGCAATGTTTTCAGTTTTCTCTTATTTTGGTCTATACGTCAGTGATATGAAATCACTGATAGGTTTGAGAGTGGGCCATATTGTTATTTTGTTTATATTTATATTTATTCAACTATTGGGCAGATAATATTTTCAGGGTATTTAATCTTTTAGATTTATTTATTTACGATTCGACTTCTTTGTGTAGTTTACGTGAGTTAACATGTTTGTAACTTTGTAAGTGAATTAAACGTTTATCAAATAATTTGCGAATTATTAGGCGGAAAGTTTATTTATATTCGTTCGTTTTGTTATACAAACGAACATGATTAAAGTTTTACGTTCGTTTAATTATATGAACGAACATGAACATATGTCTCGTTCATTTATCTACGTTCGATAAAATGTTTCTGAACGTTCGATAACAGTTTCGTTGTAAGCTAATAATCAATTAAATTAATACATATTTGAATATCTAATTTTAATTTAATTTCATCTAATAATTAAATATAAAAGTATCAAAGAATTAGATATTTTTAAATTTCACATTTCTCTCTTACATTTCCCTCACTTGACACATCCATTTAAGGAATTAATGGCCAAATGCATTTAGTTATATATTCGTTCATAAAAGTAAGTTTGTACTTATAAACGAACAGATTTTCTTAGTGAACGAACATAAACAACACAAATATGGTTCCTTTATTTGTTTGTTCGATAAACTCTTAATAAACGAAAACTGCTTCATTTAGTTTGTTTACATGCCTAAATTACTAACATGACTTTCACTTACACATATTGAAATCCCAAAAGCATGAATCCACATTGTTAACAACATCGAGGCCTTTTAATATTGTAAATATCTTATTTTTAATAAAAATGGACTGATTGAAAATTTGTTGTTTTGTAATATGTACCATTCACGTAATAATTTCTTTAACAATAAATAAGAATGATGGATATACATAAATACACAAATTATAAAATAAGTTAATAGAAAGGTACGTTGATGTTTCACTATAATGAATTTTTATATAATATAATACAATATACAATAATACAATGGTGAGATGCTGAATCCCTACTAGTCAAATGCTTCGATTTAACACTAATGTATTTCTCACTAATGTATTTTTTTTTAATTAGCTAAATAGTCTGTACTACCTATATAATTCAATTTCAAACTTAATTGAATAAGTTTAACAAATACAGAACGTCTCAATTTGTTTATACACATTATAATGAAAATCGAATTCAAAATTCGATTCTCCGTGATACACAAGTTTAATTTAAAATCTACTACTCCGTAGTAAACAAGAGTATATTCAGAGCACCTAAAAGCAGAATTTGCCCAAATCGTTATTATAATTTGAAAAATGTGTTGTTAATATTTGTGGTTAGCCTGTATGAAGATTGGAGAATATGTTGCTCATATTACAAATAAATAACGTTACAAATATTTATGCGCACTTTAATTTGTTCTTATGCACTTTCTAAAAAGTGTATAAAAGTATACTCACTTATGCGTACTTATAATCGTGTACAAGTTCTTTACACCTTATAAGTGTGTAGAGTGATAATTCTTTTCGCACGTCAAAGTATAAATATAATTGACTCCGGCGTACAAATTATATGTATGTTGTAAGTAATGGGCCATGATATATATATATATATATATATATATATAATTGTTAATATCACAAGTATTTATAATTGTTAACATGAATTATTTACAAGTGTTCCTTAAAAAATCAAAGGAGAGGCCAAAGAGTTGAAGTGTTAAACATGACAGGGGATGTTTTGAGAATCTCAAGGCTGGTTAAAAAAGGTATGATGAAAATAGTTGAAACGAGTACATATTTGCTTGACACCATATATGTATGCCAAACCCCTTTTTATCTATAATTATTTGTGTGTACTTTGTTTCATTTTTACAATCAAGTTACTCTTTACAATAATATATAATTCACTCGGGTATATATAATAATATATTACATTATATGTAAGTAATGTAACTAAGCAACAAAATAAATCATAAGCCTTTCTTGGGTTGGGGTTGGGCTCCGCAAACCCATTATCTATACTAATAAGGGATTAAGGGGTGTTCAAAAAATATCTGCGACCGAAATTCAAATATCCAAACTCCAAGTCATTTGTATTTTCGTATTCGGATAACGACTTAACTTTTTAGATATTTAGGATATCCAAAATTAATTTACTTTTTGTTTTTTTCTTCCATTTTATAGCAAAAGTAGGCCTTCGTATAAGACAGATAATTTGAAAACACGTTAAGAGAATATTAAAATATATATCTACTTGAATATATATAACTGTGTATTTTTTTGTTTTTGATTTTTATACATTTATCAATGAATCATTTCATTGGCAGACAATAACTTAACCTTGGTGCACCAAATGGGCTAGTTGGTATGAGACTGAATGAATATATATAGAAACAAGTCACAACGTAGAAACTTGAGCCTAGTTTTTTTTGAAAGGCAGTATTGGAATCACTAATGGACCCCTATTATGGTCCATCCGATCATCTCCAATGAGTTCGAAGCTAAGGCGACGTCCTAAAGGTGTTGTTCTCCCGTATCTTAGATGGGTATTGCGTTGCAGGATTCCCCCTCTCAACGAGGCTCGAACTGTCACCCCAAGGAGAAGCCCCATTATGGGGAAAACTCCTTACCACTGGGCCAAGATACCAATGGATTTCCTTGAGGAAGAAAACCCAAATCCAATACCCCTTTGCAGGGATCGAACTTTGGACAACTCCCCCTCAAAGACTCAAGAGAATCTTTGGTGGCCAACTCCGCTAGACGTGTTGGTTAACTTGAGCCTAGTTTAGCATGAAATCTTAATTGTATCTAACAATTTAAAATCCAAAAGAAAGATATCTTGACTTTCACATATTCTTTTTGCACCAAACATGAAAGTAGAAACTTGAGGCTCCCTGTTGATTCGTGTTTGATCTTACTGACGGAAAATACTCATAGGAAAGGGAGGTAACTGTGTACGTAAGCCATATGCCGGTGCATGAAAAACCATTATCTTATTGGAGAAATGAAAAACCATTACATCGTGTGATTTGATTTTGTGATAATCCAAAGATGTGAGTTTGACACCGATGATACATAGTTTTTTATATACCCCCATCCGTCCCAAATTTATAGTCCACCTTTCCATTTTGAGATGTTCCAAATTTATAGTCCACTTGTACTTTTCAACTAATCAAAACATTTGAATGTGGTGAGAAATTAAATCTTATTGGTTGTAGTATACAACTAGTACACTTTTCTTAAGATACGTATTTTTTGTTTGTGAACAATAAAATTGAGACGGATGGAGTATTATGTTATGGGCATGGGGTGGGTTCAAATGAAAAAAAGAATTTATGAGAGAATGAGGCAACCAATGATATTGTGCCATGTGTACAAAGAGAATGATCCACATGTACAAAACTCATTTACCCCCAACATCAATTATCTCACAAACGACAAATCGAAAAATTATGAAAATTGCATCATTAAATTCAACGTTTTCTCCTCTTCGATTTGCCGTCAGTCAAGACGTACTTTCGACGAATTTTTTTTCCAATTTTTTTGGTGATATTCACATTTACTAACACATGTGTTAAAGTGTTGTATTTGGGGTTTAGGGGTTAGGGTTTGGGGTTTCGCAATTAGAATTTAATGTCATGTGTTTATTACTATAAAGTTTAATAATGATAGTATTAATTAAATTTAAATACATGTAGGGATATGTTAGTAATTTCAAGTAGGTTTTTCAAATATTAATAATAATATTAGAGGAAAATTAGTAATTTCCGTCTTAAAAAAACATCACAAATGTATTATATAATAGTATAGATAGAATCTTATTAATATAGATTTTGATTTTTGTGATTTCCTCATTTACCAAAAAAAAAAGTTATGTAATGTGTATTGATTGTATATGTTAATTAAGGTACTACGTGTTAGTAAGTTGAAGACAAATACAAAAATTAATCTGATTGTTGTAAAGCAAGTGTAGAACTTAGTTAAAATTGGGAAAATGTAAGAATATAGTGGTTATTATTATTATTAATATCAATCAATTAATTAATAACTAATTACTACTTTCACTTTAAAGAGAGAAGAGAATTGATCATATTGCCCCCTTATTACGACCGTTGTTATGCTTCCGAAAGGTAATTATAATTAAACTTTACACTTAAGATTTTATTGTAGTATTAATTAAACGAGCAATAGATAAATAAAAACAATTAGAGAAATATGGATAATATCCTGGGTTGGCGGGTAATAACCGGGTAGTGATAAACAAACTTAGTCCCCAGTCCATCTAAGCATTCTAACTTCATTTCTAAAACAAAAAGAAAAGAAAAAAAGAAGGTATTGTGAAGAAGTAATTAAAAATACCATCGATTGATGTTGTAGTTGATAAGAAATGTTCCAAAACTTTGTCAATTTCACCCAAAGTTTCGTTTTATTCATCAATTCCTTCTCAAGGAAAATTAGCAAGTAAACCTATAATGAAAATGATTAATCTTGATGATGCTTATCAAAGATTTGTTGAGATGCTTCGCACAAAACCTTTGCCACCTGTCAAAGATTTTAACTAGTTGCTTACTCTCATGTCAATATTTCAACATCACTCTCATGTTGTTGAGCTATTCCAAAGACTGAGAAAGAGTAAGGTTAATGTTGATATCTTTACGATAAATATTGTTACAATATCTTGCTGCGGGCTTTTGGGAACAAGGGGATGTTTTACGGTTCTTGGTTGTGGTATCAAATTGGATGTTGTTCCCGATAGATACACTTTTAGCACACTGTTAAACGGGTTGATTGAGGAAGAAAAAAATCAAAAAGATGAAAACTTTTTCAACATCGTCATCATCAGAAATAAGCTGTGTGTACCTAATCACGTGTTTTACTCTACGATGATTAATGGGTTCTGCGAAGACGGGTCGATTGATAAGGCTATTGCACTACTACAAAATATGCAGGAAATAGGTTTTAGTCCTAATGTGATTACATATAGCACTATTATCATTAGATGTTGCAACATTAACCAAGTTGACGAGATGCTAAAATTTATCCGAGAAATGAAGATCGAAGAGGATATTCGACCAGATCTCATTTCCTATCATGCAATCAATGACGGGTTGTCTTCGCTTTCTAGTTTCATAGAGGTTAAAACATTTCTTACATATATGACGGATAACAAGATTAATCCGGATGTGATCACGTACACACCACTTGTGAAGGTGCTTTCTACACTCGGGAGAGTTGCAAACGCGAGCGCGTTTGTAACGATGATCATCAAAAAAGGGTTGGGGGTTGATCCAGAGGTATACACGTCGCTAATCGACGGGTATTCTTTGCGCGGTGAGATGAAAAATGCGGTTTATGTTGTCAAGAATATGAAGAAGTGTAATGAGTTGTTTCCTGATGTTACAATAGCCTCATTAATGGATTTTTTAGGACTCTAGCCATTAGTGATGCAATCAAGTATTTCCATGAAATCTCTAATGTTGATTTGAACCCACCATTGAAACTTATAATACCCTGATTCATGGTTTGTTCAAAGCTGGAAAAGTCATGGATGGTTGCATTCTGTTTAACACCATGGAGGCTCATGATAAGATCACATTTAGAATCATTGTCGAAGGTTTGTTTGGAAATAAACAAACGAATGAAGCCTTCGAATTGTTCCATTTGATCTCCAAAGCTAAGCCGGTTTCAGATTTGAACTTGTACAATATATTATTGAAAGGTTCTGTTGAGATTAGAAACCTCTATTAGTCACATATTATTCTTGGTAAGCTTATTGTAAACGTGTTGCGCCCCGATTTATAACTTGCAAAGTGATAATGACGGGGGTTATGTCGCAACGGCCTATTAGGCGAGGCCGATAACCAATGTTTTGAAAACCGTTTTTCGAATCGAACCGGAAAGTGGTCCGGATCCGGTCGGACCGGCCGGCCGAACCGGTTTCCAGAATCCTGGGCAGAACCATCCTGGGCATAATTCTGGACAGCAGCATCCGGTTTTATGGGCATATTATCATTCAACCAAGCATTAAAAACACATATAAAACTAAATAATACAACGTCAAAGTGTTACAATCCAACAAATACAACACAAAAGTCTTACAATCCAACGTGAATACAAATTCTAATGATTCTAAATGACATTACTTAAATAAACCTTAATTGTTCAAACAAGTTTCAATATAACACATGATACCAAATCCCCACAAGATCATCAATTCATCTCATTCATTCCCTACATCAAAAAATAGGAGTGTATAAATCATCATATTCCTTATTCATCACGATAAATCAAAAAAGTATAGAAATACCTTTCCATCAAAGGCTCAAAGCAAAGGAGTGTTATACGCATTAAGTTCTGTCTCACTAAGTGGTTGCTATTCATCAACGTCTTCATCTTCATCAACTAGAATATAATCACTTCCTTTTTCTATCATATTAAATAATAAGTGTTAATGTAATGTAATTGTCTAATACTACACCCAAAATGATAAATATGAAACCTTGTGTTTGAGTAGCCGGTTCATGCTCTTTCCCATTAAGCTCATTGTCAATTACATCATCATTTACAAGTTCTCCCTCCGGAACTTCTTCAACAACCCAACATTCCAAATCTTGATCAATGCATTCATGATCGATCGGGTCGAAAGATCTCATATCAATTTTAAGCCTATAAAAATAATTACCAAATATGACAACATTTATATATAATCATGCATTACAATTAGATTATAGAAATAAACCTTATTAAAATAAATCGCACAATCATACCTATTTTGTAAACGCAAGTTGTAGTGAATATAAACAAGGTCACTTAGTCGTTGATGTTCCAACCTATTCCTCTTTTTGGTGTGAATCCTTTCAAAAATACTCCAATTACGTTCACACCCGGAAGATGATGCAGTTTGGCTTAATATTCTAATTGCAAACCTTTGAAGCTTTGGACAATCTCCACCAAACAATTTCCACCACTCATCTAAAAACTAAATGGTTAGCAACACAATAATAAATACCATTATAACATAAAGATTTATTAATAACATATAGTTTTTGAAATCTTACCGGGACGAGTAACATGACGAGATGCAACGACACTACTTCTACCAAAGGTTCCTTCACTATCACGGAACTTTCCTAATGCCAAGGTAACATCTAAAATATCCCGACCCTCATAGTATTTCTCGATCATATCAAGAACACCTTTAAACACCTCATTCCTATCATTCATGTTATTGTTACCATATTGAAAAGTTGGATTTAACCAATAAGCCGCACAATGAATACTTGTACACAACATCTTATCCCAACGATTATCAATTATGTCTAGATAAGCCTTGCACAAGTTTTTTTTCCCTTGAAATAAATCAATTATCCCTCTCCCAGCCCGAGCCATACCGTCATAAACATAACCCAATGATGGTTTTTTATCTGAATCACACAACCGCAAAAGCTTCATTAAAGGAACCATTGATTTAACTGCAATCCCACAACTTATCCAAAAAGCATCATTCAAGATAATTTGTCTACATTCACTTGCATTATTCACTTTTTTAGCTAAGTACATCTTCTTAAACTCGCTAGATATGACCATAGCTTGCAAATCATCCTTATGCTCAAGTAAACTTTGTAATGCAATGAATGTTGTAGCAAAACGGGTAGCACCTGGACGGATGATTTCTGTCCAACCCGGTCTCTGTCTCAACCAATCCAAAGGACACTTGTGATTATAGATAAAAACAGTGATCTTTGATGCAAATGAAGCTAGAGTCTGCACATTTTCTAATTTGCCGACATCCTGAAATATAAGATTAATGCAATGTGTTGCACATGGTGACCATGTTATAGTAGGATATCTTTCACATAACTTGGTACCAACAAGTTTATAATTAGAAGCATTGTCGGTAATCAATTGCACAACATTCTTTGCCCCAACCAACTCCACAATCTCAGCAAATAAATTACACTAATTTGTTGCATTGCTTGCAAAACTCGACGCATCAACAAATTTGAGGAATGAAATCCCTTTAGGACAATAAACCAAAAAATTTATCAAGTGTCGTTGTCTAATGTCCCTCCACCCATCACTCATAATTGTGCAACCACATTCAACCCAAGCACTTCTATATGAATCAATCAAAAGAGAAACTTCTTTTTTAGCATCAACTAACAACTTAGACTGCAATGCATGATAAGTAGGCGGTTTGTAACCGTAACCTATACTCGCTACTTTATTTATTGCATGTTCAAAATAAGGAGAATTGCATGCATTTATTGGTATACAAGCATCATAAAATCACATTGCAATAGCCAAATCAATATCATGTATTCTTTCCTTTGATTGCATTGCTTTTTTGATACTAGGTTGAGAAGGATCGTTTATACCTTTAGTAAAGAAAGGTTGCAAAGTTGATTTAGCTTTTCTTTTTCCAGGACATTTGAATTGTGTGGCATCATCATCATCTTCTTCTTGGTTATGGTTATTATCCTCCAATATGGTAAACTTATTTTTTCACCTTATTTTAGCATTTTCTTCCGTTTCTTTAATAAAACCTTGCATCATAAATTTAACTTCCGGTGGTACTTTCTTACATGATGTACAATCACCCTTTTTATGAGCAAGATGTTTCTTAAGTCGATGTATTCCCCCACCTCAAAATTCTTTAAGATAAAAGTTGCAAACGGTTATTTCTTTTCCGGCCGGATCATGTTTTATCGTTGCAAAGTCCCATGCTTTATCATTTTTGCCTCTCACATGCGATTGGACCGAAGAATTAGATTGAGTCTCCGATGGCGTGTTGTTTTTAGGATCCATAATCTATACATTTTAAACAAGGAAACATCAAACAAAGAAATATCAAGCATTAACTAACATAATTCTTACACTTTCAATAATCATAATACAAATGACTCTACCAATTTTCACAAGCATCCAATTACACAAGCATCTAATTATTATGCCTACTGTTAATTTCACAAGCATCTAATTAACTAACTTTAACAATCGTAATAATGCCCACTGTTAATTTCACAAGCATCTAATTACACAAGCATCTAATTATTATACTTTCACAAGCTAATTATGCCTACTGTTTTTCATAATTTCACAAGCATCTAATTATTATACTTTCACAAGCTACTAGCTAATTACATATTTACATATAATGAATTCAAAGGACAAAGGAACAAACTTTGTTGATATACACAAGTAGAAATGTATAATTAGTGGAACAAAGATACCAAATTAGAGATAGATGAGACGGAATCGAGACTACCTTAATTAGAGAGAGATGAGACGGATGGCCGGAGGCGGCGTAGGCGGCGCACGACTGGAGAACGAAGGAGATGGCCGGAGGCGAGCGTAGGCGGTGGGTGGAGGCCGGATTCGGAGGTGGTGGCCGGAATCGGTGGTGGTGGCTGAATGTTTTTAGGGTTTTGGGGGTTGGACTCGAGATGGTGAACGAGAGAGAGAAAGAGGTTTCTTTCAAAAAAAGAAAATATCATATACATATTAATTATTAAATACATTTATTATTAATTAAATAATTAATTGTTATTAAAAATTAAAAACTTTAAATACTCCGGTTCAATCCGAGTTCAAAAACCGGTTGGACCGAAAAACCGGACGGTTTGACATTTTCCTCTTACCTCTTCATAACCGGTTTTTATGGGCCCGCTTTTCCTCTATAATCCGGTTCAACCGGTTGAACCGGTCCGGTTGAATCGGTTTCATAAACATTGCCGAGAACTGATTTTTCAAGATGGCTGAAGTATGCGACTTGGTCACGTACAAGTTTATGATCGGTTTACTCTTAAAGGAGCAAAATCGAGTTCCTTTAGCGAAACAACTCTTGATTGAAATGACCAGATAGGGATTGCATTTTGATATGGCTGCATACTTTACGCTTGTTGGTGATGGGGTAGATCATGAGATCCAAGACTTGATCCGTAAGTTGATAGATTGAAGTATTGGAGATTGTTGATGACAAATAAGGTATACTAGACTTCTCAACTAATGACTAATTTTGGTAAGGATTTCTTCAAAGACTAAATTGGCTTATCCAATAACATTGTGCACATTTAAATCTTAATCTCTATGTTTTGGTTAACATTGTTCTTGGCATTTTGGTTAAGATATGTTTTGGTGAACATAATACTAGGCGTTTTGGTTTACATAGTAGTTCAGTAAACTAGTATAGTAGTATTTATTAATGTTTTATGGATAGATTTGAAGAACTTATAACTTAGTTGAGGGAAAATTCTAACAATGTTTCACTTTTTTTATAGGTCAATGTGATGGAGGCCTAAGTGTTGAAGAGCGGGCCCTTGTATTTCTGTAGGTCTATAATCGTGTAACAAAAGGGGCTGCACAAAAAAGGTCATAATTTAGCTACAAGGCTCCATTTCAGGCCCATGAGTTAGCGAGTTGAAGCTTGGAATGAGGCCCACCAAGCCGTAAACTGCCGTAGGTGGTTTAGCCCTCTCGTTTTATTCATCAATTTGTCCTCAAAGGAAAATTAGCAAGTAAACCTATAATGAAAATGATTAATCTTGATGATGCTTATCAAAGATTTGTTGAGATGCTTCGCGCAAAACCTTTACCACCTATCAAAGATTTTAACTAGTTGCTTACTCTCATGTCTATATTTCAACATCATTCTCATGTTGTTGAGCTATTCCAAAGACTGAGAAAGAGTAAGGTTAATGTTGATATCTTTACGATAAATATTGTTACAAAATCTTGATGTGGGCTTTTGGGAACAGAGAGAGGTTTTACGGTTCTTGGTTGTGGTATCAAATATATACACTTTCACCACACTGTTAAACGAGTTGGTTGAGGAACGAAAAATTTAAAAAGGTGAGAACTTTTTCAACATGGTCATCGGAAATAAGATGTGTGTACCCAATCACGTGTTTTACTCTACGATAATGAAGGAAATGGGTGTTAAACTGTAACACCCGCCAAATTATTACTAGTGATTAGTACCTAATCAGTTGTTAATACATGTAATTAGTCCTTAGATTAGGATAATTAATGTATCTCAATATATATTGATGAATATATACAAACATGCGATTTGATTAAATCGTACGCAATCCCAACTCGAATGTAATTCGATTCAATTTATACGGACGTTGGTGAACATTTTTATTCAACAATATAATATTATTTAATACAACTATTATATCCAAAATATTATGTTAATAATATTTCATATTTATTGCGTATCGTGCAAACAAGGATTTCGCGGTTAGAAATAACAAACACGCAAACAAAACGAAACAAGTTAAGTTATATTTTATAACTCAATTATTAAAGTAATTGGTGAAATATTTTAATTAAAATATTGGGAAATTATTCGTATCTTAAAATGTGTGTATGACGCGCGAAATAAATATTTAAACGTTCAAACGATCTAGAAAACGAACACTGCACGGAGCGCGTACGCGGGAGAACGAAAAACTGGTGAAGCCCACACTCGGTGGACCCCACCAGCCGGGCCCCCTCCCCTCTCTTTTCCCTTTTTTCTTCCCTCCTTTCTTCTCATTCTCACCATCCACTTCTCTCTCTTTCTTCTTTTCTCTCTACAAACACCATCACCACCACCACCTCTAAATCACAAAATTACACCACCAAACGACCTCGGTTTTCATCGCTCATTTGGAAGAAAAGAACCACCTCGCAACGATCTACATTTCCATCTTTCCGTATTCTCCCCGCCTTAAGTTATAAGTTTCCGACAAAACCCGCAACTCCTCGATTTTTAGTGTTTTCAGCTTTAGTTGTTTCTTTAAGCTTGTAATGTCCATCTAAGGGTTTGGTAAAAGTTTCAGGCCAAACGGTGGCCGGAAAACACGTTTTTAGCTCAAAAATCCGTCATCAGATTTAAGTGTCGCATAGACACCTGCAGTATAGCGTCACTTCGTGCGTCACTTAAGTGACGCATAGAGTGACGCATAAAACCCTAATTTTCCGTCATTTGTTTGAGTGCCGCGTAAAACCCCCTTTTTCCCGACACTTCAACCGTCACTTGTCTAGTGACGCACAACACCTTTAACCGAAACTTTTAGCGACACTTCCTAAGTGACGCTTAGACCCATACCCGACACTTATACCGACACTTACCTTAGTGACGTCCTACCATGCGTCACTTCCCCTAAGTGACGCACATGCTTAGATTTACTATTTTTAGCGACACTTCCCAAGTGTCGCCCAAGCCCCTAAGTGACGCTATAAGTGACGCATAAAACAGAAGGTTTCAAACTAATTTTACACTAAGTATTGAGGCCCAAATTTGACGCCCCATTTCACCCAAATTCAAGTCCAGATGCGTTTTTTCACCAAAGCAATTTAGTAGAAATAAAAATTTTCCAAGCTGACCTGGCAGCTCGACCCCAGCCAGGGGCTCTGCCCCTTGGACCCCGCTACCAATGGCGCTGCCCCCGGACCCCCATCATCCAGGAACTTGTAAATGCTTTTACACCGAGTGTCGAACTTATACAACCTCAAGCTCTTATACAATATGACTCCTAAAACATTGTAAGACATGTTGTTCAAGTATAACACTTCGAAATCAATATGATAACGTCAAGATTATTATTACAAACAATCACCAACAGGCCGTACACATTTTCAAACGCTTAGACAATCAACCAAATTGTAATCATTTGGACATTCTAGTTGGACAAACAACTACAAGGTAGTCTTGTTAGATACCTTCTCATGTTTATAACCATCGCGTGTCGTGGACACCCTCAGGTTACAAGTCTTTGGACTTCAATTCTTGGCTAATCAATCTTAGTTTATTTAGATAAACTCTTCAGGCTCAGGTGAGTCTCATGGCCCCTCTTTTTACTGTTTTACTAGGGGTGCGATACGTTGCTCTGTTTTTAACACGTGAACGCGAGTACATATTTCAATATACTACATGAGTTGTTTTCAACTAATCAAACCAAAGTCCTCCGTCAGTATAGTCTGGTAATACGAAAGTAGCGTGAATATTAGTATATGGTACCATATAGGATTGACCCACCTCGTCCGGGTTAGTCGCGCTAACCTCTGCAACGGACGTACTAATATTTGGGAAAACGAGTGTAGATTAGGCACTCGTGGAGGCACCTCGCTCGGAATTCTCTATATGGGACCCGACCCTCGAGTTAAGCTCAGACTATGCGCTCATGGTTATATACATTATCTGTAACTTTATTTGCTAGATGCAAATCAATACTTAAATCTTGCGGTTCATAAAATATTATTTGATACTCAAACCTGTGAGCTCACCAGCGTTAGCTGACCCATTTTAGCATGTATCACAGGTACTCAGCAGTAGATTTGGACTGCCCCTCAGGATGCATCTTAGCTTGAGTCTTCATGCAAACTTCAGAGATTTCATTGCATTATTAGATTTTGTATAACTAATTATGTACTTAAATCTCTCATATTACGAACACGAGCTATGAACGAGTTCAAATTGTTGTAAACCTTTTAATATCAATATATTTTGTTAAAACGACACATATAGAGTCGTTTGCTATATATCTGTGTGCTTTGATTATTGATTAGTAACATCCAAATTATGCTTCTGCAAAACATTAAATTTGGGGGTGTTACATAAACCTAATGTGATTACATATAGCACTATTATCACTGGATGTTGCAACATTAACCAAGTTGTTTGGGCGTTAAAATTTTTCCAAGAAATGGAGATGGAAGAGGATATTCCACCGGATCTCATTTCCTATAATGCAATCATCGACGGGTTGTCTTCACTTTCCCGTTTCGAAGAGGTTAAAACATTTCTTACAGATATGAAGAACAACAAGATTGATCCGGACGTGGTCACGTACATACAACTTGTGAAGGTGCTTTCTACACTTGGGAGAGTTGCAAAGCGAGCAATTTTGTAACGATGATCATCAAAAAAGAGTTGGGGGTTGATTCGGTGGTATACACGTCGCTAATCGACGGGTAATCTTTGCGCAGCGAGATGAAAAATGCGGTTCATGTTTTCAAGAATATGAAGAAGTGTATGAGTTGCTTCCTGATGTTGTTACATACAACAGCCACATTAATGGTTTTTAGGACTATTGTCATTAGTGATGCAATAAAGTATTTTCGTGTAATCTCTAGAGTTGATTTGAAACCCACCGTTGAAACCTATAATACCATGATTCATGGTTTGTTCAAAGTTGAGAACGTTAGGTATGGTTGCATTCTATTTACACCATAGAGGCTCATGATAAGATCACATTTAGAATCATTGTCGAAGGTTTGTTTGAAAATAAACAAACGAATGGAGGCTTCGAATTGTTCCATTTGATCTCCAAAGCTAAGCCGGTTTCAGATTTGAACTTGTGCAATATATTATTGAAAGGTTCCATTGAGATTGGATACCTCTATTCATCACATATTATTCTTGGTAAGCTTATTGTAAATGGGTTGCGCCCCGATACAACAACTTGCAATGTGATAATGATGGGGGTTATGTCACAACGACCTTTTAGGTGAGGCCGAGAACTGGTTTTTCAAGATAGATGAAGTATGCGACTCGGTCACGTACAAGTTTATGATCGGTTTACTCTTAAAGGAGCAAAATCGAGTTCCTTTGGTGAAACAACTTTTGATTGCAATGATCGAAAAGGGATTACGTTTTGATGTGGCTGCATACTATACGCTTGTTGGTGATAGGGTATATCATGAGATCCAAGACTTGATCCGTAAGTCGGCACATTGGAGTATTGGAGATTGTTATGACAAAGAAGTCTACTGGACTTCTCAACTAATGACTTATTTAGGTTAGGATTTCTTCGGAGACAAATTTGGCTTATCCAATGACATTGTGCACATTTAAATGTTAACCTCTATGTTTTGGTTAACATTGTTCTAGGCATTTTGGTTAGAATATGTTTTGGTGAACATAGTACTAGGCGTTTTGATTTTATGTAGTAGTTCGGTAAATTAGTACGTATCAATGTTTTATAAATAGATTTGAATAAATTGAAGATGGAAATTGTAACAATGTTTCGCTTTTTTATTAGTCAATGTGATGGAGGCCCATGTGTTGAAGAGCGGGCCCTTGCATTTCTGGACGCACATGATCGTGTAACAAAAGGGGCTGCACGATATAACTTGGGTTACATGGTCCCGTTTCAGGCCCATGAGCTGGCAAATCGAAGCTTGGAATGAGGCTCACTAAGTTGCAAACTTCCATAGGCGGTTTAGCCATCTCATTTTATTCATCAATTCCTCCTCAAGGAAAATTAGCAAGTATACGTGTAATGAAAATGATCAATCTAGATGATGTTTATCAAAGATTTGATGATATGCTTCACACAAAACCTTTGCCACCTACAAAGACTTTTATAAGTTGCTTACTCTCATGTTAAAATCTCCACATCATTCTCATGTTTTTGAGCTATTCCAAAGACCGAGAAAGAGTCAGGTTAATGCTTATATCTTTACGATAAATATTGTTACAAAATATTGTTGCGGGCTTTTGGGAACATGGGGAGATTTTAGGATTCTTGGTTGTGGTATCAAATCGATGTTGTTCCCAATATATACACTTTCAACACACTGTTAAACGAGTTGGTTAAGGAAGGAAAAATTCAAAAAGGTGAGAACTTTTTCAACATGGTCATCGGAAATAAGTTGTGTGTACCTAATCACGTGTTTTACTCTACGATGTTTAAGGGGTTCTGCGAAGACGGGTCGATTGATAAAGCTATTGCATTGCTTCGAAAAATGCAGGAAACGGGAGTTAAACCTAATGTGATTACATATAGCAATATTATCACTTGATGTTGCAACATTAACCAGGTTGACGAGGCGCTAAAAATTTTCCGAGAAGTGAAGATCGACGAGAATATTCGATTGGATCTCATTTCCTATAATGCAATCATCGACAGGATGTCTTCGATTTCTCATTTCGAAGAGGTTAAAACATTTCTTACAGATACGAAGAACAAATTAGATTGATCCGGATGTGGTCATGTGCACACCTCTTGTGAAGGTGCTTTCTACACTAAGGAGAGTTGCAAACGCAAGCACGTTTGTCACGATGATCATCAAAAAAGAGTTGGGGGTTGATCTAGTGGTATAAACGTCTCTAATCGATGGGTATTCTTTGCGCAGTGATGTGACACCCGTCAAATTAGGACTAGTAATTGGTGCCTAATCAAGTGTAATACATGTAATTAGTTCTGTGTTATGCTAATTAATGTATCAATATATATATTGTTTAATATATACAATTATACGATTTGATTAAATCGTGCAATTTTCAAATCGAATGTATTTCGGTTCAAGTAAAATACGGACGTTGGTGATCAATTTTATTGAATAATATAAAAATTATTTATTGACAATAACGTACCAAAAATATTATTTTGATAATATTTCAAGTTCACTTCATGTCGTATTATAGGCGTCTGCATGACTTAGACATTAAACGCGTAAACAAACGAGGCCAATTGAATTATTAAGTAATTGATAAAATACTGCAATAAATTTATTTAATTAACTTTCGTCTTCTTTAAAACTTGCATTTTAAACACTTAAAATAATTATTTAACGATAAACGATCGGGGAAACGAATACCGCACGGAGCGCGAATACACGGAGCTAAAAGTGGAGACCCACACATGGGTGGGCCCCCACCCAAAAATCTGCTAAAGGGTGAGGTCATCACCTCCCCACCCTCACTTTACTCTTTCTCTTTTCTCCCTCTTCTCTTTTCCTTTCAAAATTCCACCATTTCCACCACCATCTTCCACCACAAAATAACACCACAAAAACGCCTCAAATCACCTCGCTCGTTTGGAGAAAAAGACTCATCTTGCAAAGACCTACATTTCTATCTTTCCGGATTCTCGTTTCGCTACTTTGTAAGTTTCCGACGAAATCCCGAAACCTTTCGATTTCAAGTGTTTTTAAGTTCTAGTTGTTTCTTTAAGCTTAAAATGTCCAAATATGGGTTGGGTAAAAGTCACAGGTCGAACGGAGGCCGGAAAACACCTTTTCGGCTCATTTTCCGGCCAACAGCTCATTGTGTCGTAGAGGCTCCAGGCCACCTGCGACACAAGCCTTTGTGTCGCATAATTTGAATTATGTCGCACTTAGCGACACAAGCCCTTATGTCACAGAGGTGATCTGCGACACAACAGACTATGTCGCACTTAGCGACACAAGCCCTTATGTCGCAGAGGTGATCTGCGACACAACAGACTATGTCGCACCTAGCGACACAAGCCTTATGTCGCATGCTATGTCACGTGAAACAGAACCAAGAGAACACAAATTTTACTAAGTGTCGAAACCTTAAATTTTATCACTCGATTTCACCCAAATTCAAGTCCAGATGCGTTTTTCACCAAAGCAATTTAGTAGAAATAAAAATTTTCCAAGCTCGACCCCAGCCAGGGGCTCTGCCCCTTGGACCCCGCCAGGGGCTGCCGCCCCTTGGACCCCGCTACCAGGGGCGCTGCCCCCGGACCCCCGTCATTAACGGGCTTCGCCCTTACCCTAGGTTCATAAGTAGCGGTGTTACATCTAAACTTTCACACAAAGTGTTAAACTTGTATAACATCAAACACGAATGCGACACAACTCCTAAAACATATTGGAACTTAGTTTTAGGTATAACACTTCAAAACCATCAAAATAATAATGTGGGATTATTGTTACAAACAAGCACCAACGGGCCGTACACATTTTCAAAACACAAGTCAAACAACCAAATCGTAGTAATTTGGATAATTCAATAAACCAAATTGTAGTAATTTGGACATTCTAAGTTGGACGAACAACTACAAGGGCAGTCTTTCGAGATGCCTACTCATGTTATAACCATTGTGTATCTTGGACACCCTCAGGTTACAAGTCTTCGGACATCAATCCACTGCTAATCAATTCAAGTTTATTAATTTAAACCCTCAAGGCTCAGGTGAGTCTCATGGCCCCTATTTTACTGTTTTTCAATCAGGGGTGTGATATTATTGCTCATTTTGTTTTACAAGTTGAACGCAAGTACAAATCAAAATCAAATACTACATGAGTTACTTCAACTAATCAATTTAAAGCCCTCCATAGCATAGTCTGGTAATACGTAGTAGCGTGAATGTTAGTATATGATATCATATAGGATTGACAATCCTCGTCCGGGTTAGCACGCACTAACTGGTCAAACGGACGTATTAGCATTTGGGAAGACGAGTGTAGATTAGGCACTCGTAGGAGGCAACTCAGTTGGGTTTCCTTAATTGGACCTGACACTCAAATTAAGCTCAGACTATGTGCTCATGGCTGTATAACTTTTATTTTGCTTAATTGCATTTTAAATTCAATTATAAAATCTTGCGGTTCATACAAATATGTGTTGACATACAAACCTGTGAGCTCACCAGCGTTTCGCTGACCCATTTTAGCATGTATCACAGGTGACCAGCAGTAGGTTGGACTGCTCAATCAAGATCTATTAGCTCGAGTCAGCATGCAAACAAACAGAGATTTTAGCTGCATTATTATATTTTGTATAGATTAATTATGTACTTAAATCTCTTATTTTCAAGTGGAGCTAATGTAAACAATATTTTGATGTAAACTTTTGTTTTATCAATATCAATGTAAAACGACGCATATAGTGGTCGTTCATTATATCTTTTGTGCTGTGTATATTGATTAGTCGCGCCCCAACCCGATTCGCTTCCGCAACCCGAATTTGGGGGTGCGACAAGTGAGATGAAAAATGCGGTTCATGTTTTCAAGAATATGAAAAAGTGTAATGAACTTCCTGATGTTGTTACATACAACAACCTCATTAATGGATTTTTTAGGTCTCTGGCCATTAGTGATGCAATCAAGTATTTCCATGAAATCTCTAGAGTTGATTTGAAACCCACCGTTGAATTTTAAAATACCATGATTCATGGTTTGTTCAAAGCTGGGAAAGTCAGGTATGGTTGCATTCTGTTTAACACCATGGATGGCTCATGATAAGATCACATTTAGAATCATTGTCGAAGGTTTGTGTGAAAATTAACAAACGAATGGAGCCTTCATATTGTTCCATTTGATCTCTAAAGTAAGTCGGTTTCAGATTTGAATTTGTACAATATATTATTGAAAGGTTCCGTTAAGATTGGAAACCTCTATTCGTCACATATTATTCTTGGTAAGCTTATTGTAAACGGGTTGCGCCCTGATACAACAACTTGCAATGTGATAATGACGGGGTTATGTCGCAATGGCCTTTTAGGCGAGGCCGAGAACTGGTTTTTCAAGATGGATGAAGTATGCGACTCGGTCACGTACAAGTTTATTACCGGTTTACTCTTAAAGGAAAAATCGAGTTCCTTCGGCAAAACAACTCTTGATTGAAATTACCGAAAAGGGATTACGTTTTGATGTGTGATGTGTGCTAAGTATAGGCAATTATAATCACAAGTTTTAATTAAGGAAATACTAATAAATACTATCACACAATTCAGGCAAGTGTTATCCTGATCATAGAATATAGTTTTATAAGTAAGTCCAGATTCGAACACAGGAAACGTGATTTAATCTATAACTAACTATTTATTTATCTAATTACAATTATTACAATTAATATACAAACTTACAATAATACACAATAATATACAAGATAGGGGACGTTTTAGTTCCGATCGGAAATCTTTATAATTGATACCGATTCTTTAATAGATAAGTTTTAAGGAACAACTTAAGAATACTCAATTGGATAGAAGATTATGACTATTTAAACTATTATTTATTAAACTTATTATATCAACTTATGTCTATTTGCGTGTTGGCTATTCTTATTGTGATTTACTAATGTAGAAAACCACAAAGGTTAAGATAATTTTCATATAGCAATACAGTCAAAGGTTATGTAAAGCATCACTATTTATTAAGATCTATCAACATATTATTAATGCAATTCCATGGTCGGTTGAATTATAATGTTACTTAACATCTAATGAAACATAATCACTTAATTTAAAAACCCAAAAGATTAGTGAAGTTTATCTATAAATCAGTTAATTATGATCATTAACATAATATAACACATAATTCTTGCATAATAATATTCAATAATATAGTTCCAACATAAACATATAATTCATATAATAAACCTAATAAACATACATTTAAACATTCATAACGAAAATCTAACAAGCAATTAATTCAAACAAACAATATCCATAGTAACCCAAAAGGTTAATAAAGTTACAAGGATAAAGAAATCGAACCAATTGACGAACTAGCTTTTCCTAGGGTTGAAAACCTTCAAACCCTAGCTCCTTAGCCTCCAAATTCGCACCTCTAGTCGACCTAAAACCCTAATAATCGACTTTGTATTCTAAGAATCGTATATGATTTAAAACTAAGCCTCTATTTATAATATTTCTGGCCGACCCTCCAACCGTCGGTTGGGACTTCCAACCGCCGGTTGGAGTTAATTAAATCCTTCTCCAACTCTGCGCTTTTCCACCGACTTAAAACCTTAACCCCAACCGCCGGTTAGTTAATCCAACCGCCGGTTGGATTGTTTTTCCAGAATATTCCAAAAACAGGTTTGGGCTTCAATGTGGGCTTTCTTTCTTTTTAAACGAATTCACTTATTTTTTTGGCCCATTTCTTTAATATTATCATCTTAGTCTTCATTTCTTTAAGGTTTAAGTCTTCTTTTCTTCAATCGCTTTAGTTTCTTCAGTTTTGGTCTTATTTTCGTTCCTTTTCTCCAATCTTCATTTAAAATACATTTCTGCAAATATTAACAAAATAAGTATCTTAAAATCATATAAATCCATAAAAATGTATAAATATAGGGATAAATTACTATAAAATATACTATCTATTTGATGCTTATCAATGTGGCTGCATACTTTATACTTGTTGGTGATAGGGTAGATCATGAGATCCAAGACTTGATCCATAAGTCGGCAGATTGGAGTATTGGAGATTGTTATGACAAAGAAGGTCTACTGGACTTCTCAACTAATGACTTATTTAGGTTAGGATTTCTTCAGAGACAAAATTTGCTTATCCAATGACATTGTGCACATTTAAATGTAAACCTCTATGTTTTGGTTAACATTGTTCTAGGCATTTTGGTCAAGATATGTTTTGGTGAACATAGTATTAGGCGTTTTATTTGTACATAGTATTTCAATAAACTAGTACGTATCAATGTTTTATGCATAGATTTGAAGAAATTAAAGCTTAGTTGAAGGGAAATTGTAAATGTTTCAGTTTTATATAAGTCAATGTGATGAGGCCCAAGTGTTGAAGAGCGGGCCTTTATGTTTCTGGAGGCCCATGATCGTGTAACAAAAGGGGCTGCATGAAATAGGCCTTAACTTGGGTTACAGGGGCCCGTTTCAGACCCATAAGCTGAGGAATCGAAGCTTGAAACGAGGCCAAATTTCAAAAAGAAAAAATATTAGCAAAGATATAATTAATAGGTTCCTTTATATGAACATACTTAGAAAATACTGCATATGTCTCATTTTAAAATGCACACAATTTAAGAAAGATCACTATCTATTAATAATATCCAATATTTACTCACTAAACTATTCTCTGATTAGCTGTAACGAAATCTGAACACTTATTATGGGACAACCAAAATTAGTAATTGAGAGACTTATTTTGGAACAGAAGGAGTAGTTAGTGGGTTTCAATAGTGTTGTTGGACAAACCATGAATCATGTTGTTTTAGGTTTCAATAGTAGGTTTCAATTTAGCTCAAGAAATTTCACCGAAATACTCAAGTTCATCATGAATGTCCCGATTTCAAAAAAAATCCATTTATAATGTTGTTGTAGGTAACAACATCAGGAAAAATCTCATTGTGCTTCACATTCTTGAAAATGCAAGCAACATTAATCATCTCACCTCGCAAGATATACCGAATTGATTAGAGAAGTGTAAGTTACCGCATCAAGCTGCATCCCTTTAATGATTCTCGTGAGAAATGCACATGCATTTGCAACTCGCACGTGTGTACAGAGTGACTTCACCATTGGCGTGATCACATCCGGATCAGTCCTGTCAGCTTTCATATCTCTAAGAAATCCATTCACCTCTTCGAAATGCGAGGTCGGGTCGATCGATGAATCCATGAGATGATATGTGAAATGCAAAACATTAGTTGCAAGCCGAATGTGTTTACGTATAGCACAATTATCAGTGGATTTTGCGGTCATAACTGAGTTGATGAGGCGTTGAAATTGTTTCATAAAATGAAGCTTGAAGAAGATATTAAACTGTATTGTGTTTCGTATAACATGATCATCGACGGGCTTTGTTCACTCTTGCATTTTGAAGAGGTGAACGAATTTCTTAGAGATGTGAAAGTCGACGAGATTGATCCGGATGCGATCACTTACACACCAATGGTGAAGTCACTATGTACACACGAGCGAGTTGCAAACGCCATCACGAGAATCATTAAAAATGAGATGCAAGTTGGTGCGGTAATTTACACCTTGCTAATCAATGGGTATATCTTGGAATGTGAGATGCTTAATGTCGTCTATGTTTTCAGGACTATGAAACCAATGGAGTTCTTCCTGATGTTGTTACCTAAAACAGCATTATATATGGATTTTTTGAAATCTGGCCATTAATGATGCAATGAGTATTTCGATGAAATTTCTAGAGCTGAATTGAAATCCATTATTGATAAATACATATAACACCCCTCATTTACTAAACCATTATAATAATGATTTTGACTCGGAAGCGTATATTTAAAACATATATCATATAAAATGTACATAAATTTGTTTTCAAGATTTGATACCCAACATTACAACACTAATAATACCACAACGAGGTGTTATATAATTTCATCATTTTCTTATCAAAATATATCAGAGTTGACGCTTGATTGTCAAACATTCCATCCAGTTCAACTTCTTGCCCACCCGATAAAATTCTTGACATGCAAGAAGTATTAATGTGGGGGATTAGCTCAAAGCTAAGTGAGTAGACATATAATCACCGGTCTAACTTAGCAATAACAAATCTTACAACAAAATAATCATAAACATGTAATATCAATGAGATAACATCTCAATAACACACTATATCAATGAGGATCGGTGGTTCTTGAGATATCATAGTACCCGGGGATTCTCCAAGAATACTTATCGTACATATCCGTATGGCCATAACGGACAAGATCGATAATTTGGTACTAATCTCATACGACCTAATTTTCTATTAACGATAAGTACAAGGAAATTCCTGTCATCTTACAATAGTAACCAAATCCAACCAACATGTTGACCTCAATACACTGATGCCCGAAGGCCAAATATCAAGTGATCACATATTCACATACTCAATCAGATCAACATATCAGATTAAACAATCTACCAACAGTATTATTACTATTAAACCAAAATCATCATGGAAACGAAGCAGTAACAATACGTTTACCCGTTGTAACCAAACCTGTTACAACTAAATCACACTGAGGATTATAAATCCACTCACCAAATATCTCAGTTGTCCACTCAGTAGTCTAATGTCACTGAGTCTTCTCTATATCTGAAATTACAACAGAATAACACAAATCATTCACTTATTTCAAAGTTTATATAACATCATTCAAATATATTTACATCAACAAATCTCTAAGATACTCAATTCATATGAGTTTACACAATGATCACAAATCAAATAAGTACTTATGGTAATTTAACATAATTCATTCCAAGATTATGAATAACCACGTTAACATCATTAATTCATAATCAATTATCAAGTTTATGATCATTATGATCACCTTATCACATTAACCCACCTTAATCATTGTTAACTAACATAATTAGACTATTAACAAGATTATTAACCTCCAACATCAACAATTCATCAAAACCCCAAATATTAGGTCTAATGAATACTTAACCAAACAAGTTCTAACTTTACTCTTTAAGTATCAATTAAGTGTTCTAACTAGTAAACAATACTAATTTCATCATAATACTCATCATAATCATCATAACCCTCATGAACCTACATCAATTTCTTCAATTCTAAGTTAGGGCTTAGGTTATAATTATGATTTAAGCACTAACTAACAACTATATCATCATTACAAGCTTCAATTTCATATCAATTATCCTAATTCTATCAAATACCCAAAACCCATTTTCTAGGTTGCAATAAATCAAGAATTTGAGACTTACAAAGTGATTACAAGGATGAAGGAAGGATTAATTCACGTTTATGAAGCTTGAATCAAAGTTCTATATCCTCAATTTAACTTCAAAGCTTGTTTCAAAACTCACCAATCATCCCTGTGGTGTATACGGTTCGGCCAGGAGAAGAACACAAGAAAAAGATATAATTTAATTAAACAATTTTGAGGATTGTTGATGAACTAGGGTTTTTGAAACCTCTCTCGCTCTCACGAATTTACTAGAACTTTTCTGATGTTTCCTACATATTTTCGCACATATATTAGAATATATGTACACTAGTTTTATCCCCTTTTATATCTATTATCTGGAACTTAAAAACCACTTACAGAGAAATATTATTTTATTTTACCGTCAACTGAATTAACTTAAAACAGTTAATAATTTATTAGTCACAATAAATTATTCAACTCTTTTCCCTATTTATTTTCAAATAACACAACTAACCTATTTTCTGACACATTAAATAATAATTCACCGTCAGAAAATATTAAAATACTACCAGACCCGAAGAATGGGTGTTACACTACACCACCATGATTCATGTGCTTATTAGATAATGAGCATAGCAAGTGTACTATTTACACCACAAATAAATAAATTGTGTTATTGAACAATCAGTATATAAACATTTACATTTTAGTCCTTTAAATTTGCTATATTCACACAAAAAATCTCACCTTTATAACATACCGTACGATTTCATAAGTATAATGGATAAAAGTAAAGATAAAATATTATATATTAAGCAATTAAATTGTAACAACCCATTTTTCGTAAGTGTTTATTTAATTTAAATTAGTAAATTATTAGTTAATATTCCTAATTAAGAAAATGAGTTTGGTGGTCAAAATGAGAATACATAAACTTTTATAAATAAGATTGTGAACCATGTTTAACAAATAAGAGTGGAGGATAGAAAGTGTAAATAGATCTATTTAACCCTTTTAATTAGTCAAAATCTGGAGTTGTGTTTTTGGTTCTGAAAAACACGATGAGAGAGAGAACGAGCGAGATAGAGTGAGAGAGCAAGGAAGAGAAATCAAAGAAAACACTGAAATTGAAGTTGTCAACTTGCAATTCTGAGTTTAAATCACTATTATATTCATCCCTAAGGTAAGTTTACTCCATAAGATTCTTTAATTTGGTGTTTTGGGTAATTTTGTGGTAAACCCTATAATTGGTTATTAGAGATTAAAGGGTTTTGGTACGTTTAGTTATGTTAATTGAGTTAAAAGAGATAAACCCTTGCCTAATTTTATATGAGTATCACAATTATTATGAGTTTGAGGAAATTGGTGATTTATAGAGAGTTAGAATTTGATATTAATTATAGTCTATGACTAATAAAGTGTTGTTATGCTAAAGAAATGAGTTAACTAATTGTTATGAGAATTTAGTAAATGAGAAATTGAGATAAACTATATGATTGAGATTGAATTATATGTGTAATTGATGTGTTCATATGATATTGTAAATAGGTGAATCAAAGAGCAAACTTGGAGATTTTGAGATTACTAGAACACACACCATCCTAGTAGACCAAGGTAAGTATTGGGAGGGGTAGATGGTATTTTGAAATTGAGGCTAAAGGTATTGAGTTGCCATTTTAATAGAGTAAAATTCGAGAATCAAGTGTTTACTTGAGACTTGAGATGTGTATGACACTTGATAAGATGTTTCCTTTGAGTAGGAAACTAAATTGAGGGGGTGTTTGGATTAGCTTAAATAAGCACTTATCTGCTTATTTGCTTATTTTAACAGCAGATAAGTAGATCCAAACACTTTTCTGAAAACTGCTTATCTGCTTATTTATTAAGAAATAAACACTTAAAAATAAGTAAGGGGTCACATACTTATTTTTTAATCACATAAGTGCTTATAAATAAGCTAATCCAAACACCCCCTGAGTAAGGATCCTTTATCCGAGCAAGGTGAAATCATTTGAGTATGATGAATCCATTATGTTGTGTACATCATTTGAGTATGGTGTTATGATTTTGATTATGAGTTTATATAAGAGTTTAAATTATAAGCTTTTGATTATACTCATACTTACTAAGCAATTCGCTTACCCTCCCTTTATTGTTGTTATTTTAATAGGTACGAGTAGTGAGCCACGTGGGGATTTGGGAAAGGGAATCAAGTTCGACTAGTGGTGGACTTACTTGGTTAAGTAAGTCAAATCCCTTATTTAGATCATGCTCTTGATACGCGTGGAAGCCCATTTTGTGTTAAAATGATCATTTGAGTATGATCTTAATTTTGAGAAAACTTTGTGTTACGTGATGTTTTAAATATGGTATTATACTAAAATGATGGTTTGATGTAAGAAAATACTGAAGTTATGTAATGATAGGTGTTTGTTTTGATGTTAGTGATGAGGTGTCCAAATGGGTGAATAAATGGGTCAATGACTCATTTGAAGTTATTTCATAATGTGAGTCTAGTGTTAATGCAAATTATGTTAACAAAGGGTAAATGAGACGTTTGGTATGTTGCGATAATGGCTAATGCTGATAGAATGGGACTTAGCTCTAAAAAGTGTCAAAAATGAGATCATTTTGGAATTTGGTCTCAATCTTGTATATACGTGAATTTTGGAAAAATGTTAAAGCGAAAGTTTTGTTTTGATATAAATGAGGTGACTGCAAAATTTTTTTGTTAAAATGAGTAACGAGTAAAAAGTTATGCGAGTCCGAATTTGACTAAAAAATTCTGAGTTTGCTGATGTAGGAGTCTAAAGTAGACATAAGTCTATTTTAGGATGAAAGTAGTCAAATTTAGACTATTAAAAGAGTAATAGTCTAATTTAGTTTAAATAGGCTGAATGAGTCTAAAGTAGACATGAGTCAATTTCAGGCTGAAAGTAGTCTAATTTAGACTAGGGTTAAGTATCTGAAAATTCATCTAACTTGTCCCGAATGTCTATTGTATGTATCATACTTACGGGAGGTGTACTTAATGCATCCAACTTTCAAAAACGGTTTATTGTATATATTTTGATGATGTGTCGGCCGTTTGCGATGTCACGTGGCGTCCCTAGAAGATGGCACGTCATCAAAATATATGCAATAAACCATTTTTGAAAGTTGGATGCATCAAATACACCTCCCGTAAGTATAATACATACAATAGACATTCAAGATAAGTTGGATGCATTTCCAGATACTTAACCCTTTAGACTATTGTGTGGCGTAATATATGACAGGTTAGAAGACTGATTTGACCCATTTTACTATTAAAAAAAAGTCGATGCATTTTATAAATATCGAATACTACTTCATAAAATATAATATTTCAAATGTTATTCACATTACATCATAATTGTAACAATACGCTTGATTTTGAAATTAGAGGTTGAATCAGTTTAGCAACAAATAATCGCTAGTTAGGGTTTTTAGGAACAGTGACTTCATTAAAGGCATAGAAAGCTAATTTTTGACCAACCAAAGACTAACATGTGTCAGATGTGCCCTCATCTGTCAGGTTGCATATGGACTGTTTTGCAATTTTTGAAATTTTGAGGACGTGCTCGAAAAATTACCAAAAAATTTATTAAATTTTTTAAAAATTTTATTTATTCACAAAGCTTGATAATATGCAAGATTCCATACAAAAAATATAAAATGCAGTAAACAAGGTAAAATGAATATAAATGTTGAAAAACGTAAAATGCAATGAAAATAAATAAAATACAGTAAACAAAGTAAAAATGCAGAAAAACATAGAATGAGGTATTAAAATGTAAAATGCAATACATGAAGCGTATAATGTTGTAAATCTTTTCAGATCTCAAAAGTAGATTTGAAAAGTCACCGAAACGTAAGATGCATTAATTGAAACGTAAAATGCAGTTGATGAAATGTAAATGTAGTGATTTTTTTTCAATTCTAAAAAGTAGATCTGAAAAGTCACTGAAAGTAAAATGCAATAACTGAAAGATAAAATGCTATTTTTTTTCTTTCAAGATTTACCTTTTTATATCTAAATCTGAAAAGGTAGATCTAGATCTGAAAAGTAGATTTAGATCTACATTTTCAGATTTAGATGGTGAAGGTGGTGATGGACGATGATGGTGAAGGTGGTGGTGTACGGTGACGTTCAAGTTGGAGGTGTACGATGACGATAAAGGTGGTGGTGTAAGCGGACGGTGAAGGTGAATGTGGTTGAGAAGGTAAACGGTAATTGTGATCGTGGCAGTGAAAGCGTCCCGGTAATGGTGAAGGTGGTGGTGGTGGTGGCGGTGGCGGTTTAAGGTGTTTGTAAGTGTGTGTGTGAATTTAATGTGTTTAATGAGAGTGTTTGTATAATGTGTGTGTTTTTGTGAAGTGGGAAAATGAGGAATCATGATCAAAAAATAACTACGCAAAAGTTTAACCCCTCACCTCATATTATTTAAATTGCAGTTAGGTCCTCCACATAAAGCTAATTTTATTTAAATTGCATACAAGTCCATCTACTCAAAAGAGAGAGAGTTTGCAAAACACTTGCATAACACGTCATCAGCATTAAATTTTGAAATGGATGGTGGGATCGACATGCTCCTCCTGCCCTCTCACAAACTTTGCCCATCTGATCCTTTTTTATATTTTACCAATTTTTAAATAGCGGGTACATTAAGGTTAGTTGTTAGCATTTGTACCTTGTACGGTATCCATTAAAGCATGTACATTTCTTAACCAATTAACTACCATAACTACTTATCAGATAAAACTCTGCTACATGATACAAAAAAACAGACCACCCACTTCCCGGTGACACAAATGCTGAACTCCGTCAATGTAAACCACCAGCAACCATGGAATTCAACGCACCAAACCCTAATTCATCTCCCAAATTGTAAAACCCAATTTGATATTAACCAAATTCACGCTCGATTACTCACTACTGGATTCATATCAAACTCTTATCTAACCACTAAATTAATCCTCAATTTCACCTCTTCACCACACACACCTTTAATTCAATTTGCTCGCCATCTATTCTTCTCGAAATCGATAACCCGATGCTCGAATGTAGAGGACCCTTTTCTATGGAACGCTGTGATTAAAACTTATTCTCATGGAGATGATGCTGATGACGACCCGAAAGAAGCTGTTTTTGTTTTGGGTTTGATGATTGCTAATGGTGTTTTTGTTGATAAGTTTACGTTTTCGTTGGTTTTGAAAGCGTGTTCACGGTTACGGTTGGTTAAAGAAGGAATGCAGGTTCATGGGTTTTTGATGAAAAGCGGGGTTGTCAGTGATTCGTATTTACAGAATTGTTTGATTTGTATGTACGTGAAATGTGGGTGTGCTGAGCTTGCGCGCCAAGTTTTTGATAGAATGCGTGAGAGGGATTCAGTTAGTTTTAACTCGATGATTGATGGGTATGTCAAGTGTGGCAAGGTTTTGTTGGCGCGTAAGTTGTTTGATTCGCTGCCGATGGAAATGAAGAATTTGAGGTCCTGGAATTGTATGATTAGTGGCTATGGAGTTGTGGACGATGGGTTTCGGATGGCTTGGGAGTTGTTTGAGGAAATGCCGGAAAGAGATTTGGTTTCCTGGAATTTAATGATTCAGTGTTGTATCAAGAGCGGGAAGATTAGTTTAGCTCATGCTTTGTTTGATAGGATGCCGAAAAGAGATGTCATCACTTGGGCTAAACTGATTGATGGGTATGCGAAATTGGGAAGTATTGAGATTGCTAGACACTTGTTTGATGAAATGCCAGAAAGAGATGTAATCTCATGTAACGTGATGATGGCTGGTTATGTGCAGAATGGGATCTGTTTGGAAGCATTGGAAGTCTTCCGTAATATGATAAGTGATGGTAATCTCACTCCTAATGATACCACTCTGTCGATTGCTCTCTCTGCAATTGCACAATTAGGACAGCTCAATGAAGGTGTGGCTGTACATACATATATAAACAAGAACGACCTTAGATTGAATGGAAAGCTTGGGGTTTCACTTATAGACATGTATGCAAAATCAGGTAGCATAGAAACTGCTATGCATGTTTTTGAAAGCATAAAAGAGAAAAACGTCGATCACTGGAATGCAATGATTGGTGGTTTAGCTATCCATGGGTTTGGAAAACAAGCTTTTGATATGTTTCTTGAGATGCAAAGACTTCATGTAAAACCAGATGCAATCACATTTGTTAACGTGCTAAATGGTTGTGCTCATTCTGGCTTGTTAAAGGAAGGTGTTTTGTGCTTTGAAATCATGAGAAGAGTCAACATGCTAGAGCCAGAAGTCCAACATTTTGGCTGTCTTGTTGACATGTTTGCTCGTGCAGGGCAGATAAAAGTGGCCACAACGATCATACAAGAAATGCCTGTTGAGCCAAACAATGTGTTGTGGCGTACTTTGCTTAATGCCTGTCATAATCCAGAAAATAGCATTGAAACGCCTGTGGTAAAGCATGGAATCAAAATGGATGATAATGATTCGAGTACTTATGTGTTGTTATCTAACATACATGCTCGTTTTGGCATGTGGGAACGTGTTAGGAGGCTGAGGGGAATGATGAAAGAACAAAATGTTAAGAAAGTTCCTGGGCGTAGTTGGATAGAACTTGATGGAACTTTTCATGAATTCTTTGTAGGAGATGGATCACATCCTCAAGTTGCACAGATATATTCCGTGTTGGATAATTGGTCTCCTCTCGAGTCTCAGGTTAAATCTTTGAAGCTACAATCTAAATGCAAACCTGCAACCTTGTTTCCAGTTGTTAGTCAGATTTGAATAAGGGTTTTGTTACTCGTGTAGATTTAGCAATCCATAAAGTTAAGTTTAACGGTTGCCTGTAAAGAAAGAAACTGTATCATTAAGGATTTAAAACAATTTATTATCATAGTAAAAAGAATCATCTAATTCATACATTTTTTTTTTCAAAATGGCCTGTTTTTTTATTTTTAGTTCTTCACATGGGGTATCCCTCCCTAAAGTACGTATGACTAATATTACCAAATGTTGATTGGGTTGTTGCACCTAATCGGGTTTGGTTAAATGGAATGAAGATGACAATGCAAGTACTTTTAACAGTATACTGGCACTTTGTTGTTGTGCGCTTGTTGTCTTATACGGAGTATGATTCTGTATATAACCTGACTAAGTATAAATGACATAATCTACGGTTGATATACATACAAAGTATTATTTTTCATGATCTAAGCTAAGTTATTCCCAAGTTTCATGCAAATTTGATCATCAAGCTTGAAACTTTAATAGATACATGACACTTTCTCCGAATGAATGAAATATACTATTGAAGTCCCAATGGATTCTTGATTGATAGCTCTAAGTCACGAGAAAAAGACAGCAAGGGTTCACAAGCACCTAGGCTCTTTTCTATCGAACCCTGCCTTTCATAGTTCAAGACTATTATTTTTTATTGAAAAATATACAACATCATACACCTTTAGCTTGTTTAAAATATGTTTGTAGCATCAAAATATTCTTGATTCTAATATAGTTTTGCTTTAACTATTAAAGTAGTTACTTGAACTTACCAAAAATATTTGTAGTCTTTTTATTATTTACGTTCTTACCAAAGAACTACAGACATGTATCCAAAAACCCATTGTATGCATAGTTCCAGTGTTGCATCTCTTTCTACAATAACTTGTCTTTGTTTTATTACTTTGAGATTTGGACTGTGGGTTAGAACCAAATGTTTTGATTACAGTGCTCTTTTACCACTCCTTGTGAAGCTACAACACTTTTGAGATACCAATTATATATCATATCTTTCATTAGAAGATTAAAAAAACAATATTGAACCTTGAAATTTAGAACGTTATCCTGGATTGCATATCATGCAAAAAAATTCATATATTGCTGATTTAGATCTGAAAACTTTAGACATATTTCATTACAGTCAAAGTCAAAACAATGAAAATACAGATCCTAGATAGATAAGCCCAGATCGCACAACTTTACACGATCTGGAGTTAAGGTACAACAAGAGTTTAACTAACTCGAGTGAGAAACTCAAACAAATTAACTCCCTACTTTCCTAAAACCTTCACTAACAAAATACCAATATGTAAATCAAGATGTAGGACCAACATTACTTAATTCTTGAGCCACTGTCAGAATGGTCGGCCTTGAGGCTGGGCACTCATGAGTGCACAATAATGCAATTTTCCCGAGCATAACAGCCACGGGTTCAGAAAAGTTCCCATCAAGATTAGAATCCACAAAATCTTCAAATTTGCACAACTCTGCACCTTGGCGAATAGACGTGCCAATTCTTGTTTTACCTGAGACGATTTGAAAAACGAGCATACCAAATGCGTAAACATCACTCTTTTCAGTAAACCGGCCTGTTGTTGTGTACTCGGGAGCAAGGTATCCCATTGCAGCACTGGCTTTAAGTGTAGAGAAGATGATGTCATTGGCTAGTAGTTTGTGGAGACCTGAACCCGAGAGCAAAGGGTTATAGTGTTGATCGATAAGCACTTTTTCAGCTGATATGTTTTGATGAACGAGAGCTGGTTTCTTTCCTTTAGTCCCGTGTAGGTACTCAATACCTTGTACAACAAAAAAAATCAAACATTATAAGACCAACTACTGTGGTGCGGTTTCATTTGCATTTTGATAGTGATGATATGATATTTGAAGTTTGATTAAAACTAGATTTTGACTAACCTTTAGCAACACCTTTAATTATCGAGAATCGTGTAGACCAATCGAGAACATCTGCGGTTCCACTTTTGCTCTTGACATCGAGATACCGCAACAAGTTTCCATTAGCGACATAATCGTATATCAAAAAACATTCTCCCCTACCTTGCGAACAGCAAAAACCTCGTAACTTAAGTAGATTATCATGTTTTAACGAGGTTAGTATCTTCAATCCCTTTAAAAACTCAGTTTCATCCAATATACAACTTGTTTTTGCAATACGTTTAATAGCAACTATAGATCCATCTCGTAAGATCCCTCTATAAGTAGCTGAAAAATTACTTTTTCCTAATAAATTAGAGTCAGAAAAGAACCGAGTTGCCAACTCGACATCATCGACGTTGAATACATAGCTCTCGAGAACTTCTTGTAAGAACCCACTTCCCAGTTGACCTTTTGACATCGGGTCCCACCCGTTCGAGTACTCGAGACTTATGAGGGGTGAAGCACTTCTTCGGTTGACTATTTCTTTGACTTGATATTGATCGGTACTAATCCGACTATCGGAAGATTCAAAAGCAGTTCCGATTCTCTGCTTTCTCCGGCGATACCATATGAAAGTAAACAGTCCAGCAACTAAAAACATGGTGCTCACAACGGCTCCAAGTATGGCAGCAAGTCCGACATTTGTTGACTTTGACTTTGACTGGGTCCCTGTTACATATGCAGACTGAGGAATGGCCTTGGATGTGAGTCCTTTCGACTGTGGCCCAAATGGCTCCGGTTTATTAGGATTTTCAGGATCGAAAGAGGAATTGCAAACGTTAAGATCAGCAAAACCAGATCCACATAACTCTGAGTTGTTTGCATACTGAAACCCAGCATCAAGTTTCTTCAGAACTGCAAAAGTATTCATGCCAAAATATAGAGTATTCGATCAGTAATTAATGTGAGAGACTTAATGAACACAAACTTCTTAATGTTTTTGGTTGTCATACAACCAATGGTTTCAAAAGTCAATGTCAAATAACTACTACGACATTAAAAGCATAAAGTAAGATTACCCAAAGGGACATTTCCCGAAAGTGTGTTGTTTCGCACATCCAAAACCTGCAACAATGGAGCATCAGCTATTTTCAACGGGATAGAGCCAAAAAGCCGATTGAAACTCAAGTCCATCCTTTGTAAAGTCCCTAAATCTCCAAGACTAGCGGGAATTGCACCACTGAGTTGGTTATATTGAAGAGCAAGAACATTGAGTTTCTTTAAGGATCCAAGTTGCGTAGGCAAACTTCCAGTCAATTGGTTGTAGCACAATTGCAAAACTACAGAAACAATAAGAAAACAACATTAGAAACCATATAAATGTTTGATAAGATAAAGGTTTCTTTCATTTTTTGCGTCCCAGACTCCCATCTTTGTTTCTAGGCACGAAAAGGTTCTACCATACCATCACTTGCTTGTTTGAGTGATGGTGGGTCCCATTTATGCCGAGTAATGCGGATGGGCCCCACATGTTTGTTTCATCATTCATTTTCTATATGTGACCAATATTGAACATATGATATTGCTTTGGATCCCATAATGTGAAACAGCTACTAGCAAATCCTTCATAAACCATAAGTGGCCCAAAAATTGACTAAACTATATATAAGAAATCTTGTAACATCACAACGTTGTTAGAATGAAGATATTAACCACATGACTGATTCTTTATTTTTATATAACTCTGAACCACACATTCTAAGAAATTGCAATTACAGCATCAAGAAACCACACATTTGGTGAGTGTTTCCAGATCAGAATCTTCCAATCCCATAGTAATGCTGCTATAATGACTTGTATATTATGTATTGAGACTTGTACCTTGTTTTGAGTTTAAATTTTATACTAATTACTAAAGGAGCTAATCTAACATTGATCTGTCTTCCTTACATGTTATTAATGTTAATTAAGTCTACCCATTGCAGGAACTTTAATACACACACAAACATTATTGTAAATCAACAGACATTATTGTGCCTCCTTTAATTTCAAATAAATGTCTAGAATCCAAATTACATTACATATACATTACAAAAAGACCACATGTAGAGAATCATTATTCAAGTTTGAGTCTTTATAATAACAAACAAATAAATAAAAGAACCACACAAAACTAACTTTGAAGATTAGCCTTTCTTCAAGCTCAGAAAGAGAATTTATGCTACTATTACTTCTAATAAATTCATGCCCATTTACTACAAGGTAAAATACATTAAATACACGCATTATATTTTAAAATTCCAAATTACACTACCAAAAAGCCACAATTTTTTAGTATATGTATAGATTTTCTTATCATGTTTGAATCTTTATTACAGAAAATTAAAGTGAAGTCCACAAATTAGAAAATTAAACATATAATTTCATCAAATCACAAAATACAGAGGAAAAGGCCCACAAAAACAAACCTTGAAGATTAGCCATTTTCTCAAGCTCAGGAGGAATCTGTCCAGAAAGATTATTAACATTGAGATACAAATCAGTGAGCTGAGTCAGCTCACCAATCTCTTTAGGAATTTCACCATGCAACCCATTAAAATGCAGGTACAACCCAGTTAAGCTTTTGAGCTCACCAATTTCAGGAGGTATTTTACCAAAAAGCCCTTTACCCTGAAGGGAAATATTCATAACTTTACCAAACTCATTACAAGCAACACCCTCAAAAGCCCCATCACAGTAACTTTTAGCATCTGGGGTCCAAGAATTTAGGGTTTGGCCTTTTGGGTCTAAAAAAGATTTGATTTTTATGAGGATTCCAAGTTCTGAAGTGGGGTTTTCTTCATTTTTAGCTAGGGTTTGTAATGAGAGGTTAAAAACAAGTAAAACAAGAAAAAGGGTTTTCATTTCTGGGGAATGATAACTGTTTTTTTGGGTTTAAAGATGAAGGGAATGAGTGTGTGTTTTGAGTGAGAGTTTGAAATGGTTAGCAAAGAAACTGACAAAAGTCACATGTTTAAGACAGGAATCAAGCTTGAAACGGCATTGTTGTTCGAGTTCAAATTAGTTACAATTAAGCTCCTATAGTATTCATATATGTCATTTTTAGTCCCTTTATTAGTGATTTATTATACTTACAGTCCCCCATCCCCACAAATTTGACATTTACCCATATATATAGTAGAGACAAGAGAGACGAGACTAGAGAGACGAGACTAGAGAGTAGAGAGCGATATATAGTTGCTTTTAGGGAGTATTTGTGTAAAGCCTATAGAACTCATCATTCGATATTGAGTTTATACTTTTTAAAATTTGTAGCTTTAATGGATCAAAAGTTATGTTTGTTTGAAAACGTTTATAAAAGCTTATAACTAAGAATTTGGTTTCAATTTCAAGCTAGCTAGTTTTAATTAGTGTAATAGACTAATAATGTTTCTAGTGCGTGATATTTCACAACAAAATTTCTACAGTCAGTAGAAGCGTAATTCTAGCTAAAAACTTGTTGAAACTTCATAATTTTATTTTTTTATGTTAATACTAGTTAAAATTTTCAAATTGTATATGAATATGGATATATATTTTTCAGCTATCATTAATTTTAACATTTTTATGATTATAACTTATTTGTATCTTTTTCGTAAACAAATACGAAAATCTATTTCATTATGTGTAAAAGAACTTCAATTTTTTACATATTGTTCTTTATTTCGGTCTTAAAATTTTTTATAACATTCAAAATTTTCAATCAAGTAATTAAAAGTTATAGAACTTTAATACTTATATTAAAATATAATATTGACCCAATTTAAACAAACGGACCTACCCGTTAGCAAACCTATATAACTTGTTCATTTTTAATTTTTTATATAACCTTGATTAAGTTAGATCCACCTGATTTCGCACCCTAGATTACCAATATACATTTTCAAATACGTTTTTATGATCTATATTTACTTTTCAACACACGGTAATACTGATGATTAATAATAGTAGATAATTATAACAACCTATATTCTTGCTATGCCCACATTGAATACAGTCATGCACCATTAAATAATTGCTCTTCATGAATAATTCAACATTAATTATTATTTATTACTACTACGGCATATTAGTATATTTAGTAATAGTTAGGGACTGCAAATGAGTCGAGCTTTTATCGATTAACTTAAGTTCGGCTCGAGCTCGAGCTTGATGGAGTCGAGCTTTTATTATTCGAACCCGAACTTATGATTAAAAACCAAGTTCGTAATATATATATCGAGCTCAGCTCAAGCGGTTATCGAGTTTTTCGAGCATTAATTTATATCTATATATGTATATATGTGTGTGTGTGTGTGTGTGTGTATGTAAATTTTGGTATGTAAGTTATGATATCATTATATTTTGAAATTGTTAAATTATTTTATACAGGTTTTGACTTGTTTTCACGATTTCTTTTAATTTTAAATGTGTTTAGAGTGATTTTTAATATTAATCTTTAATTTTTTTTTAAAAAAAATAGTATTCATTTTGAATATTAAAAATTATTTAATATAAATTTTTAGGTTTTTTGAGCCGAATTTGAGCCATTCTAAAACATTTTTAAGACGAGTTCAAACCTGCATCATGAAAGCTTGTCGAGCTAGCAAACCGAGCTCGAGTTCGAGCTCTGCTCGACTCGGTTACAACCCTAATAATGAATATTTGTTTCTCAAATTATATATTTAAGTGCATTCAATTGTTAACTTCACGAATAAAAACACGTGTTTGGCAAATACATAAATGATAAATCATATACAAAAGCTATACATACAAAAACAGGTTATATCTGCTTCTATTGCATATACAAGTATATATCAACTAAATTGAGACAAATCCAAACCATGGTTCATAAATCCGTTGCTTTAAATTTTAAATAGGAACTGATTGAGAATGTATGGTAAGACATTTCTTCTAAATCTTTCACCCGTGGACCACTCCCAGTGACTTCATCATTCCGAGCGTCTTTCTACTACCACCAAAAGACGCCACTAGCACGGTAGCATCTTTTGGTCAGTCGTTTGGTTTGCATCCGAGGAGACGGTGAGAGACCAAAATGTACGTGTGGGTCAAATTTTATTTTGCTTTTTGATGTGAGTATATAATAAGGGTATAACTTGTAAATGTGAGACTCACTTCTGCGATCCACCTTTGTTAGTGCTATGATCAGTGTCACAATTTTATAAAGTTTTACTATTATGAAGTAGAATAATTAAATAACTAACTAACTGAATGCTATGTTGAATAACATCGAGTAAAAAAACTTCATTCTAGAAAGGTGGATTGTGACACATTCTTTCCAAGCATGCATGATGACTTATCGTTTATGGCAGCCTTTTTTTTACCCATCCCCCTATTGAACATGTGAATTCATGCAGCAAACGATGTACGTCTCCATCATATCTTTTTAGTGGAAAACTCACAAGTGCTTTTTGCAACTTATTTGGCAACATATATTGTTTTTTTCTTTATTGTCTTTCCCTTTCTGTTTTGAAGCATGACAACATTTTATTTTGCAGATTTGTTTATATATATATATATATATATATATATATATATATATATATATATATAGCTACATTTAGTGTGTCAGTCAGTTGGTTTATTGAGTTGTAAGTGTTGTTAGTTAATTGTAATAGAAAAGTCATTTTTATACTTAGCGACACTTAAGTTTAGTAGTAGGCGACACTTGCCTTAGTGACGCATAGCGACACTTAGATAAGTGACGCATAGCGACACTTAGGTAAGTGACGCATAAAGGCGGCCACATGCGTCACTAGTCAAGTGTCGCATGTCTGTCGACTTGTGTTAGTATATAAGCAAACCTACGGGTTTCTGGCTAGGGTTGACGAAACCCTAGCACCATTTGTCGAAATTGCATCTTTGTAATCAAGCTAATAGGTTACGTTCATCAATACAAATACATATTATCAATACATACGTGTTTCGTTTTGTGTTTACATTTGTTTAGTGTGATTGTTTGTTTTCGCCATTCAATCGTTATCATCAATCACTTAGATCTACAGCTAGGGGCACTCACAATATATATATATGTAAAAACATTTATAATTTATTAAAGTTTTTTTTATTGGTTAAATTTTAAAGTGAACATTTATAATAGGATATTGTAAAATAGTAATGTGGACATTTTAAATGGGATGAACGGTAATTAATTACTTATTATTATCATTAAACTGAACCCAGGCCCGAAGTATAGCCCATGACTCGGCCCAACATTAGTGAAAGTGAAAGACCTTTCCCTAATTTGAAAAAGGGCACGATTCGCAAGTAACACACTGTAACAGGAGCTATGCTTTGTTTTGGTGCTACCGGTAAAAAGTAAGAGATCGGGTACGTAATTTACACTTGTTAAATTCTTGTGTTTTTTTACTAATTAGGGGTAATTAATCTATTGCTGTTATATACACTCTATAGCTAGCGTTAACCGGAACTATTTTCATTGTAGTTTTGTAAATTATTATTCGATTCGATTAGTTACAAATTGAGAACTGTGGAAATGGTACTAGACTGTGAAAATTGGCATGAGATAGTACTAGTAGCAGGAATAATTAGTTTATATATATGATCAGTTAATAAACACATTGAAATCACAATAGTTGTTTAGTTCGTTTTAGACATTGTGTTTACATTCATTCATAGTAAAAGACATTGTGTTTACATTCATTCATATTAAGCTGTTTAAAGTTGGATGTCTCCATTTTGTCTCGTTTTGCTTATGCTTTGCGTCGGATTGTATTTGTGTTTGTTGTTCAAACTAGCAACTTATAGTTGTGTTGTGCAAAAATGAGAAGATCGGATAAGTTGCGTTACATCCTATTGTACTTTTGTTTTTGGATATCACTTTTATGTCAAAGTTGTCTCGTTTGAAGTTTTTATCTAACAGTTCTGTATTTGGGCTTGTGAGTTGTGACAGCATCATTGAGCTACCAAAGATGCAATCTTTGAAAGAGATTGTGCCAGCAGCACGAAACAACATCAACACTCAATTCATAATTCTGGAAAAAGGGAGGATAACTTTAGAAGCGGGTCAAACCAAGGCATGTTTGGGACTTGTGGCAGACGAAACTGCATCGGTTCACTTTCAGTTCTGGAATGAAGAATGTGACGCTTTTCAGCCTGGAGATATCGTGCATTTGTCAAATGGCATATTCTCTTACAACCGCAACAAACAACTGGTCTTACGCGCTGGAAAAAGAGGCAAGGTAGAAAAAGTAGGAGAGTTCACAATGGTTTTTGTGGAGACCCCTAATATGAGTGAGATTGCATGGGTTCCTGATCCGAATAATTCGGGTACATTTATACAAGAATCTGTTATTTCTTCCCATTCACGCATATTCCCATCAATGGTTTAGAACATATTTGACTAGCATTTTCATGTAGTTGATCCTGTGCATACAAATTAAAAAAACTACACTGGAATCTTTGTTGTTTAAATTGCTTCACTTGATGTGTACTCATATCTCAAGCTTTTTAAGTAGTTCTGTTTTTTTACTAATTGTGAACTTTACATGTTTTTGTATCCAATGGCTAAGTTCGATATCAATATCTTTATGTGATTGTAAATTTGTAAATATTTGTCATTGGTTTGACTCGTCAAATCATGGCACCCTCAATGATCATTACAGTTTTACAAATCAAGTGCATTGTGGTCACTTTCATATGCCGGCTCCTAAAAGGACAGGGAAGATATTCATAGATGGATGGCTAAGATTTTGATCATATATTTAAATATTATGACATGAAGCTATTAAGGGAAATTGTAGTGGTTTCTAGAGTTTTACATGTAATCCTTTAGAATCTTGAGTCATAAAGTTTTCAAGAACCTGGGATCAAACCCCCTATAAATTGAGTGAGAATGAGGCTATTCTATATGCAAGTTTGCGTGTAATCTTGATGTTGATTTGGGAACTCAAGAGTTGTTCAATACAGTTGAAAAGTTATTTGATATAGAAGATATGGAATTATGTGAAAAAAATTTTAACCTTTTGAGTCTTTGACGGTCTCAATTTCACTTCATTATTATCTTTGCTTTCTAGGCTGCTTTTAAATTCATCTATACTCTTAGGAGAGTCGCAAAAAACATATCTAAATGCTTACGACTAGTTAAAATTGCTTTATTAAACAAAAAGAACATATTTTTATGGATACCAACAAAAACTTCGTATCATTTTACTCGTTTAAAAGTTGTACATACATATTAAAAAGATGAGATTCATTCCCATATGATTCTTCAATCGGACATGATTGCAATCAATGTGATTCACAAGTAAAATCAGTTGTATATGTTTCTTAACCTTGTAAGGTTATTAAATGAATACCACTAATGGAAACTACACTAATATTTTCTGGTGGTAAAGTTTATTATTATTATCTTAACCTTGTAAGGTTATCAAATGAATACCACTAATGGAAACTACACTAATATTTTCTCATGGTAAAGTTTATTATTATTATTGTTGCATAAGGTAATTATTGATAGATTTGGATGAAGTATTTGAATTTTCTAAAAGCCGGTTGGCTCTTCGGTCGCTCTTAATTTTACTCGCTCATTTTAAAAAAATAGATTGAAACTTATCTCATTACTTCGTCCCCTTTTCATATCTTTGTTCATCCCAACACATTTTTCATTCCATTAGACATGCCATCCTAAATACACTGTCAATTTGGATTGGCAATCTAATTCTCGACTTCTCAAAATACGAAAAATATCTACGTAACTTTGGAAAAACCGCAAAGTGTTTTGCTAACTAGGCAACTATTTATATATATTAGTCGTGATGTATTGAAGATCACTGTGAGATTAAATGTCCTTAGTATGGCAAATCGATCAACGGTAATGTTCAGTAACCACCGTTGTTATTCAGAAGTAGTAAACATGTCAATGACAATGCATCAGCACCACAAAGTACACCAATCACTACAAACTCACAAGTACAAAATATACAACCAAGTACAACCACCCAAACTACCAACCTCAATATGCTGGAAAGTTTCTAAACGCCCTTTAATAAACCCTGGATGGTGCAAACAAATTATGGATTGACAAATGGAGTAGTTCCGAATCGAAACCTACCCCCTCTGTTAAACCAACACATGACTAACATGATTAATGGTGGTGTACTGAACGTTACAATAGATTAAAGTTTTTTCCTCATAAGTAAAAATAAGGAATCATTTTGCGAGTGCCAAATTTAAATGGTCTGAGCGATTTATGTAATTACATTCCACAGTTATTTGCATCTCAATGTAATTATTTCTATTATATACTAATTGTTGTTATTTATGTATGATTTTCATACATATAATCTTTCTTGTATCCTTTTGCAAATTGCAAGTCTACGGCTAAATGTTTGACAAATTCCTATCGGTGTTTAACGTGTTAATTGCATCAAAAAATGGCAAAAATCCATAGACATGAGGGCTTGTGACGTTAAGAGACCCAATCTATAATAACTAGTTTACCTAGATTTCAAAAATGGTTATCTCAAATTGCAACAAATTGATACTCCATCCATAGAGAATGACGATCATCAAATCTCGGTCAATAGAGTTTTCATTCCAAAGTATTCGTAACATATTTAGATGAGTCATTTCCCACATATCATCACTAGAAATTTGAAAGCACAATTGTGTACCAGACATTCTAAAAGTGTCCAAAATTATCATCAATGTCAACTTTACCATATACCGCGTAAGAAAGTTCCCCCGTTCAACATTCTTAGTCACGTCCTAAAGGTATTTCAAAAGGCGACATCAATAACCTTCAAAATCCATTCTTACTATCTAAATCACAATCTTTAGACCTCTCTCACAAAGCTAACATATATTATGAAACAACAAATCTGTAAAGTTTTAGGAAAAAAATTCTATGGTTATGTTCAAATTATAGCATATACTTAATTGAAGTCCAGAAAAACAAAGAACATGAATGAGCTAACAGCACATACTCACAATTAAAACAATGATCTGTAAAAAAACAGAGCAAGTCAAACTTTAACAGAAAAACTGAACAAGCAAACCTATAACATTGAAACTATTGTGTTCTATTTATTTGAAACTCCATGAAATGATACAAGTCCACCAATAAAAGCAAACTTGCTCTATCAGTCAAGAATCCTACAATAATAATGCTACAACAAAATACATTCCCATGAGTTAGTAAGAACATAAAGTTCTTGAATCTCTTTTAATACACATCAAACGCTCCGTCGGACCACAAAACTTAGAAATGCAAAACATAATCTCGTTGATCATGCGATCCCTCTTTTCCGCCAGTCGAAAACAAGATAATTTGTTCAGATAGTACAAGCTTAACAAAACAATCATATCAAAACGAATAACAATTCAATAACAAATATACCATATGATCGTCATCACCATATCCATCCATGTATTCTCAATGATCACTCTTTTTCCCCGAACCATAATAAGTCACATACCATTTCACAAACTTCTTCAATCCCATTTGAAGATCCGTTGTTGGTTTATACCCAAATTCCCTTTGAGCCAAACTGATATTGGCATGAGTGAACGGTACATCACCGTTCCTAGGCAACTTCATCACACGTCTTTTCGCTTTCACTTTTAACAATTTCTCCAATATACTAACAAGATCCGAGACAGGAACAGGTGAAGTATTCCCTAAATTCATCACTCTTAATTGTGCAGCCCCCTTTTTCTTCCCCCCACTTCCTGTACTCTTTTCAGCAGTATCTAAAGCGCCTAAACAACCCTTTACAATATCATCAATATACGTAAAATCACGAGCAACCGTTCCATGATTAGCCGATTCAAAAATGGGAATCGTTTTTCCTTTCAAGATATCTTTAGTGAAGAAAAAATAAGCCATATCTGGTCTCCCCCATGGTCCATAAACAGTAAAGAACCTCAAACCAGTTAATGACAGACCATAGATATGATTATACGTATGCGCTATTTCTTCACCTGCTTTTTTCGTTGCAGCATATAAGCTTGCAGGTTGATCAGTTCGGTCTTTTTCCGAAAAGGGTACTTTAGTATTTAATCCATAAACAGAACTAGATGATGCCCACACAATAGCAGGTTGTGGATTAGCATTTTTACAAACTTCAAGTAAATTAACAAAACCAGCAATATTACTGTGAATATAAGACTTAGGGTTTTCCATAGCATATCTAACACCAGCTTGAGCAGCTAAATGCATTACATGAGTAAAATGAACTACCTCAAATAACTTCTTGAGCAAAGCGGCGTCGTTTATATCACCTTCCACAATGTAAATCCCACTCCTCTCTAACAAAGCTTGTCTAGCCCTTTTAAGCGCAGGATCGTAATAATCATTGAAATTGTCTAACCCTAAGACACCATCACCACGGCGTTTCAAGGCGGCGCTGACGTGGGTTCCGACGAATCCGGCAGCGCCGGTGACTAAGACGGAAAACCCAGTTTTTGATCGGATCTTGGAAGATGATTTGACCCGTTTTTCCCAATCGGGTCCGCCCCAAGATCTGGTTTTTAAGGATCTACGAGAGAGATCTGATGATGGGTTTGATGTTGGTGTTGATGATTGTGGTGCTTTGAAGACAAAAATAAAAATTAAACCCAGAAAAACAAAACTCCAAAATGTAAGCTTTGCTAAATATGAATAATGCCATCTGAATCTATTGATTTGGTTGTAATTGGGTTTATCCATTTTGAATTTACCAGGTGTTGAAGGGATATTATCCAGATGAGATGATGACTTCATGATATATTTATATATTTTTTCTTCGATAAAATGGAAAAAACCCAACTGAGGTAGGCTACCTTTTTTCCTCGAATGTGGTTAGGGTTTGAAGAAATATCAAAAAAGATTGAATTTTTTGTGATGGGGTTTGACGAAAGATTGAATTTTTACCAATAAAAATGATGATTGATGAAGGAAAACAAAAGGGGTTTGGTGTTTTGTTTCTTCAAAAAACTTGTGGGTTAATGGTGGAATGGAATCTTCAAGGGATTGATTGTTGGGTTGGTTTCTTGGGTTTTCTTGATTCTAAAGATTTGATGATTGAAAAAAGAAATGTGTGATTGGGGAGAGAAATAAAAGAGAGAGGTGGACTAAATGAATATGGGAAGAAGAATGATTTTGAAGATTTTATTAAAAAATCATAATAATGGATATTCAAGGTGATGGTGGTGGTGTTGTGGTGGACTCATTACAGATCATCAAAATCAAGAAAAAGTAATAGTCAAAGGGTTAATCTCCGTAAATGATCAAATTGGATTTAGAATTAGGGGTAAAGTTAGGGTTTCTTTAACAAATTTGTTTTTGTTTGTATTTTTGTTTTTTGTTTGCATTTTTGTTTTTTGTTTGTATTTTTATTTTAATTTTTAATTTTTTGGGTGAGTTTTTAAATGGATGGATAATGAAAAACAGGTTTAAGATGCATAATTGGGAGGTGTGATTTTAGGGGTTTTGATTGGTGAATGAAGGATGTTAAAATTCAGAGGCCTTACTCATTTTGATGATTGTTATTTGGGGATTTGCAAGTGTGTGTTGGGAGATGGTATGGATGATATTTTGAGGCTAATTATTAGGAGGGTTCATAGCTTCTACACCTTTGAAATGTATTAGATATTAGATTCATTAACTTGTTACAAGTATTTATTATTATTCTTACTTTTACTTAGCTTAATACGGTAATAAAGTATTTATAAAGGGGTAAAGTTTATTAATTAATGTAATAATATAGCTTCTACACCTTTGAAAGAGGTAAAGTTTATGTCACCAGAAAGGTTATAGGTTGTCCTGCTATGTACATTGTTTTATCTTAATTTGTTAGTTTTTAGGTTATTTTTTAAATATTATCTTTTCAGGCAAGTTTTAAATATTAGGTTCAATGTACTGAAAAACAAGTACATTTTAGAATTAAACGACCTTTTAAACATTTGAAAATGATATTTTCTAATACATTATGCCCTTACATGAAACTTTGAACGTCCCAGTAATATACTTTGTTCTAAATTGTGATGTAAATTTTTATTAAGGAAATGATATTTGCAGATGTGATAAGAGAACCATTATTGTCAAAAATATTTGTAAGCTAAAATATATCAGTATTTTTTAGTTTTGACCTCTAATTCACTATATCATCAATTCATAATTACACTACTCCAACAATATTACTCCCTCCGTCCCTAATCTATTGTCCAGTATTTCTTTTTTAGTTGTATCAAATTAATTGTCCACTCTCATAAATATATAAGAATAATGAGATAAAGTTCTTTTTTACTCTAATATATATATGCAAGAAAAAAATAGGTAAAAAGTATAGGGTCAAGCTATCATCTTATCAAAAAGTAAGATTAATGATTATATTTTCTTAAACTGTATTTTTGTCTATGGACAATAAAATTGGAATGAAGAGAGTACATCTTAACAACACTGTAATCTCTCTCTCTCTCTCTCTATATATATATATATATAAATTAAAATTCGCCAAATCCTTTTTCCCAAAACAATCAAAGTATACACTATAAAATGCACTAAACTTTTAATTCAGATTGCGGTGATTTGTACACCATCAAATATTGGTAAAATATATTTATACCGTACAAAATTGTAATACATTAATAGTGATGTATAATTAATTTTTAATGGTGTATAAATTAGTGCAATTATTAGACCTCAAACTTAAATAGAAGTGCAAAATGTTCGTAAAATTGATACGAAGAAGCGTATCAATTAAACCGACAAATCACCAAATACGAAGAAGCGTCAGAACTTGGAGTTATTCTAAATTGTCGGTGAGGTCTACTAAGTGTGAAAATTATTTTTTATTTGTATTATTATCATTTTTAAAGGTTACTTCCGACTTCCGAGGGGACGTATCAAATGAAGAGAAATAAGGACGGATCGAATTCAATACATTTAGTCATTTATACTTGTATAATAATTTGATTGCGTTTTAACAACATTCTATATTGCATTTACAAATTTATTTTTAAAATGCAGTGAATTTGATATACGCTCTTCCTCGTGTGAAACATTTTTCTATCATCCTTACTTTTGTTTTAATTTCAATTTTGATTAAAGTAATAATTATTATACTTTTATTAAAATATAGATGTTTCGAAATACATGATGGTAATATTTATGTAGATTTTTGGCCTCTTTTTAACCCATATGCTTTGCTTGTCAAAAAATATATATATATCTTAATCTTCATTATATATAAAGCATATTCATCATATCTTAATTTTGATATTCAACACATAGAAAATACAATATTACCCTTGACTTATTTATAACATTTCCATTAATACTCATATCTCATTATCTATTATCATTACTATTTATTCTCCATTAACTACTCTTTCATTAATACCCCTATCCTATTATCTATTATTTTTAAATTACTACTTTAAGACCACTAACTACATTTTTTATCTATCAGATATTATATCTACCCACTAAAGACTTTTTTGATTGGTTAAATATCAAAGTAGACACTTATAATGGGACGAACGAAGTACAATATATTTTTATTTTAAACATTCACTCACACCTCCATCCATCGTCACCACTTTTACCGCTGCATTGTGCAACTATTGTGCTAGTGTGTGTGTGTGTGTGTGTGTGTGTGTGTGTGTGTGTGTATATATATGGCAAATTACCTAAAATAGAAACGAAGTATTACTGTATTTTGCATTCTATAAACGAACTATCATAAGTTTTAATATTAGAAATGTAGTTTCAATTTAGTTTTTATTCTAGCAACCTGTTAACTTTTAACCCAACTTCCGTTAACTCAACGCTGATGTGTCACATCTACGTCTACGTGGCAGCTGATGTGATGATATCGTTAACGTGGCAATCCACGTGGCTGCTGACGTCACGAGAGAATAAAATAATTCTAAAAATATAATATTTTTTTTAAAAAAAAGTTTATTTTTTTTAAATGTCTTCAAATCGACGATCTTGGATATGGGAGCTTCTTCACATCTTACTTCGGATGCAGGTATTCTCAATTATCGTTTTAATTCTAGCTTTATTCAGTCTGATATTGTAGATGATGGATCCTCAATTCCTATTACCCAAATGTGACATAGTCAAATTTCAAAACCATATCGTCCACTATACCTTAAAATTTTCAAACCCATATGTAACACCCCTCATTCTATAAATCAATATTGTATTATTTTACTCGGAAGCGTAAGAATTTAAAACATATTTATATACTGTACATTAAGATAATGTACATACACAGTTACATATTCAAAACATACCAACTTAGAACTGTTTAAAAACTACATATGTCGGGGTATTGTATATTACAAAACCAGGTTTATAACAAAACCATATCAGAGTTATAATTGTCAGACATTCTCTGCGAAAGCATCCTTTCCTGACACCCACATATATATCAAAACCTGCAGGAAGTAGGATGAGGGATTAGCACAAAGCTAAGTGAATGAATTCTTCACACACAACTCAACTTAGCTTAACTACCTGTTTACCCCAAACAACCGTTAACATGTATTACAACTAGTCAACAATACAGTAATGAGGATCGGTGACTCTGGGGAAAACCATAATACCCGGGTGGCTCCCCAAGAACACTTATCCAACCATATCCGTTTGGCCATAACGGACGAGACCGATGACTAGTGGTTACTATACTCAGACACAGGTTCTATACACACAACAAATGAAGCAAGATCCTGTGTCATTCACACAACAACCAACTAGCCCAACCAACCAGTTCAACCTGTTGACCTCATTAACAACTGATGCCCGAAGGTCACACATAGCACGTAGATTTATAATCAACTATGATTATTAAATACACAACATATCTACGTTTACTTGTTGCAACCAAATAGTTACAACTAAATCAAATGGTGAGTTCCAAATCCACTCACCGATACCTCAGAAGTTGCAACACTCAGCTTCTAATCACTGAGTCTTTGGTTTATCTGAAACACCACATAACGCACAAGTTAGTAACTTGTCATCAACAACTAATACTTATGTAAATGGACACCTTACACAAGTAATCACATTAATAATCTGCTACAAGCATAAATAACAATACTATACACATATATATATATATAGTATACACTTAAGTTCACAAGTTATCATAATCATCAAAATAATACAGGCAAACGCGATCCGGGTCATATTTGGTGGGATCGCGTTCATAAGAAGGAAAAGGTTCTGTAACCAAAATACACTAAGCAACGCGATCCGGATCAAAGGGCTGGATCGCGTTCGTCTTTGGAAAACTTTCTGTGACAGATTTGCACTTGGCAACGCGATCCAGGTGAATGCTTGGGATCGCGTTCCCAAGAACAAAACTCGTCCAGCTCAAAATATAACTGATGAACGCGATCCGGGCTAGGGTTTGGGATCGCGTTGAGCTGTTGTTCAACTCAAGAACAAACCTGCACACACACAGCTCGAACCAAACTCACAAATTCCTATCTTTTACATACTAATTCATACAAACAACGAATTTAACTTCAAATAAACATCATACTGCATCTAGCAACCTCAACAACATCAATTAACAACATATATCATCAATCAATTCACTTAAGTTCATATTTGACTTAATCTCACAACACAAGTTTATCAACAAACACTACACTTACACTTTGAAGAAGATGATGATATCTAGAAAGATAGAGAACTCAAGAATTCAGCTCCAATCTTGATTAAACTTACATATAATTTAAGTATATGTGTTCTTATGATGATGATAGATGAGTTAGGGTTTCAAATGAAATGAGGGTTTAAGGAAAGTTACAAAATCCGTCTCCTCACTTAAGCTAGCTCCATCACTTTACTTATTTTGAGTATTTTTATATCCGTCTTAAATCTGTTGTCTGGAACCTACAAATCTTTCACGAGGAATATTACTTTATTTTACTGTCAACTAAAATAATTTAAAACAAGTAATAATTTACTATTCACAATAAGTTCTGGAACTTATTTATCTACGTTTCACAATTAAATAATAAATCACATAATTCATAAAATCATTAAATAATCAATTTAAAATTATAAATTACCAGGCCACTGGAAAGGATGTTACACCATACTTCATAACTGGGTTCTTTGAAGATGAAGGATACACTTTTCAAGAAAAATGATTTAATAGTCATCAAAAAAGTTTGGGCAAATTATTTAAAATAGAAACAAACTATTACTGTTCTATGTAGGTAATAGGAATTGCGGATCCATCACCTACAATATCAAACAAGAATTAACACGAGATTTGAGTTACCTGCATCTGAAGTATGGTGTGAAAAAACTCCCGTATCCAAGATACAAGATCGTCGATTTGAAGACATTTTTGGAAAATGATAACGACAGCTAAGCCTGTAAACGAACCGAACGTTCGGTGAACTATTCACGAACCGTATGACTGGAAGTTCATTTATGTTCGTTCGTTATTACCTAAAGAAATTATCCAACCCATATTTGGACATTTTAAGCTTAAATAACCCACAAACAAGTAAAAATAAGTAAAATCGGAGGGTTTCAGGATTTGTCGGAAACTTACAAACTTAACGCCGGAGAAATCTGAAAAGAGAGAAATGTAGATCGTGATGCGGTGAATGTTTTTCTCCAAAAGTGCTTGATGATTCGAGGCCATTTGGTGGTGGTTCTTGGCGATTTAAGGTGGTGATGGTGTGGAGGTGGGAGTGAGTGAGAGAAAAGAGAGAGAAGAGGACAAGAAGAAAAGGAAGAAATGAGGGGAAAGGGGTGGGATCCCCCCCCCCCCCCCCCCGGGTGATTTTTTGGTGGGGCCCCACCAAAATGTGGGCCTCCATCTTTTAGTCCTGTGTATACGCGTTCCGTGCGGTGTTCGTTCCGTGCGGGCTCCATCTTTTGGTGGTTATTCACGAACCTTATTCACGAATCGGTGAACTATTCGAAATTATACTTTCTGTCATTTTTGTAAAATTGCTACGACAGATATGTCAAGACTACACTGCTCGAAGTGTAAGCTCACCGCATGTGCACTTTGCGCTCCATATTACCTAAAGAAAACAGTATCAGTGAAAAGGAATAAAGAAGCGGAAATCATGCAGAAAGAATAACAGATGAGTCCTATGTGGAAAATACTCATCCAAAGGGATAATGAATGGAAACAAGTCATTATGAGTTCAGCAAAAGAGGCTACAGAATGGAGAATCAGGGAACAAGAACTGAAGAATCTGTTAGAAGAAGGAAAACAAAAATCCCAAAAGGATGAGAAGGATTGGGCCAAAGAAAAGGAAATGCTAATGAAAGACTTGAGCAAGATGTTAAAGGTAACTGAATCCATGAAAGCCCAAATCCAACAGCAAACTATTGATCAATCAGAGTGGAGAAAGGCAATAGAGGCCCAATTAAAGGAACGATGAGCAACCCAAAAGAAACACATGGAAACCCAAATTAAGGAACTCCAACAAGAAAATGAATATTTGAAAAGTAAGAAGGAAATGAACTGGAATGAAGAATTTCCTCCTTTAGGAAATCAACAAGTGAAAGCTTTAATTGAAGATGAAGTTCAAATTACCATGAAAACAGAAAGAGGGGTTGAGCAACAAAGAATAAAGAAAGTCAATAATCAGCTTTATAACGTTGAGTTAGAATTCGATATACCTGGCATCAGGCTATTTAAAGTAAAAGCCATTATGACACTGGAGCAACATCGTGCTGCATAAATAAATTATCAGTACCAAAAGAAGCGCTGGAAGAAATGAATAAGGTCATTTACTTTAATGGCCTCAACTCAAGGCAACCATCAAATCAAAAGATAAAGGCAGGTAACTTCAGGATAGAAGGAAATAAATTTCGAATACCATTGATATTCGCCCTGGATATGAGAACAGGAGATGGTATTGACATGTTGATTGGTACCAACTTGACAAGGGCCATGAATGGTGGAATAAGAATCGAAGGAGACGATGTGACATTATATAAAAAGGTTACCAGAATAAAAACAACACCAACAACGAAAGTGGCAACAACGGCCCTAGAAGAATTGAAAATTGATGAGGAATTCTGTCAGGAGTTGCAGGAAAAGGTATTCTTTTCAAAAGAAGATGCATAAAAGATAAAAGGAAGATTCAAGCCCATCTTAAGAGACCTGGAAGAACAAGGTGTAACACCTCGCAATTTTGACTTAATTATAAACATTAATTGCACGTACTTTTAGGCTAATTCCCTAACTTAGAGTGAATTCACAACACATTTTAGAGATAAGTGTAGCAAAGCCCAACTAGATAATACGCGCAGTATTACTTATTTATAGTTAGTTGTAATTATGTACAGAGCAATTTAAACAACGCGACAAAAATATACGACTGTTGGTGAATAAAATTAATTAATAATATGAAATTATTAGTTAACATTAACGTCTATTAAATATTATTTTGATAATATTTAACAAGTATTTCGTAAACTGAAACAAACTCGAGACATTTCTGTAACAAACCAAGTTATAATTTTACAACTGAGTTAAATTACTTTTGTAAAAATATCTCAACTAAAATATATCCTAAAATGTATTTAAAATTTACCAATTTAAAATAAACTAATATTTAACGATCGGGTAAACAAACACGGGTTAAATACCACAAGTTTGGGACAAAACCCCTCCCTTTTTGGCACCAAAATCGGCCAACACACCCACCCCACCCCACCTCCTTCTCACTTTCTTCATTTTCAACCAAACACCCACACCATTTCTCATTTAATTCTCTCTCTAAAACACCACACGAATCACACAAAAACTACATCAAAAACGCATCAAATCACCTCGCTCATTTAAAGAAAAACGATCACGGAGTCGAGCTCTACCTTCCTATCTTCTTGGATTTCTCATGCGATAACTTTGTAAGATCCCGACAATCCCGCAAACTCTTAAATCTTGCTATTTTCTTTGATATCTCATGTTTATAATACTTAATATACCATGTTTTAGTGTTTTTATCAACTGATTATGTCCAAATCGAAGCTTAAATCTCATTTTTACAAACTGATCTACGAACAATTTTAAGTGACGCATCAGGCCCAAAAACAGTGTATCGTCACTTAAGTGACGCACTAAGTGTCGCATAAAATCCTCTTTTTGCGTCACTCCGCCAAGTGACACTACAAACCCTCTTTTTCCGACACTTACACCGACACTTCTACCCGACACTTCCATACGTCACTAGCTTAAGTGACGCCTATACTCGAATACTGATTTAGGCCCGTCACTTGTTTAAGTGATGCCCTATATGCGTCACTTCCTCGAGTGACGCTAATAATGCAGAACTTACCATTTTATGCGACACTTCCTAAGTGTCGCTACCCCCAAGGCAAGTGACGCCCTTAAGTGACGCATAAAACAGAAAACTTGTAAATCTTTTTTTTTACTAAGTGTCGAACTTAACCGGAAATGAATATTTACATACGATACGATACACGAACTTTATAAACATTACAAACACACTTATAATATTGAAATGTCGATTTCAAACTATCACCAACGAGTCATATACATTTTCAAAACTTCAAACATAAACATCGAACAAACACTTGAATATAACGTGGTTGTACGAACACTGACATGGATGGTAACTTAGACCTCCACGTACTCATTAAATCTCATACGTTTAGGACGTTAGGAGATTCGCGACTATACTTGGGATTTAGGCTTTGCTAACACTCGAACATACACAACTCAACAGGTGAATTAACACCCTCACTTTTAACTGTTTTACCGCTTTCAACTTGGGGTGAGAAACATAGTCAACTGCTTTATTGATTGTCATAACTACTTTTGCTTACATGATTGTTTATTATACTTGTTTACTCGCATGATTTGAGTACTTTGAACTGTTGAACCCTTACAACAAAACTGGTATTTATGAAACAACATTTTTCATACTATCAACGTGATAAAATTTGTTTGGTAAACCGGAGAACGACCGATACTTTTTATGTAAACGCTGGAGAACGACCAGCAACATATTTTAGTGCCAGAGAACGACTGGCCAAGTGGACGGGAGAACGACCCATGCGTCTTTTGACCGGAGAACGACCGGTACTGTGTTTCACTGGAGAACGACCAACAATATTTATTGCCAGAGAACGACTGGCCGAGTTGGAACGGGAGAACGACCGGTACTGTTTTGGAAATGCTGGAGAACGACCAGCAACGTATTGCAAACTGTATTTTGGATAACATCCCACGTAAACGGTATTTTGGGTAACATCCCACGCAAACTGTATTTTGGGCAACATCCCAACTGAACTATGTTTAGATAACATTCCACAAAATGTTTACTTAACTATTATGGCAATAACTATTTGTGAACGTATTGGTTTTAACAACTGTGCTTACAAACTTGATTCAACTATTGCAAACATAAAAGTTGTGAATTCACTCAACCTCGTTGTTGACTTTTACTATGTTTTTCAGGGAATTAGCTGCATGTAAAACATCCTACACCCATGGAACGTAGGCGACCCCCGAAGGAATAGGATGCCAACTTTTGACAACTGGATTTCTTTTATATTACTAAGCTGTTTAGTCATATTTACGAAATCTACTTTTGTAACTTAATTACTTTTCAACTTATACGATTCGATGAATCGTAAACTTTGTAACTATTACTTTTGGCATCTTAATATATTATGTTCTGTTGTAATCATAAGCTCTGATACGTATGCATGTACTGTGTATTGTGGCACTCCCCATACTTAACTAAATGCTTCCGCTAAAGTAAATCAACGAATTTTGGGGGTGTTACACAAGGATATATTGGAGAAGAACCCTTGAGGCATTGGAAGAAAAATGGTGAAACTTGTAAACTTGATATCATAAACCCTGATATCACAATACAAGATAAACCATTGAAACATGTTACCCCAGCACTAGAGACATCTTTCAAGAAACATATAAATGCTCTACTCAAACTGGGAGTAATCAGGCCAAGTAAAAGCAGACACCGAACAATGGCCATGATTGTTAACTCAGGAAAAATTGTTGATCTAGTCACTGGTAAAGAAACAAAGGGAAAAGAAAGAATGGTGCTCAATTACAGAACTCTGAATGATAACACCTACAAAGACCAGTACTCTGTCCCTGGAATCAACACACTTCTGAAAAGGATAGGGAATGCTAGAGTATTTTCAAAATTCGACCTCAAGTGAGGATTTCATCAGGTAGCAATGGCCGAAGAATCAATACTCTGGACAACATTCCTAATACCAGGAGGACTTTATGAATGACTAGTCATGCCATTCGAAGTCAAAAATGCACCGATAGTATTTCAAAGAAAAATAGACAAATATTTTGGAGGAACTGAAGACTTTATTGCAGTATACATAGATGATATCTTTGTATTCTAAAAAATGAAGCAGATCATGAAAAGCATTTAAAGGTAATGCTTAGCATTTGTCGAGAAAATGGGTTAATTCTTTCTCCAACAAAGATGAGGGTAGCTGTCCCGGAAGTAGATTTCCTTGGAGCCATTATTGGAGAAAGCAAGATAAAACTGCAACCACATATCATCAAAATGATATGTGACTTCAATGAGGAAAAGCTAAAAACAAAGGCAGGCCTAAGATCATTCTTGGGAATATTAAACTATGCCAGGAATTATATTTCAAAGCTTAGTTTACTATTGGGCCCTCTTTATGAGAAAACTAATCCCCATGGAGATAAAAGAATGAAACCTTCTGACTATGTTATAGTTAGAGAAATTAAAGAAAAAGTCAAGGCATTACCAGATCTATAGATACCATCGGAGGAGTCATACATTATAATTGAAACGGATGCATGCATGCAAGGATGGGGTGGAATTTGTAAATGGAAGAAAAGGAAGGAAGATCCCAAGAAAGAAGAAAGAATTTGCGCACACGCCAGTGGAAAGTTTAAAGTGGTGCAATCAACAATTGATGCGGAAATTAATGCATGGATCAAATCCCTGGAAAAGCTAAAGATATACTATCTTGATAAAAAGGAGATAACACTGAGAACAGATTGCCAAGCTATTATTAATTTTTACAACAAAACTAATAGTAATAAAGCATCTTGAGTTCGATGGCTTAAATTTGCTGATATCATAATTGGAACATGAGTCAAAATCAACATCGAGCATATTGATGGAAAGAAAAATATTCTTGCTGATTCCCTATCAAGATTAGTTAACTTTTGTTTTGCAGGATGTACAGAACAAACAGTATGAGTCCTGATGAAGAGTCTAGCATTAACAGAGGAACTATTGAAAGAAGTTGTTCAGTCAAGGAACGAGAAGAATGGTTACGAACAAATAATCCAGATTTCAGACCATTGCCAAAGATTTATCAAGGATCATTCTCATTCCAAGAACCAGGAGCTCTCTACAGACATTACCAAATCAAAATCAACACGACACCAATACCCATCAGAGAAGCAGATATATTCGCTGGAGTGACACAACAATTGGAACGAGGAGCAACCAAGGAAACAGTTTCAGCAATGCGAAACCTCCAAGCAATTTTGGACTTTAAAGCCATAGTCTGTATTGCAAAATCAACAAGAGATAACTACTGGGGCGATCACTGACCCGAAGTTAGGAGACACAACCAAGAAGCCCGAAGATTGCTCACTGAGCTTGAGACCCTATGCAACGAGTTGGGCCACGTCAAAATCTAAGCCCAAAGAAAGATACATAAACAAGGCCCAATTTCCAGAATATCGTAGAACCAAAGGCAAATTATTACATGATGACGTATGGAATAATGCATTATGGCTAGTAGACAAAGAATGACCCCCACCCGACAACACTACACGTCGCGCATGCTTATGAACAGACGGAAGCGTGGTGGATGGCACATTTCATCATAATGCATTAATCATAGCATTCATTACGTGTGTGGTGTGAATTAAAATACGTGTACTTTAATTTCTAGCGTGAAATCATATGTGTCGGCCACTAATTAATATATAGGCCACAAAATTCATTATTATAATTATTGTTAAGTACTTGAATTGGCTATATAAGCAAATGGAGAGGTATGAAAATCGGTGTGCACTTTTCTCTCACTTGTATCAAAAATAAATTTGCTTTGAAATAAAAAGGTGTGTTTATTAAATTTGTCTTCAAACACTTCTTTTTAGTTTCAGTTTTTCAGTTTTTAGCTTTGTACTTATACAGAAGTAATTTGATCCCATCTAAAATCAAAAGTAATTTGATCATAACTATCGTCAAGTCATTATTTATAACAGTACATCATATTTCTGTCAAGTCATTATTTATAGTAATACATTGTATACCGCTGCATAGCGCGGATATTATGTTAATATATATATATATATATATATATATATATATAGAGAGAGAGAGAGAGAGAGAGATTGATTGATTGATTGATTTAGACTTTTGTAAAAAAAATACAAAGTGAATACATATTTTGGTATTCTATAATTAATGGGTTGGATACACCTTTCTCCGCAACAAAATTTGAACAAATTTTTTATACACGACTATGACTAGAATTAAGATGTGATTTTATTTTCTCAATAAGATTCAAAAAGAAAAAGGCATCAACTATAACAAAAAAATCTGGTTGATATCCTGTTTAATTCTAAAGACAAATCAATTTCTCTAAAATGATCAACTTGATAAAATATATATAACTTATATGCGCGTGATATTTTTTGGAAAAAAGTCAAAGGAAACAAAATTTACCATAATTTTTGGGAAGGATAGGAATAAGTAAACGCCAACAAAACTTATAAATTAGATTTTATAAATTTGAAACAAAAAAAAAGGAATATGTTTCAATATATCTCTGTCTATCTATCTGTATTATACATTTATATATCTTTCGTTTTATGAAAGTTTCATAAACCTTAATCTTAATTACTCCATCCGTCCTAAAATTATAGCCTATATTTCATTTTTAGAATGTCCCAAAATAATTGTCCACTTCTCATTTCAACCAATAGGAAATAGGAAGAGACTATACTGGATGCAGATTCTATTTGAGTGGTTTAAAAGTGTGTCCCACTTTTATTAAACCGTGGGCTTTTTCTTGGTGAACAATAATTTGAGGATGGAGGGAGTAATTCTATATCTGACTATTATCATTATTTTCTTTACTTTTTTCACACTTATTAACAATACACGTCATACCTCAGCCTATCTACTTACTTGAGGTGAACCGGCATATGAAAATTTTCATACTTGTAAAATCGAAAATTTGAAAAGCAAATTAATATTGTCGCTGGTTGTAAAGGATCGATTATCAAATATCATAGTATGAATCATTGAATCACGTATGATTGTATGAATGTTGTATGAACATTGAAAGCTCTTTGATTTATTATTCAAATGTGTATTTTACTAATGGAGCTTTAGTGACTTATTTGTACCCTAAGCTATTGCCACATGCTTAATCACTAAGCAATGTTTACAATCCATGATCGTTAGTCCTAACACACGTTGACAACGAAATATGAAGTTTAGTTCTATTTTATTTGGATAAGTTTTAAAACCAAAATAATATTTTGTCTAGGGGTATGAGATGAACATTTCAATCTAGAGATCGGAGGTGCATGACTCTTTTGATGCAGTGAGTGTAATGCATTTGTGATTGTATATAACCTATGAGTTACGTTATAGGTTTGTCGTTGTAAGAAAAGAATAATTTATAAAATGTGATTATAAGTCTGTCTTTCTGAAAAAATAAGTTATGAAATGTGAAGATGAACTTATTGAAATGTTGGAGATAAAATTTATTCACCTTACTTCCTTAGAGTGATCGCAAGTAAAGACATGTTGAAATCGTTTAATCTATCTCTGCTCTACAAACTGAACCAAATTAAGTATAAGTAAGCAACTTGCTTGTCGATCACAAGCTCGATTAAGAATGAGGTCAGAGAAAGGTTCAAAGTCACTTGTTAAATACAAATGAAATGAACAAGTTCAAGTGTTCATCCAAGTCAAGTGTTTATTTACAAGGCATATGTTTAAGCTCAAATCAAGTTTTCAAGTCAATTATTTGACAAAAGTTAAGTACGTGTGTAATCTATAAATTAATTCACTTTTCGGGTTGGTAGATGTTTCTAACATATGCAACTCAATGTGTTACCGAACTTTCTTAGCCTCCTGTATTAATATTAATAATTAATAATAATATTTGAAAAATAAAATCGATGAAGAAACTAAAAGAAGCAATAGATATGTTACGCGCTTTACAAGTCCCCTGATGCTCTAATGTTCAAGGACCGTGTTACAGAGGATGAATTTATGTATAGTTTATTATTTATTATTTATATTAATTAAAATTATGAACAAAATCAGTATAATTTAAGAATAGAAATCTCATAAAGCTAAAATTAATTCTTTAGTTGACCATTAACCTTATTTTGGGAGAGCTAGACATATGTAGCATCATGTGTCACAAGTTGAGGCATCCATGTTCTAATTCTTTATTTCTTTACTTCATAAAGTCTTCAAAATGTCGCATGCCTTATGCCTTATTTGTAAGTGTCATAAAAAGTACACGCATTATAAAAGTTCATTTAATGGTTTTGATTGGTAATTATGGAAGTAAAGAAATCGAATTAAACTCAAACTCAAAGTCTATTGTCATTACTCATTTGCGATTTGTCCCTTTCTTTTGCAACCTTAGATATGGACATATAGTATAGTATAAAAAGGGTATCATTGACAACAACTTGTTAGCAAACATATTTAGTCCACATAAAATGTTGACGAACCATTGATATGTATTGTAAAGAAGCGATATGTTGACTCTTACAAAGCTTTGGTTACGTTGTAAAATGAAAATTCGATGCCCAGTCATCAAAATAAGGGTATGTTTGTCGAAGAATATTCAAAAGAATTACAAGAGTTTTTAAGAATGTGAGATTACAGTTTTGATAATCTTTATATATGTTGATATTTCAAGGAGATTACTATGTTTGACAATATTAAATAGTTACCGGTTTCAATATAAAACAATGTTCATATGAAATATATTTATCATGATATATTGATCGTTTTAAGATTGGTAATACGATTACCTTGCGTTTTTCATATATTCGAACTCCCTGTAAAATACAATGCATCTCATGTGAAAACATTTGGTTCTCTCAAATAGAATGTTAAGGTTTTAATCTTATTTCGGTTCAACTAAATTATAATTGACCAAATTCAGTAATTAATTATTTATACCGAGTTTCTCATCTTATGTTAAACCTTCTATGTATGAGTATACTAAGCTTGTAATCACTTTAATTTACATATATCTTAAAAAAAAATTAAATACTACGAGTAATAATTACCTTTTCAATACTAGAAGAATATGATACATTTGGCCTACTCAAGATCTGAAATTGGGAATTTTGTGCCTTTGTGGCTATTTCATGTAATCCGTGGAACATTCCACAAACTTTCACACCCTAAAAAAATGCAATCTTTCCACCGTAAATTCCACAATCCCCACCACCTCCTCCGTCCATCAACCACCCTCCTCCACCCTCTCACCACCCCATCACCACCACGTGTCGCCATGTCAGCCTCCTCATCATCATCATCTTCCTCTTACTCAACACAACAACCAGAAGAATATAAAACCTCACAAAATGCCCTAACCCAAGTTATCACTTATCACAATCAAACCAAACACTCATTCACAAACTACGCCAGAGGGCCACGTGGCCTCGATTGGGACAACCAACCCAACCCATTCCGCCGTTACATCTCCGCCCCTGTTCACCCTCTCATTCACCCCACCTTTGATTCCCATTCCCCTGGGTATCAATCCCTCTTCAGTTCCTTTCCCCCTCCCAAACCCATCTCCCGAACCACCATCTCTGAATTCTTCTACGATTCCCTTGCGTTGTCAGCTTGGAAATCAACTGGGTTTTCATCATGGTCACTTAGAGTGAACCCTAGCTCAGGTAACTTGCACCCGACTGAAGCTTATATCATATCCCCACCTATTAAATCAATTTCAGATTCTTGTTTCGTTGCTCATTATGCACCAAAGATTCATTCTTTAGAGATTAAGACTCAATTCCCATCTGGGTTTTTTACTAATCTGCTCCCAAATGGTTGTTTTCTTATTGGGCTTTCTTCCATTTTTTGGCGGGAATCTTGGAAGTATGGTGAAAGAGGGTTTAGGTATTGTAATCATGATGTGGGTCATGCCGTTGCGGCGGTTACAATGGCCGCTGCAGGGCAAGGGTGGGATGTGAAGCTGCTTGATGGATTGGGTCATGAAGAATTGAAGAAAGTAATGGGGCTTGAAATGTATAAAGAGTTTGAAATCCCATCAAGCATTGTTAGAGGTAAGCTTGATGAGATTGAATTCGAGCATCCTGATTGTTTGTTAATTGTTATTCCTAATGGGGTTGATAAACTTGATGTAAATTATAAGGATCTGAGTTTATCAATTTCGGAATTTAGTAAATTTGATTGGAGAGGGGAGCCTAATTCACTTAGTAAAGAGCATGTATGTTGGGACGTAATTTATAAAACATCTGAAGCGGTTAAAAAGCCGTTAACTTTAGATAAAAAGTTTGTTATTGAGCCATTTGAAAAGAGTGGGAGTTGTACTGAGGCTTCTTATACAGATATAAGCTTAAGAGAAGTTGTTAGGAAGCGTAGGAGTGCGGTTGATATGGATGGAGTTACGGAAATGGAGAGAGACACGTTTTATCAAATTTTACTGCATTGCCTTCCTTCGGGTTGTCAAGTAAAGCAAAAAAGCCCATTGGGGTTACCTTATCGACCGATGGATTGGGATGCTGAAGTGCATTTTGTGATGTTCGTGCATAGAGTTGTTGGTTTGCCAAAAGGGTTGTATTTTCTTGTTAGGAATGAAGAACACTTTGATGATCTCAAGAAGTCTACAAGGTCAGATTTTAAGTGGGAGAAACCTGAGGGTTGCCCATCAGAATTGCCGTTATATGAACTTGGAAGAGCCGATTGCACAAAGCTCTCCAAACATCTTTCGTGCCATCAGGTACTCATTCTTTAATAATTTAAAACATTCTGGCTTCGTATTAAGTACGTTGGAAATAAACTAATATCGATTGATACTTAATTGGGTGGTAGAAATGCCATTTTCAAATTCAGTGGGCAATTTTTTACTGATTTATGTGAAAATTGAAATTAAAATCAGAATCGAATAATCAACCGTTTAAACATAGAGATAACTAGCTGAAACTATATTTATCTCAAGAAACGTTTTTCTAACAGTACTTTGTCACTTTCTTATCCAAATCTGGTCCTCTTTCCCAACACGCTAAGTGCACGTCCAAATTCCCTTTATGCTGATCAGTTTATAATGTTTGAAAATATATATTGTGCTTTTGACTATTTGATTATTAGTGGTCAAATGATTTGGTTTTGAACTAGGTTTAACTGTTTAACAAAGCTGATATTCTTAAGGTAAGTAAAAACTCTTATCTACCTCTTATTCTAACCTAATTTGTAACGCATATATTTTTATCTCACATATCATCTCTAGTGTTCCAACATAATGTTAATTTCTCTCGTTTGGCTGTTCATTTGTTAAAGGATCAAATATTTACGAATTTTTGAGCATCTGATTATAGCATTCATTGCAAACAATAGAAACACATCTAAACACTACTTTACACACCCCATTCAAACACCTTATCTGGAAAAAAGTTAACCTGCAAGTCCTGAGCTTTCGTTCTGGTTTGGGTTGTTAGCCATTACATAGGTTTTCTTTTGTTTCCATATTTCTTATTTCAAATATTAAGAAACTTATTTATATCCAGTAATCAAACAACAAGAACACGGGTTACAGACACTGCGATTCATACTAAATATTTACTGTTCTTGGTGTAGGATATAGCGGGTGATGGTTGCTTTAGCCTTGGTATGGTGGCACGTTTTGAACCAACGTTACGGGAAAAGGGTGTGTGGATGTACCCCCGGTTGTTTTGGGAAACAGGAATTCTTGGTCAGGTGCTATATCTTGAAGCACATGCGGTTGGCATTTCTGCAACCGGCATAGGTTGCTTCTTTGATGATCCTGGTACTTAAACCACACTCATTCTGCCAAGTTATCTACCTTTTTTAAATTGCTGTTCCAGTTTATAAAGTTTCATAGAGTCTTCATCACTAATGTACTCCTATTTACTATGCTAAAAATATTAAGTTGTTTCCGCTGTATGGCAGTGCACGAGGTTCTCGGGTTGACAGGATCAAACTATCAAAGCCTCTATCATTTCACGGTTGGCGGACCTGTTGTTGACAAGCGTATAATGAGCATGCCTGCGTATCCTGGTCCTGGTGTTGATGCATAAGATGCTCTGTTTTACATAACTGCAGCCAGATTTTTCGCTTTAGAGCGAATTGTATAAAGAGATGAAGATTCGATTTTGACATAGTAAGTTATACTACTAATCAACAGTTACTAGTTCTACCCTATGTGTAATACTGAATTAAAGGGGTGTCTTAAGATTGCATTTTGTAAATAAATCATGCCACTTGAAAATGAAATAATCAGTTTCAAGTAAGGAATGTAATACTTACGCGGTCACACCGTACTTTATAATACATGAATAAAGTTGTTGCCCATTGAGAACTAATAACCGGATAATTAATGTCAGAGCATAACCCAAGCACCCCTCAACAAGATCTACTGCAAAGCTTTTGACATGGGCTGGGATTAGATGGTGCTAGGTCAGCTGTTTTAAATGTCTAGCCCAGCCCATATAGTCTTGAATTCATACTTAATTATGTGATGTTTATACCCGTTTATGCAGTTATAGTATTAAAACTTGTATCTGCCACTGTAATTTACAAACTATAAGTTTTGATATGCTGATATACATACTTATGTTTCGTCGAAAATTACACAGTTTTAGGAATTTCATGCTCAACTTGTATCAGGTGTGTTGCGATCATCTCTTTCCCCTTCCTTTGCCAGACAACTCTATATTCACTTTCTTCTTAGTATTAATGGTTATATAAAATAGATTATCATACATCATATACCTTTATAAATTGTTTACGTGTTTTCTTTATTGACTTACAATTTTAAAGAATACAAATGACATAAATACCCTTATATTTGATCAAATAGACCAAACTAACCTCATCTAACTATAGAAACTATCATTTATATAATATTTGTCCATAAATAAACACATTTCCTTTTAGAAACTACCATTTGATGTTTTAACATAAATTATCTACCTATTGGAATGAAGCTAATATTATTGTGCCGTCAAACACACAAACTCTATTTTGGTTCATGTAATGTAATATATTACACCCTTATATAATGAGATCAAATAGAATAAGTATCCTGCTGCTTTGCGTGGGTATCTTCTAGTACGGAGTAACTAGTTTTGTCTAGTCCTGTAATCGATATGAAAGGTCCATGGCATTAATTATAATTTTTTTTTCTAAGATAAATAGTTAATGGGCCCTCTAGAATCTAAAGGAGTAAAGGCCTAACTGGATACGAACACACGACAAAAACCAAATATATAAAGGTTACCCCATCAAGGACATGACCCAACCCAGTTTACAGATATTCGGAAATTTTCTAAATATCCAAATGCATCACAATTATTGGAACCATTTTTTTAGAAAGACAAACTCACATCATCTATTCATCCACTTTTTTCATACTATTCATAATTTTATATAAAAAGATATGATGAAACAATGAGAAAAACTAAAATAATTTACAGACTCCAATGGGAAGTCAATATTTTTTTTATTATTATTATTACGGAGTATTTTCCAAGAAACCAAACATTCTTACAAATAATTGCGTTGTCAAGAAATATTATTGTTTAATGAAAATGTGTATATTATATGGACTAGCTTGTTTTTATGTTTATCTGGATGACAAATTTGTGTTGGTTAAGCAATGTGTTGATTTGATTAGCCTAAGACAAGCACCCATGTCTCATGCTAATCTTTTGATATTGCTTGCACATTTACATGGTCAACCCTTGTAGACTTGTAATCTTAGTAACTTAATTATGGCTTACTAACAAATTATAAAATTACATATAATAATAAATTTAATAATATAAATATCTGTTTTACTCAAAATGTTTTAAATAAAATGTGCGCTGTAAGTTTAGTTATGTAGAATTGATGTATATCGAAAGACAATACAAGTTACACAAATTTAAAACCACTGTCAACTTGATAATCCTGTTTTATTTTAAGCAAGAACAATTTTGTTATCGTTAATTTGTCTCTTAGTTACACGGTCCTAGTTAGGATCTCGATTCTACATTATTAATCATCCCATTATGATCTAGCATGGTTTTTAGTGATAGAATCTTAAGATGGTAAGATCTTACGAGCAGGATCGTGATCTTGATAACTTTGAATAGTACTTTCTTATCAAACAAAGTTAACCATGATATAGTTGAGGTAATCTAACATGTTTTGTAATATGAATTCCCCATTTGCAGAATTGCTTGTAAAAATGCTTCTGAATCTTTTTATGATAGCTTCCTAAAACATTCTTGTTCGAATCTTCTCTAACTTATATATCAATTATACGTTTAATAATAAATAAGTTGATAAAAACACATACATATGGCAATTTAAAGATTTAAATCCTAAATAAGATACACATATTGTTGTCCATAGTTTTAGTTATAATCGAGTTAATCAATTATTCTGTTGGAGCATTGTCTTAATTATACTCTTATTATACACATGGTCTAATTTGTGAACTAGGTTATTATAGTCAACCTTGATGTATTCTCTAATATTAATCTTTGCAAGTGGTCGGTCGTAATTGGATTAAAAAAAGGTTACTTATATTTCTTATTTACTCCATCATAGTATTTGTCAAACATTTTTAATTGCAACAATATAATTCCCTTTCTTTTTTAGCAAAGTTGCATGTGCAATATGATTGGAATGCATGTGACAAGCTCTTCTATATAATCCCTTACAACCTCTTATTGTTTCATAACCTAAAGACATACCAAATCAACACACATTAAAAACACAAAAAAATGAAACAAATGACAATCTCATTGTTGTTCCTCTTTTTCACCATTGTAGGTTTTTTGGGCTTGGTCGAGTCCCGCTCACGTGCAAGGACGTACCTTGAGGCACAATGTCGACCGACGTTATACCATGATCTATGTGTTAGAACTTTACTACCTTATGCTAATAAAAATGATCTACCAAGTCCACAAAAGATATCTCAAATTACACTAACCACGTGTCTAGCCAAAGCTCGGTTCACAAAGGCTTATGTCGACATGATAGCAAAGGAACTCAACAAAACAAAGAACTTTGGAGAGTACCAAGCCACGGAAGGCTGCTTGCACCAAATCAACAATGGGGTGAACCAAATTACTCAGTCACTTAGAGAATTGCGAAAAATGGGCACAGATAGTGAGGAAAAATTCGCATGGCATGAGAATAACGTGCAAAGTTGGGTAAGTGCTGCCTTAACGGACGTCACAACTTGCATGGATGGAATTTTGGAGGCTGAAATTGGAAGTAAGACGAAAAGTATGATTAAAGCAAGGTTTTTGAATGTGAAAGAACTTGCTAGCAATTCTCTTGCATTGTTCAATCGTTTTACGGCAAGGCATCGTGCTTCTAGGGCGGTCAAGAACCCCTAAATTTGGCCTTTCATGTATAATATACTACATATCTACAATACACACATATATGTCAAACTTAAATCAGTTGTTATATTACATTATAGTAGTTTGTACTGCTTGTTATTGTTTATAGTACTTGTAATTATCGGTGTCATATGTGAATATGAATTTTTGAGAAAGATATAAAGTATAAAACTTGTATTGCTTCTATAATAATCTCATGTAACATTTGATCAACTACTTTGTATTTTTTAATATCAATGGAGTAAACTTAGATGTCTAAAGAATCTCTTTTGATAGTGGTTGCTTACACGTCACATAGAGTCATAGACCAAAATTATTAACATCTTCAAATTATTACTGTATGATTTAAGATGGGTAATATATTCTTGGCGTACTATAGATTATAGGAATCAACTGTCAGAATTATATTAATAGGGTCATACTGACCATACCACTTTTTTTTTAAACATAATTATTACTTCACTTTCTGTACTTTTTCTCATCACTATTTCTTATCATTCTATATTTTTCTATATTTTTTTCCCTTTTTAATAGATAAGTGATATGGTGAGTATATTTTAATGGTATTAATAGATAAACCCTATTAATAATTGAAACCGACTATCACTTTTATTATTTTCTTAACATTATGTCAATTCAAAATTGAAAAAATTAAATATGACGTGTTATATACCATATTGCTAGAATTATTGTGAAATTGATAATTGCTTTTATTATCGATAATAAATATTGATATTCCATGTTTATAATCTAAAATTAGCTAATAGTTCATTGTCCATTTAACAATGACAGAGACTTACTGTAAACTAATGAAGATTTTTAGTTTAAAGTCCGACAAGTATGTCTTTTCAATTAACTAAGAAATAACTTGTTTGGGCAGGCTCCTTTTGTTAGGGTATGCTACTCAATTATTCGTCACGTACAACATATTATACATAGATACATTTACCAGGAAGCTCCCGGTTACTATTGAATGAATAGTGATCAGGAATTTTCTATTACTACCTTCAATTTTTATGATTTTTTTATTTTCTCTCCTTTATGTTCCAGTGTTTTTTCCCTTCTACCCATTAACTTTTACTGCTTTTTCATTGTTAACCCTGTATTTTTTTAATCTCCACCCTTTAACTTTAAGAACTTTTTTATTTTTTACCCTTTAAGATTTACCTATTTTTCATTTTCTTCGTCTCATCTTTCAGCACTTCTCCATCTTCTACCTTTTAGGTTTTAACATTTCCCATTTTCACCCGTCTAGATTTTAGGTTTAATTTTTCCCCTTTTTTTTACTAATAGCTTATACATTCTTTCCCCTTTAGTTACACGAAGTTTTATACTAACTTTATTACGACAAAATTATACAAATAATTGCAAACGATAATTTCTAACAATGAAAAAATGTTTTTTTCAACAAATAATTTCTAATAGTAGCAAAAAAAATGCTTTAGCTTATAATATTTAGTGTCTTACTTTATCAAATAAGATTTTAGTGAGTAGATTTAATATTTGATTGTTTATATATATATTTTGCTTTTTTCCAACTTTTTTCAACAAAAATATTCTAATAATGAAAAAAAAAAAATCAACAAAATTATTCTAATAATAACAAAAAATGTTTTAGCTTATACTCCCTTTGTCCCAAATTTATAGTCCGGTGTTCTATTTTGAGATGTCTTAAATTAATTTTTCACTTCTATAAATAGATAAAAATGATAATATTAAATTCTTTTATACCCCTAATTTTATATATATAAGACAACAAAGCACGAAAAAAATAAAGAGTAAAACTGTGATCTTATAAAAAAGTAAGAGAGAAGTTGATGTTTTCTTAAACTGCGTGTTTTTTTCCTTCTAGGGATAATTAAATTGGGACGGAGAGAGTAATATTTAGTGTCTTAATATATCGTTTGAATACAAAAAAAAATAAAAATTCTTCTTTTGATAAGTGTTTTCACTTTCTCTCATAATTGTACTTTTATATTGTTTAATAATTGAAGACATGACCTTCTTTTATTCATCAAAAATAAACTTCTATTTGGGTTATAGGGAACTTTTATTTCTCATAGTACTAAAAGAATATATGAAGTCCCAAATTGAGCATACAAGCAAGTTTGGTGGTGTATTAAATATGATCACAAGTTACACTATTACCTTAGTATAAATGTGTCACTGAGACAAATATAATACTTATAATGTTACAGGGTGAATTAACAAATAGAAATTAGCAATTGTAATAATAAATTTAAAAAACTTGGTATTATCGTGTTCAATTTCAAAGTGACCAACATATATGGTTATGGTATATTTTGTAAAATGCGAGATAATGGTATTGATAGTTGGATATATTCAAATGTAAGTATATGTATTTTTATTTGCTTTTTTTTATATTCGTCTAAAATTTTTATATATTTTATCCACTCCGCCGCAACGTACGGGTTAAAACAGCTCGTTGAAACAATTTCACAGGTATGGTGTGTAATTGTTAAGGTATCACGTATCATCATGTTATTATTACTAATTGGGCCTCTATAATCCAAAATAATATTATATTGGGCTGGGACTGGGCTTGGCAATGCACCACCGTCCACCAACGAACCCATACAAGACACTAAGTTGAGGTAAACAATTCATCTTTTATATATATATATATATAGCCAAAGGTTCAAATGAGAACCACAAAAAGGTACATAACAGCAAGAACTTTTAAATTATAGGGATCGAACCTCAGATGATCCAACATCGTCGGACAAATTACCTCCATCACATGTACCACAACGTTCGAATCGGAACTATAATACTCCATATAATATAACTAGGACATTTAGAAAAATTATCGTTAAAATTAATATGAAAGATATTTTCTGTCTGTTTTAAACTGTGAAATTATTCCATTTGTCTGAATTAAAAAAATGTCCACTACGATTTTTGTATATCTTAAAAAAATAAAAATAATTTTCACTTGCAAAAAAATAACCATAAAAGTTTGTATAAGGTTCAGAGCACAATACCTTATATGAGGGAAGGAAGAAGGAAAATAATGTTTATTGTACTGCATTTTAGACAAAATTATAAGGGTTAAAATGCAATGAGTATTTTTATAGTGAAATTTATAAGTATAACATGCAGTGTTATTAAAATGTAGTGTTATTAAAATGCAGTTGTTATAAATTACACATTTTTTGTCCTAAAATATTGTAAAAACAGACATTCTAGCTTCTTATTCTCCTCAAATGAGGTCCTCCCCTCTGATCATCCACCTAAAAATTATTACTCCGTAAACTATTAATTACTCTGAATATTAGATATTTGTACTTTAAATATAAGGGTAAAGTAGACATCATATCAAACTATCACAAATTAAGCTTTTTATTTTATTTTTATATTGTGAAATATTTTTGGGTTTTGCTAACGGAAGTCCTTAGGATTTTCGTTAAAACTTTCATACATTAATTAGAACTTGTACTATAACCGTAACCAACTTTATGTCTACCATTGAATTTATTTTGACCCTATGAATTTTAGTTAAGATATAAACTATTCATACATATCTCAAAGCTTTAACAAAAGTTCTAAGGACTTCTGTTAGCGAAATTCAACATGTTTTTGACGGAGGATAAGTATCTTGGTTTAGACTCTTACACATCTTTAATATTGATTGTTAGACGTCAGAATATTAATAAGTAAGATAAAATTAGGAGTACTTGTACTGTGAGATTAAATTTTTTTACAGTGCGATATAAGAAACAATAATGATGTTGTATCTATCACTTCCCTAAATTAGCTCAACAACCTACAATATATACTAGCTATTTAAGGATATATTACCATAATAATAATCCATCTTCGAAGCGCTCACCTGAAATACAAAACAAAATGAATACGAACTAAACTGGAAAAGATATTAAATAACTAAATTATTATTATTATAGCATTAAATGTAAGTTAGATATCTTTCGGGTCCGCTTAAACGAAGATCAGTTGATCACTAGAGTTGGTCACTAGCTTCAACCATATTTTCATTAAGTCGTACGTCTTTCATTTTCAAACTTAATATTTTCTTCCAACTTTTGCCTTCAACTTATTTTATTTTTTCTTTGTCAATGGTGGTGTTTTGCTAAAAAATAAATTTAAATATTAGTTTGTAAAATAAGTATTCTTACAAGTGTAAACCAAGTAATTGCATTATTAATATAAAAAACTTGTATGCCTTTCTATCATCCTCGTTAAACTCTTGCCATATGTATCGTTGTTAAATTAATACCTACAAAAATAATCGGATCTACAAGTTATGTACTATTAGACGGGTGCCTATGGCACATGTTAGACGTCGTCTTCCTACTTTAATTCCAAAGAAGACGCCATTGGCATCATAGTCTTTGCCTTCGTCTTGGTTCACTTTGTCATGGGCGAGACCGAGAAAGATAGAAGAAATGTGGGATCAATTTTTCTGTTTTCTTTCTTTCTTTATAATAAAGGTTTTATTGGTAATTAATGTGGGGCTTATGGAAGTTCGATTTTTCATGTCATTATATATATAGTGTTTTTTTAAAGATTTTTTTGGTGTCAGAATTGAAAATTCACGTCTTCAATCTTCTGTATGATTACAAGGATCAAATTAAACGGTAGGTTTATTATTTATAAGTTGAAAGAATGCTCCATTACTTAGGCACGAATTAATAATAGGAGTAATATTATCAGAAAGAATTCGAGAATCGGACAATATTATGTTATGTAATTAATAACTAGCCTAACACATTAAGTACGTAGATGAATGTAAAAGAAGTTCGAGAATCGAACTAAGAAGCCAAATAGCATATAAACTATAATAAATTAACAATCATAAATGTATTTATATTATATGTAAGCCTAAACACTAATAGTAAGGCATAGACAAGGGGCCATGCATTACGGTGAATAAATATTAATAATGTTAAAGTACTATAAAGTAAGTCCAAGTCGAAGGGCTAAAAGTCGTATTGGATGATCTAATAAATGAAATGAGATTGAATATATTGTTACAAGTAATAATTTGTTTTATAAAAACTTGCATAGATGACTATCGAAATATATATATATATATATATATATATATATATATATATATATATATATATATATATATATTTAAGTTCAAATGAGAAGTTTAATTTTTGTGAGAACGTGAGAGATTTGTGAAATAACGTGTTTTGAGCGTAGACATAAGAGATTTGTGAAGCATGATTGGAAGGTTTAATTTAATCGGCAAGTTTGTAAAAAAATTCTAAAGATGTGATTGGTTAATGTATAAGAATGATAGTTAGAAATTAAGAGAGAGAAAATAAATAAGAAACGTGTTAAATGATAAATTTATATGATGTTTGTTTTTAAGTCTATATTTAGGTCTATTGTATATTACTTGAAGATTTGTGGCTTAACTATTCTCATTTCTCCTTATCATATACAACGTGTTTAAGACCCATTATACATTAGATCTCATGAGACGGATGTGATTAAATGTGTATGAGCTGGAATGGTACCAAAATGGGTAACCAGTTGATCAAGAAATTCTCGTTTGATCGCTCAGATAACTAATCAGCAAGAAAAAAACCAAGTTTATGCACACCTTACGACCATCATTTGTGTATCTCCGATTAAGAGATTCTTTTAATGCATTACAAAAATGTCATTTTACCACATTTTTTTTCCATGCTTTTAGAAAGCGTGTAAAACTTTTTGAAAAACATAAGATTTTCCACACTTATATATGTAAAAAATAAAAACTCATACTTTTAAGTGTGAATTTTTTATTTTGTAACACTTGATTTTCCCACGCAAGAAGAAGTGTGGATAAAATGGATGTTGCAACATTTTTTCCACACTTTTATATGTAATTTTTTTTCTCACACTTATATATTTGATGATTGTGGTGATTTCCAAATTTATTGATGTAACAATTTTTTACACAATTATAAGTGTGGATAATTTTACATAATTTTCACACATTTTCTAAAAAGGATAAATGATATATATCATTGTTGTGGTGATGTTTTTATCCCACCTTATATCTATCTAATTTATTAGATTATATAGGTATGTTTGGTTATTTCATTTTATTGCTACCGAACATGTTCTGCCCGGTCGTATAATCTCTTGTCGACGCTTAACGTGAAGTACAATGTAACACTTGATCAATAAAATAGTGGATAAGATTCGATATATATATGTACTATATGTGAGTCAATTCAAGGTTTACTAATTGAAGTTGTATGATAATCGAGCATTTATGAACTCGTTGGATAAGATTATTAATTAATAGAGGTAAAGCTTAATTATTGTTGGATTGTGTTCTTGTTGGCTGGTTTAGTCTTGTTCATTGTACGTCTTTCTATAAGTATCATCCTTCATTATTTCAATAATCGTTTGAATAGCTAGGTAATTTATAATCTAATTTCTTGTATTGGTCCAAGAAAGTAGAGGAACTTAAAGTAGAAAAATTTAACGGCATGTAGACAATTTTATTGAAATATAAAAATTAAGAAATCTTATGCTTCCACAGAATTTAAAATTACCCGATTGAGTACATAAAAAAGTTGTGCTTTGTTTCATGATTATTCACGGATTCTATTTACATGCTCATAAATTACTTTTAGATCGAATGGAATGAGCTTATTTGGCTCAAGGTGGTCGACTAGATTACTACCACATTGGGGTGGTTAATTTTGTATCGGAATTTTCACAAGGTGGTAGTTACCACATGTGATCGAGCTTCTTTATAGATATACTAGAAATGTTCAGGTTGAAAGCACATCCCACACGGAGCACATCTCACATGGATTAACAAACTATATTTTTCAGACTATCTTGAAATCCTTTATTACTAATTAATAAAAGTATCAAGTATTATGTAAGGATTTTGGATGAATAATTAATAAATTGCTAAGGATACTTAAAGATTATTGAAAGTTGATTCTTTTGTAAAATTAACATGTATGTTCATATAACAACTTTCATTTTCTTTTTCAGAAAAATATAATTAATGCTTAAAGTTGCAAAACATTATAAAGTATTAGTAAGTAGTAAATGTATGTAATTAAAATGTGACTACATGTAATAAATTTTTATAGCTATTAGTGGTTTTAATTACTACTTACATGGACATGTATCAATATTTGAAAGATTATAACAATTAGGATGAGGAAACTTATAATGTATTTAATAGTGTAATCTTGGGTAAAGATACATGACATAATTCAAGATATACTTATATGTTCAAATTTTAAGATATATCATGTTTTTTATATAATTAAAATATTATATATTATATTATATTAAAAATATAATAATATAAAAGTTATATATATATATATATATATATATATATATATATAATATTACATTCGCTGTTTATATCGTAATAAATATAAAGGTAAAATCTGTTTAAATGCGAATCTAAAGTGTGATGAGTACGATCAAAGTTAGTTCAAATGTAATTTCAATTGAACTATGTCGAAAGTTTGGTAACCTAATTGAATATCTTTACAAGTACAGTAATCCAATTACATATTTTAAAAGTACAGTAACTCACATGAACATTTTCGCAAAGTACATTAACGAATTTGTACATTAACCCTTAAGGATAATAAAAGTTTATAAAATTCTTAAAAAAGATCAATTCACATGTTGGTAATCGACTAATCGATTTCGGTTTTCAAATAGATGACAAATTTAAAACTCAAGTTATTTCTTTTGTTACATAAAGTATATTGTTCTCTACATATATTCGATATTTTGTGAAAATTTGATAGTCTAACTGTCTATTAACCAAACTTTATAACTAAGAAACCCCTAATACTAATACAATGAGATAACTTATACTAATCGGAAACTTATATACTAATTATAAATTAAATATGAAATATATATTATCCAAATAATTTTTTCATGCGTGAGATTAAAGTGACAACTGCATTTTTATAGAAATGAGGGGAAATTGATTTATTCCGTTGATTTATGTGGTTAATGACCCAGATTCGCAATACTACATGTTATGTAGATACTCCATTTTACGTAAAATACATTTTTGTTAAGATGCAGGGAATATGAGTTGTTGTCACATAATTCAACGGTTAAGATCATCTGACCTTCATTCTCCTCAAATAATGATTCATCTGCTGCCTCTTTGACTTTGAACGTCAACTAATACTTTTAAAATATAATTCACATCTCAAGGCATAATTAGACCATAATAAACTCTATAGACCCGTTGATAGTTTTGGAGATTTACATATTTCCGCACATTTTTTAAACCGTTGTAAACAGAATTTTTATTTACATACCGGCTATGTAGAATGAAAATTATGAAATGTTGGGGGCAGGGTGAGAAACTACTCATCAAAATATATCTACAAGAATCAATAGAATTGAATAACTAGCTTTTGTAGTAATACTTGTTCGTGCAAGTTCATGATTGTAATTAGATACACTTTTGCATGGATAATTAATAATTAATAATTAATAATTAATATATGTACATATCTAGAATTTGCGTAACTCTTGCAGTTGTATATTTTTTGAAATTTTCGTACCACCTTTAAATTAAACACATCTTAATCGAAAGCTATTAAGTTAGGCACCGTAGTCCGTAAACCATTTGACTTTTTATCTCATAACATATCAACTTTTTATATCGTATAGTATATTTGTAATACGTACAACCTACAATAACAATAGTACGTACAACTACTTCTATGCTTGCGTGAGATACCCTAATTGTATGTTCTTCCCCATAATAAATGTAGTCTATTTCTAGTTAGAGTTTGAGGACTTTTTAAGCGTTTGATCAAACTTATTAAATATTTCTAAATATCATCCAAAAAAATTCTTCATTTCTTCAAAAGTTCGATATATTGATCGATCAGCTAGCAATCGCTGTTTTGTCGGTGTTTCAATAACGTTAGCCCATTTATTGGATCAATCAACGATCGAGTACGAATTCTATCAGGGTAAAATGTACGGAATGAGTTAACTGTATATCTTTTCTTGAGTTGAATCCCTTTCCAAAAATAGTATGATTTAAATTTTACCGACGTTAAAAGCCTTATCGTTCGTCGTCTTTGTTTTCATTGAATAATTGATTGATTTAACGCATTGAAAGTGAAGTAACGGCTTTAAATTTCTACCAAACTCTTTGAAAAAGGATTCGGCATGCAAAAAAGGCTATTCGAGACTTTGCTTATGCATTAAAACTCTATCATATTGTACGTATACTTCGTAGCACTTGCTTAAACGTAATTTCGTACATGAGTACATTTTATGATTCTCGACATGAGAAAAATAATACCTCATCCGTCTCAAAATAAATATCCACACTAAAAACGTACTATTTATATATGTTTCAAAATAATTGTCCACTTGCAAAAAACAATACATTAAAAATCATTAAACTCTCCATTTTACTCTAATTTATCTAAATTTTGAATAAATTTGGTAAAATTTAATTTGAATATAATGACAAAACTGACATTTACCCAATATATCTTATTTCCCACAAAAGTAATGGGTATAATATTTGTTGGACGAAAGGAGTAATAGCAGATAAAAAATTGATAAATGGTAAGTATTATCTGGGGAAGTTAGGTATTCACATATATTATTACCACATATATACATTTAAGTATTTAACTGCATATATGTACATTTGTATCATTTTAATATTTGAATCCCCACCCTCATAGTTGAAAACCCTCGTGGTTGAAAGGTATATATTAGACCGATGACCCTTTACTATATATAGAAATTGAATCTAACCAAAGGGTAAGTATAACTCATGTAACAATTGCATGTCCTCAATATCAAACTTAGTAATTTGAAAACGGCGATTTAGTTTCGCCTTTCAACTAAGCAATGGATTTTAGAAAATAAGTACAATTGTGAATTGCCTATTGAAAGTAGTAGGTTGATGAATTCCATATGTAGTTATCAGATACTGTATTTTGGGAGTAGATAATTATCAAGTAAATTAGACTTTTATTGTGTAATATAATTGTTTTTAAACCCAACTTTGTTCACTAAATCAAGTTTGATACTGAAGGCATGCAAATTGTTATATGAGTTACGTACACCTTGGTTAAATTTAATTTCTATATATAGCAAGCCTTTGCATGGATGACTTTGTACAAGACAAATAAGTAACACTCAACCTCTCTTCAATTCTCTTAACAAAATGCTTGTTCAGATGAAACTATTTACATACTTAGCAATCTTTATTTCTTGCTTGTATCTTCTCCTTTCTCCAGGGGTGTATGGCTACCCTATATCCGAGATTAGGTCCTGGTGTAGCCAAACACCTCATCCGAGACCTTGTGAATTCGTCTTAGCAGGTAAACCAAACCATGGTCCCATGAAGCAAAAACCGGACTTCATCAATGCATTATTGGAAGTCCTCCTAGAACAAGCTTCAAAGGCCGAGTCAAATGCTCGAGGGCTTGGTGGAAAATGTCGTAACAATATAGAAAAAGCAGCATGGAATGATTGCTTACAACTTTACAAAAACACTGTTGATAGGATCAACATGACTGTTGATCCTAAGAAACGGTGTAGCCAGGTTGAAATGCAAACCTGGCTAAGTACATCTCTCACGAATTTCGAGACTTGTATATTTGGGTTCGAAGAGTTAAATGTTGGTGCCGAACTGTTGCCACTAATGAGCAATAATGTTTCCGCTTTAATTAGTAACACACTGGCGATGAATAAAGAAGGAAATTTATCGAATAATGAGCTTAATTATCACGATGGGTTCCCTACTTGGATGAAGCCTGGCGATCGCAAGCTATTGCAATCTTCTAACCCTGCTTCTAAGGCTAACGCCATAGTGGCTCAAGACGGTTCGGGTAACTATAAGACTATTGGAGCAGCCTTAGCCGCCGCAAAACCCGGGGGTGGAAAGTATGTGATATATGTGAAGGCAGGCACTTATAATGAATATGTTGAGGTGAAAGCGAATAACATAATGCTAATAGGAGATGGTATGGGCAAAACAATCATAAGTGGCAGTAAAAGTGTTGGAGGAGGTTCTACTTCCTTTGGCTCATGTACTATGGGTAAGATTAAACCAAAATTATATATATTTTAGTCTTTTGCTAATCACTTAATGGGATCACGTAACATCTCCATTTTATACAAACTCTAATTTGATCACATATATTGAAATTTGGGTTAATTGTTTGGTTATGTATCTAACTTTGCCCTTTTTACTATTGTATGTAACAAACTTTTAGAACATCTATTGTATGTAATAAACTTGTAAAAAATGCTATTATATGTAACAAACTTTCAAAACATCTATTGTATGTAGAGCTGGCAAAATGGGCGGGTTGGGCGGGTATGGGCTACGGGTCAAAATGGGCACGGGTATAAACGGGCTCGGGTCTAATCGGGTACGGGTCTAAACGGGCTCGGGTAATAACGGGCTATTTGAAAATTTCATAAAAAAATGTTCTAATTCACTAAAATTTATATATTTTCCAAAATAAGTTAACATTTTTAACTATATAATATAAAAAGTACAACATGATGGCCACCCATTTAGACCCATTTATGATTTGAGTTTTACCCAATTAAGCCCATTCCCAAAATTCCCCCAGTCCATAAGAACCCAAACTTTATGTCATTATACCCAGAATTACCCAGATGTGGAGCAAATGGGCAGAATTTGCCAGCATTAATTGTATGTAATAAACTTGTAAAAAATCGCTATCGTATGGTGCCGTAGTCAATGATCTGCTAGAGTTTGCTCGTGCCGCCACAAACCAATGTTAAAGAGCCATTTTCAGTTTGACATGTACACATGGTAACCCGCAACATATAATAGAGATTTTTTACAAGTTCATTGCATACAATATATGTTTTTAAAGGGTGTGACATACAATAGGGATTTTTATAAGTTTATTACATACAATATTAAAAAAAACAAAAGTTAGATACATAATCAAACAATTAACCCTTGAAATTTAAAGTGAATTTGAAAACATAATAAGTAGCTATAGTTATTATATATATAGTTTGCGAACGACAAAGACTATTGTTATCACATATTAATTGCATTTTTTAACATAAATTTTGAATTCGTTTGCTATTACTTATATATTAATTAATAACGTGTTAGACAAACTCCTAATAATTGAATTAAAAAATGTGTAATTAGTTAGTCCTGATGTTTGTAACTTTTATTTCTTATTAATTCAGCTGTGGATGGAGACAACTTTGAAGGCCGTGGCTTTACGGTTAGAAACACCGCAGGGCCACAAAACCAACAGGCAGTAGCACTCCGAAGCGGTTCTGATCTATCGGTTTTCTACCAATGTAGCTTTGAAGGGTACCAAGACACGCTTTACGTCCTCTCAAATAGACAATTCTATAAAGATTGTGTTATAGCAGGCACGGTCGATTTCATATTTGGCAATGCAGCCGTCGTACTTCAAAATTGCAAAATTATCGCGCGTGACCCCCCAAACAAGACCAACACGCTAACAGCCCAAGGTCGGACCGACCCAAATCAAAACACTGGAATTTCAATTCATAATTGTCAAGTCACAAGTGCCTCAAGCTTAAGTGGCGTAAAAACGTATCTTGGTAGGCCATGGAAGCAATACTCGAGGACCGTATATATGAAAACGTACCTCGATGGTATTGTGAACCCTGCGGGTTGGATGCCTTGGAGCGGTAGTTTTGCACTTGATACGTTGTATTATGGTGAGTACATGAACACGGGACCGGGTTCATCTACTGCGAATCGGGTTAATTGGAAGGGGTACCATGTAATTACTAGTGCCACCGAGGCGTCTAAGTTCACTGTCGGGAACTTTATCGCGGGTGGATCTTGGTTGCCGTCTACCGGTGTGCCCTTTACTTCTAGCCTTTAATTAAATTTTCTCATTCTAATAGTAAAAAACTATAGTTTGAATTTTTGTCACTGATTAAGACATGTTTAAAGCTAAATAATAAATAGTTAACGGCTAGGAAAGATATGGCGCCGTTTAGTGTTTCTACGGTTTGTCTTTTTTTTCTTCGTATACTCTATATTATTATTATGATGTTATGTATATGGTAGCACTGTGCTCGAGCATAGTTACGGCTGGTGACAAATTGTTATTAATTGTACTCGTAATTTAAACGTCGTGTTGTACACACTAATTATTATTATTATTTTATTTTTTATCATTGTTTCCTGTTAGTGATGATATAGCATGTTTTGATCTATTGTAAATCATGACGTCGAACAATTTGTAACATAAACGAAATAAATCAACAATATTAAAAGTTTGTTCTTAAAGTTGAAATTAAGGGTCTATTTTTTTATGTATTTTGAAAAAGGTTAAAAATGAAATGATGTTTTAAAATTTATAAAAGTTGATATGATGAAAAGTTTAGAATAGGAGATTGAGATTCATTTGAAAAGATTATGGATCGTTTGAACTTTAACCACTCTTAGAATTTAATTCTCAACACATTTATCGAAACGAGTTTGACTTAACATTATCTGTCGAAACGAGTTTGACTTAACATTATGTAAATTGTCCTTGAACCTAAACAACAAAAGAGTACTGTGATAAGTGAATTATATTACATAAACTAACTAAATACATATACAAAAATCATATACTCCGTATAAGATAATGCTTGGGCTTATTAGATCACTCTCAATCGTTGATGTATTACTCCCGTGTAAGTTGTGTCGAGACTTGTCTCATTGATTTTGAGTGCCATGTTCAACAAATATAAATAGGCCCTTCCAACATAATATTAGTATGTCTAACATATAAAGACTACGTATTATTAAAAACATTCCGTATATATAATAATAAAAGTGTTATAAAAAACTAAAATATGATAGCATATATTTTTATCTCACACGGTTATATCATTATAACTTGTTATTTAAATAATTTTATTCTTCGGGCCTTGAGCTCTCTTACTGCTAAATAGATAGTGCTACACTGCTACTCTTCTAGCATTGTTGGAAGTAAAATTGTTGTTATTTGTTTAAATATTTAGTCAATATATATTGAGAAGTAATGAAAATAGAATTAAATGATAACCACCTAATTGTTTCAAAAAGATGCAATTATAAACTAAAAATGTTGTGTTTTATGGGTTGAAGTGGTGGATCATTGTTAGTAATATTGAGTTATGCTTATTTATTGATATATACGAATTATGTACAAAAAAATGAGCCCGTTATAAATTGTGGACCGTGTACAAATGCTCAACTTGCACTTACTAAAATCCGCCAATTGTGCCACTTCAATGCCACCTCGATCAACATTTCCTAAACTTATACACTACCAACAAAACGGTGCTAACAGTGACAGTGTCACTTAAATTTTTGAGTCACACATTTATCAATATACCTAATCATTTACATACATTAAACAAATAAATATACATAAAAAAAACATAAGCGATGATACATTTCTCTCGTTGGGATATCGACGCAAACCCAAATGATATGGTAGTGCACTACTAGAAAACTTCTTTTTAGAGACGCGTTTAGCGACATCCAAACGGACGCCACAAAACTGCGATTCATGTAGCGATACTTTTAGCGAGATACATGTCGCTTATTTCACAAATGACGTCGCAAAATGGGCGACTTCACAAACTTTGTCATAAAATGCAACGCTGATTTTGCGACATTTTTATATACATCGTTATATTCGACGCTAAATGTGAGACGTTTACAAACACACCTCTAAGTGTGTCGCCAACATTGGAGACATTGCTCTACACGCCTCCAAGTATGCCGCTAATCTTGCGACTTGGCAAAAAACATCTCTAAATGTGTCGTAAATTTGAGACTTTCAAGCTCTTAAAGTGTAATTTGGCTTTCACTTTACACTTCCTTTTCTTTATACTTAGATCAGGAACTTAACTCAACTCTTTTTAATTTTAATTTTTCATGTAAGTATTCATAATCGTTGACGACTTGACGTCAATAATAAAATAATAATAATAATAGATAATAGATTTTGGTTCACGTGATAAGCACAAGGATTTACACACAAATTTAAATCACCAAAAATTTATTTTAACTAGGGTTTACACTCTACAGACAACCTTTGCACCTCACCGGCACCGCCACCGCTGCATCGACACCGCCACCGCCGCGCCACCAATTGCACCGCGCACGTCACCTCACCACCGCCGCCACTGCGCGCGTCACCTCACCACTGCCACCACCGCGCTCGTAACCTCGCCGCCGCCATCACCACCGCACCTTCTCAATTTCTGGTTATTTTCGAACGTAAACTCAATTTCATCCTCATTTTTACTTAATTTCGTGTTTTATACATCGAATATGTTCAGATTTGTTTAATTCATAACCTGGTTCGTGCTTCAATTTTGTACTATTTTCTTTAAAGCACTCAAATGTTGAAACCGAGGTCTTGTATATCTATACTGTTCATATATTTTGTTCAATTAGCAAACATTCATGTGTATTAACGAAGCCGGTCGGTCAGAATATTGGAACTAGTATAAGTATTTTGAATTAGCTTTTGTTCGGCTCAAAATGACGATTAGGTTAAAGCGTTTATGCAAGACAATTACCTTGCAAAATGGATTCAGATTTGTCTTTATTAAGGTTTAGTTGCAAGTTGATTGTGAGTTTAGTAATTAAAATATTAACATATATATAGTCTTTCTGCACATAGTAGATAATTGCTGCTTTATTAGGACGTACATTATAATGACACACATTGTTACTTTTGCAGTTTTCTTAAAGCAATAGTGCGTTGGCGACATGTTCTCTTCGTCTAATATAAATGCGGGGTCATTCTAACAATAAGGAACTGCACAGTTTTGGAAGTTGTTGTGTTGGTCAAGGTGAGAACAAGGTAAACCAATTTTAAGATTAGATGTAATTTTATCTATCAAATTTTGTTTCAGTTTCTAATAAGAATAAATTACCTGACTGCTAGTCGATTATAGTTTTAATTGCTGCTACTTTTCTTGTTATCATCTCAAAATATACATTGTTATTATTTGAATTAGACCAATGGCAAGAGGACTTTAGGCAAAAATGGATACATTAGGTTGACTAATACGTGTGAATTGATGGTACTGGTGAAGGCATTGAAGGTAGGCTTAGTGATTAATTTGTACCTCAAAACAACTATTTCCTTTATAGCTTGCAGTATATCCAGATCCAATCTTCCAGCACCAGGTGAAGTTGCTAATCATTGACACCAATATAGGTAATATAATTAAAGATCTCAGTGATGCTAGTTTCATGTATATATAGATAAGAATGCTATGAATATTAGAATCTATGATCATTTGAAGTGTTTGTAATTGTCATGCTTTACAAGGAGTTCGGTGTTTTGGCAATTGCTTTCCTTCCAATTCGTGGCATGGGTTGGTGCTTCTTATACTGGTGAATTCGAGGTAAGATAGCTAGTTGTATCTTCTCAATTTTTATAATGTATGTATTGGTACAACTATTATGATTTTGCTGGTTTAGGTTAGCAATCATGATGTTTAGCAGAATGACAAATTGATATAGAAGACTAGGTGAGCATGTCATGATGTTCGTATGTACATGGTTGTCCCAATTGAAAGAATACATGCTCATAAATGTTAACTAATGCAATACTACTTTTATTCATTATACAAATGCAGGAAGAAACTTAAGATGCCATGACAGCTGCTACATTTTTCCCTGATCAGACCAGTTTTACACAAAAGGTCAGTTTATGGGCCTAAATTTTAGGTCTTAGCACAGATGACCCTATCATTTGTATGAGTGACTATTTTCAGGCACAAATTAAAATGATAATGCAAGCTGGCTAGGAAGTTAGGACAGCATTGCCATGACTGTTAAATTGCTGCATTTGTAAGTCTTACCTCCAAAACATATTTCTATACTTGGGCATGAGGGTAAAGACTCAGTTAAAGTTATCAGTGGTATTGTGATAAACATAAAATAAGTATTATATACCATCATTCTTATCTTTTACTAGGTGACTTCATTTATTTATACTATATATCGACTTTTGAACGTTACACTAGATTGATTCGTTCGAGCTGTTCTCGTTTTAGATCAGCTGTATAATTTTTCGTGGCTGAAGTGCTGAACCATTGGAAATTAAAAGAAAGATCACGCCGACCTAACTTCAAGTACAATTGTGTGATTAGATTAACTTGTATTAAAATATATGAATAGTACCCCTTTGAAGATGCTAATTTGGATTGAATGTGGTTATTCCAACCCATATGCTAATTTGATTATGTTAACTCTCTATCCTTGAGTTATGGTTTGATTTCAACTTAGTATGGTGATAAGTTGATAACCATTTCTTTTTAACATGTTGGCAGTTAACTGCCGTTTTTGGAGATATTACTGATAATCCACAAGACAATCAACAAGACACACTACTTCAGGAAGTTTGAAATGTCGTCCACATGAACAAGATAAGAGAAATGTGTAGTTGTTTGGTTTCGTATTGAATATGTTTAGCTATGATTAGGACTACTTTTGTATATATATTGTTGATGTTTGGGTTGATATAATATAGAAGATTGTTGTATATCTTCTTATTTGTATTTTTTTATTTAGAAAATGAAATATATAAACAATATAATGTTACTGGCTGAAAAAATAACATCGTTAAGAGATGGCTAGCGACACATATAACGGCGCAAATAACGACCTACCCAAGATTAGCGACATCAGTAGAGACTGAATCATGGACGTCTCAAATATCAGCGAGATAGTTAGCGACGCAGTTAGTGACGCAGTGAGTGACGCAGTTAGTGACGCAGGAAGTGACGAACTTGAAACGTAGCGATTCATATAGCGTCAAAACTGAGTACGTCTCTAGAAAATAGCTATGCATTGTAACACGTCGCAAACAATGTCGTTATCTGCAGTGACGTATGGTTGGATGATGCTAAAATCTGCGACTTTTTTACACCGACATCCCATTCGACGTCTCTAAGCATGTCGCTAGCCTAAAAATTGACGCTAAACAAGTCGCTAGCCTAAAAATTGACGCTAAACAAGTCGCTAAACACGTCTCTAAACTACTTTTTTCTAGTAGTGGTGACAACCGTGTCACTTTTGTGGCGCACGTCAGTTTAAACTAACAAAAAACTGAGAGTAACCTTTAGTACAACAATATTTTGGTCCTTAAGTAATTAGTCCTTAGTTTCATATATACATATATATAAAGTTTTACGAATCTCAATCTCAATATATATATTAAAGGAATAAAATTAGATCAATAAAAATGCGTAAGTTTTATCACGGGGTCCATTGTTAACATTGACATTTAATCGATGAAGCTAGCTAGGTTCCTTATCTAATTAAGATGGAGCTAAGCTAGATAGGGTGTGAACGGGATCCATATATGTAACTTTTTGTACGTTGGAAGATTTAAAGATAAAGTCATCACAACCATCAATGGCCAATCGACTAAAATGCACCAAATTTAATGTGACGTGAAAACTCTTAAATTATAAGGTGCTAGAGTTGACAAACACATGTCACCGATCACCAAAAATGTTTCCGATAATGCAATATTGACAAATTTATTAACTATATATATCTAGACTAGACTAGACTAGATGTGCTTTTTCAACTTTTAATATTCGTATATATGCTTTTTATATACAAATTGTTATTCTATTAATCCTAAAATCAAAATGCACGTTGATCCCTTTGGTAGATGTTAGTTTATAGATTACTGGTATATAGGAGCAATTGATTTACTATAAACTGTGTCTACTTGAAAGATGCATCTAGTTTAATTATAAATCATTCTATGCATGCAACGTTTTGAAAATTGGTTGAACTGGTCGCTTCAACTGGTCGGACCGGATAGAAACACAATTGATTCGATTAATATAGTACAAAATAGATAGTTCAACCGGAAACAATACCGGTTAGACCAAATTGGACTGGATCCGGACACAAATTCAATTTGCTCAAAACACCGATTTTTATAACATTGCTATATAGCCTAGTTGTTGGGTTTTAATTGGGTTAAAAGGCCAGTATATCTATTAGCCCAATACAAGGGAGTTTACTCTTGTGTTGTAGGGCACCTTAGAGGTGACTATAGTCACTTTGTAGTTTGTACTCATAATAATAATAATAATAATAATAATAATAATAATAATAATAACATTTTCTACGGCTGTTTCATACCATATGGGTCAACGTATTGAATAATTGGGTTGATTGTGGAGGTTTGGAAGTCGACTTATTAAAAAGCAATATTATTTGTGCTTGAGTTCGATAATCACACATAATACACTAATAAATAGGAAAACACACGAAGCCCCTAATCTAAATGGATCGGGCTATCTCTGACGGGCTGGATTATCCTTCAACACTCCCCCGCAGTTGGAGCGGGAGGTCTTTAAACGCTCAAACTCGATCGGAACTTGAAGCGGATTAGATGGCATGTATACAACACTAACATTGTCACAATAAACTAAAGTAGTTGTAAAAAGTGGTACATAAGATTCTCGAAGAAAATTGCGAATCCAAGCAGTTTCAGCAACAGCATTAACAACTTCTTGATACTCAGCTTCGGCACTGGAACGGGAAATAGTGTGTTGTCTTTTTTATGACCAAGAGAGGCTGTTGTCACCAAAATACACACAATAGCCTGAGATCGACCTGTGAGTAGTATAACAACCAGCCCAATCGGCATCGGAGATTGCCATGAGTTGGATAGTGCGTGATGCGTATAACTGTAGACTAAAGAAATTTTAATTCCATGCATGTTTAAAGTTTTTGTCGGCAACTTGAATTTATAAGACCTATTATTGTTCGGTTATCGGGCTTTATATTTTCATAGACTAGTTAATTTGTCCCTGAAAAAGAAAATCTAAATTATTTATTTTGAACGTCTTTCATGTCAAAAGTTTTAATATATCATGACATATGTTACTTGTTACTCCATTATCAAGACAAATTATATTCAAAGTTTTATATTACGTGTTTGCTTGTCCAAATTTTTATATCCGTACATTTGTTTTCCCCAGAAAAATAGTTCATCACAAATGCCAAGAAAATATTTTGTTGTGATGTTTGAGGTACACTTGATCCAAAAATGGGGCACCAGGGTTCTCGTTAGAATTGGACAAGCAAGTCGAGTACCAGTCCCTTCGCATTGAATTCTTGTAATTGAAAGAACGGTTAAACTCTGAAAACGATTACTCACGATCACTTAAGTTTAAGATCACACAAAAAATTAAAAAAAAGCGTAAATCATAGGGTTGTACTACGAATGACCAACATGATTTGATTGATCACGCGAGAAAGTAACTCGAATATAAAGCTTTGATTTATGTGGTGATGTTTCTTGAAAGTTATCATGGACGACTTTGCTTCGTAAAGGTATTATCAGTGGTTTAGATTTTGATACACTATTTGTCATGAAAACGATCGAGACTCTCAATTCTTATTGACCAAATTGATTTATACGTACGAGATTTGACGTATGATGTACAAGCTTTTCATGACAATATATTGCTTATATATAAGAAGTGTTGTTTATCTACTTGTTAGAAGTGTACTACACTTAAATTGCTCGATTAGGGTTCTTTTTTTTCCGGCAATTTTGCTTTTTTGAGGAATTTTCTTTTTGATAGATTATCATTGATGAAGAGTTTAATTATGAATTATGGACCTACATTTCATTTGTATAACTTCTCATACATAGCTTATCATGATCGTGATGTTATTTCTTGAAAATTCATAAATGTCGTACATTATTACGATGTTTGATGTGTATTGTATTGTTTGTGCTCTTGTAGTCCAAGCTAATTATTAAGGAGTGGATACTATGCCTTGATTGGCATTCGTTGTCATCGTTGTCATCACTTGTTAAGATCATTTGTGACACATCCGTTTTAAACGAGATTGTGCACTCATAATGCCTCACAATGGACGTTGTGGGATTGGGCGATGTGATTGGGAAAACGGAGAAGAGTGCGCTCTTCTAAGAGCCCCACACCAACTTTTTTATTATTTTTTATTTGCATGTTTCATTGAAAATAAATTAATTTATTGGGACCTATCCTACCCTTCAGAATCCACCATAAGCTTGTGTTACCATTGCAATTTGCAAAGGTTGTGGGATACACAAGGATGTGATGACGTAGTAGTGTAGCACTCGCAAACATCCATAACCTTTTCCAGGCCCGGAGATGAGAGTGTGCAACATGAGCTGTTGCACAGGGCCCATCATCTTCTAGGGGTCCATTTTCAAGTAAACTATTTAACAATGTATATATTAATCTGATTCCAATAATGATTACCGAAAATAAGCAAAATTTTAGATAAATAGATATAGGCCCATAGCAAGCTCTAAATTTGAAGTTTCGGTAAAAGTCAAAGATGCGTCTGGTTTAAGATCATCATTTTCATAGCAAGATCTGAAAATTGAGGTTCTAGCGGCTTGATTATTGATGACAACATCATCACATTTTTATGTTGTTTGGAAACCCAACCGACACAAGTTTACGGGGGTGGGGGGGTGGTCTATGTTATGTTTGTCGTCACAGATTGGACCCTCAACGAATTACTCCATGCATGCATGTAGCTAGCTTTTAGACTTCTCACTGATAGCATATTCTTATACGGTCAGAGAATGATGTTAACGGTGCCCGTCCTATCTACGATTACAATCTATCGAGTACTTTTTCACGCAGAAACTTTTTTATATGAATGTGTTCGTATAATAAAACTGTTTGAAGGTTACAATAGGGTTTATTATTTCATTATGTATAACTTTACACTTTTTACTATCTCATGCGACATACTTTCATGTGTTCTATTGTATGTAGTGAACTTGTGCATATAATCTATTGTATGTATTGTTTTCTTTTTGGGTAAGGCCAAAAGGGAAACTTTCCTATTTGGGTCTTACCCAAAAAGGAAATAATACATACACTGAATAATATTTACATGTTCAATACATACAATAAAAGTTTTCAAAGTTTGACTCATACAATAGTAAAATGTGTAAAGTTTAATATATAACGAAACAATAAACCCAATTTTAAAAACTTATATTGAATGTATTGAACTTGTAAATATGGTCTATTATATGTATTATTTTTCTTTTTAAGTAACCCCAAAAAAGGAAAGTTCTCTTTTTTGACATTAACCAGAAATGAAAATAATACATACAATAGATCATATTTATAGGTTCACTACATACAATAGAACAAATGAAATTATATTATATACAGTAGTAAGAAGTATAAAGTTTAATAAATAACAAAACAATAAACCCGTTCAAATATGAAATTTAGGAGTTGTGCATTTATCATAAAGCAGGTGCATATTAAAAACTTTATTGGGAATCATTACCTAAACCTATGGTTTGGTTATAAAAGATGATCTAAAGTGGGCATGTATATTTACGCAAATATCAAACTAATTAAATATTAGGTGTGTCGTTGTCAATTGTACACTTTAAATTTACACATGCTTTTTATAAATTCTACTAATTTCACTTTTCATCAATTAAATATCATCTCTACTTACTAAAATTTCTTTTGATTAGTTGTAATATCAAAGTTGGCACTAATTTAAAACAGCATAAAATAACAATATAGACACTTATAATGAGACGAATAGAGTACATTCCGTAAATTAATGTTAATTGTATTATTGACCTTGACATTCACAGTAATCATATATGTAGAAGTTGATCGATATGGATCGATGATGGGTAGGGTAGAGATGGTGAAAGGGTCGATTGAGGAGGTACGTGTTTAGAAACAAATAGTCCATAATCATGTTCGGTTTATATCGTTGATATCAGACTAATTAAATCTTTAGTTATCTCAAACATGGCGTATAGTCTTTATCATTTCATATCATATCTAGATAATGGATAAGTTATTCAAGACACGTACTCTGTTACTACGTTATCTTCATAACTAACACCCTTGAAATTTCTATTTCTGTTAAATGATACTAATAATATCTCTAATAGGAGAAATTAGATCGTCCAACACACATGCAATAATTTAAGTATCTACGAAAATCAGATACTCGTATTTTATTACTGCATCTTTTGGATTTTTTTTCTTTCAAAAACACGTATATGTATCAATTCCGTTGACGCTGTGCAATGGAATCGAAGCACGCAAGTTGTCGGAGAAAATAATAGTAGTATGTCACTATTGCATAACAGTCTTCGATATTACATATGTGGTCCGTTAATAAGGTACGTACGACAACTATATAACTCCAAAAGGTTGGCCAAATCAAAGTAAAGTCTTACATAATTATGTGGAGATGGAAACGTACGCTTGCTGGTTTAAAAGTAATCATTTAGAGCGGGACACTTCAAGCCGTCTTTTTCAAATAAGGCAGATGATTACCTGCTATTCATTTTTGATAAGCATAAAAATTAGGCTTGCTTGCAAGTGGGTACGTTGGATCGATTCTATAACACCCCCAAGTTTACTATAACACCCCCAAGTTTACTGTTTAGCGGAAGCAAGTTTTGAGGTGCTACTAATCAATAATCAAAACACACAAGGCATATAATGAACGACTCTATATGCGTCGTTTTACAAATACATTGATAATATAAAGTTTTACAATGTATAATGTTTACAAAAGCCCAATAATTATAATGTTTAGAGATTAATCGTCATAACTTAGTTACAAAATGTCGTAATGCAAAATAATCTCCTGATGTGTATGCTGACTCGAGCTATGGGCATCCTGAGTGAACAAGTCTACTGCTGTTGGGTACCTGAGAACACATGCTAAAAGGGTCAGCTAACGCTGGTGAGCTCACAGGTTTGCATAATAAATATGTAAGTAAGTGTGAACCACAAGATTTAGAAATAATCGTTTGAAATGAATCAAATGGTGTATATGTATGTCATGAGGTCATAGTCTGCACTTAACGTGGGTGTCAGGATCACAATAAAGTGCTTGATCGTGGGTGCCTCCAGGCGAGTGTCTAATCCACACTCGTATGAACAAAAGTTAATGCGTCCGTTTAACCAGTCAGTGCTTGCTGACTCGGACGAGGATGGTCAGTCCTATATGGTACCATACACTAAGATTCGCGCTACATAAAGTATTACCAGAACTATGATCGTAGAGGACTTAAAAGTGATTATAAAACAGCTCATGCAGGATATATCGAGTTTTGTACTCGTGTTCACATGTAAAACAAGGTAAAGCATGTATTCCCACCCCTGGGTTTAAAAACAGTAAAATGAGGGGCTATGAGACTCACCTGAGCCTGAAGAGTTGCAATGAAGCAAATGTGGTGAAGTAAAATGGGGTGTCCGAAGACTGTAACCTGTCGGGCGTTTATAACGCGCAAGTTTAAATAAAATAAGTAGGTATCTTAAAAGATAACCTATGCTAGTTGTTCATCCAACTAATAATGTCCAACGATTTGATTTGATTGATAAGTTTGAGTTTTGAAAACGTGTGCGGCCCGTTGGTGACTGGTTGTAATAATAATCTCATTAATATTGTTATGATTTTTGGAGTGTTATACTTAAAAGTATTTACAAATTTTAGGTAACGGGAGTCCGGGGGCAGCGCTGTTGGCTAGCGGGGTTCCATTGGTGGCAACCCCTGAAGGGGTCCAAAGGGCAGAGCCCCTGATTGGGGTCGAGCTGCCAGGTCAGCTTGGAAAATTTTTATTTCTACTATATTGCTTTAATGAAAGACGTATCTAAAATTTGAATTTGGGTGAAATCAAGTGATAAAATTTTAGGTCTCGACACTTAGTAAAAATATGGATTCTGTTTCATGCGACACTTATAGCGTCACTAGAGGAAGTGATGCATAAGGGGCGACACTTAAGCAAGTGTCGGGTCCAAGTGTCGGTATCTGGGTCATGCGTCACCTAGGGTTAGTGTTGGATGAAATCAGAATTCAATTATAGGCGACACTTAGACAAGTGTCGCTAGAAGTGTCGGTTAGGAGTGTCGGGAAAAATGAGTTTTATGCGGCACTTAGGCAAGTGACGCAAAATTAGGGTTTTTAGCGACACTTAGTGCATCACTTAAGTGACGCTACGCTGCACTGAAACTTAAGTGACGCATTAAGTGACGCTACGACACTTAGGTCTGTTGGCCGGATTTTTAGTCGAAAACGTGTTTTTCAGCTTCCGTTTGGCCCGAAACTTTTACCCAAACCTTATTTGGACATTATGAGCTTATATAAACAACTTTTATGAAAAATAAATCTAATCTAAGAATTTTTGAGATTTGTCGAGAATCTTACAAATTTACGCGAGGAGAATCTGAAAAGATAGGAAGGTAGATCGTGACTCCGTGATTCTTTTTCTTCAAACGGGCTAAGTGATTTAAGGTCGTTTAGTGTTGTTATTTTGCGATTTCAGGTGGTGGTGTGGTGTGGTGTGGTGGTGATGAAAGAAAGAAAAAAAGAGAGAAAGAGGAGGTGGGTGTGTTTGGGAATGAATGAAGTTGAAGGAGGGTGGGGGGAGGGGTGTAAGGGGGCCGCCAAGGGTGGGGTCCACAAGAGTAGGCTTCATCAATTTTTGTTTCCCCGTGTTTGCGCTCCGTGCGACGTTCGTTTTCCCGATCGTTTATACGTTAAATAATATTTTTACGCGCTTAAATATACGTTTTAAAATATGAATAATTATTCGATATTTTTGTTAAAGTGTTTTACCAAATACTTAGTACTTGAGTTATAAAATATAACTTAACTTCGTTTTGATTGTTTGCACGCTTAATATTTTAATCGCGTAGACGTTTGTTTGTGCGATACGAATTAATTACGAAATATTATCAAAATAATATTTTGAATACAATAGTGTTATTAAATAAGGTTATATTATTTAACAAAATTTTTCACCAACGTCCGTATTAATTGGACCGAATTACATTCGATTGAAAGCACACGATTTAGCCAAATCGTGTAATTGTATATATTCAACAATATATATTACTTGATACACAAATTAGCCTAACACAGTACCAATTACATGTATTGCAAAATGATTAGGACCTAATGACGAGCCCTAATTTGACGGGTGTTACAGATTCGATGCTCTCTAATTTATGTGGCTAACCCGTTAGCCTGTATGGAACGAATGTTAAGGGTGGCGTGAATCGGCTTGAAAAAGATAATAAGTTTCGTTATCTTTTCTTGAAATTATGGTTTTTAGGGTTTGAGAATGAAAGTGTATTTGGAGGTGCTTGGAGAGTTGGAGGTGAAGGAGGCATTTACCCTTGTATTTATAGTGATGCCATGCTAACGTTGATGAGCAAGTTTTGCCATATGGCATCATCTGGTGATGCCGATGGTGTATGACCGTTGTTGGTGGATCCTCCGTGTATGACATGGACCAATAGATATACAAGGATTGAGCCCCTTGTCTGCACCTAGGAGACTACCACTAGTAGTGGTGATTCTCCATAGGATGTGATTCATATCAAGGGAACATAAACCCTAGATAGATTGACCTGCTTACTGTGTTGGGTCTGGGCTGCTGGACTTTTGCCTGGTAGTTGGACCATGTACAAATGTTTCGGGCTCAATAACCCTTTCCTGATTTCTCTCGGTAAGCCCAATAAAAATGGTACATGATTAATGTCATTTCGTAAAATATGATTTGTTTGATAGGTACATCTGGTTCATAAATACAATTACATACATGAAGATGAAATTAAAATAAAAACTACGTGGTAATAGTTAATTTAGACCACTTCAAGTTCGGAAGCAGATGTGGTAAATTTTAAGAATACGTACTGATGGGCCACCAAGGTTTTTTATCGAATCACCCGGCCCAAGAGGCCATTTAAATCTTCTTGTTCTTACTTCTTAGGTCACTCCCAACTAAAAATTCAACTGACTGAAACTGACAGAGCCACGTCAGCGTCACGTCAGCTTTTTCAAAAAACTGACTGAAACTGACAGACCCCTCACATTCCTGATCTATCACTTCATATTTCTGGGACCCACTGACCAATTCTTTAATCATTTAAAACAAAACTATTTAAATTAAGCACAATAATTTAAATTAAAAACATTCCATTAAAAATAAAAATTACAACAATTCTTAAAAATAAAAATTACCACAATTTCTAAAAATAAAAATTACCACAATTCCTAAAAATAAAAATCATCACAATTCCTAAAAATTTAAAAGTACGATAATTTAAAAACTACTAGAATTATAGATAATCTAATCGGAGCTCGACTCGTCAGTTTCGTTCACGTTTTCTTGCTCGTCTTCATCCGATTTAAAAGTTAAAAGTTTAAAAAAATAAAAGGGGGAAAGTTTAAAAGTTTTTAAAATTTTAAAAGTTTAAAATTTTTAATTTTTAATTATTTTTTTTTACTTCAAACGGTCAAAGAAATAAAAAACAATTAAATGGGTCCCACCAACGAAGCGACGATCGACGATCGTCGCCAAACCGAAGAGGAGGCAACCGACGAGGCCGTGCCATCGCTGTCGGTCTCGTCGGTTCCAACCGACGCAAACCGAATACCCGCGTTGGGAGTGGCCTTAGTGTTTTTTTCTTCTTTTCAAAATGCAACCATTAAACAAATATTGTGAGTATTTATAACCCGATCCAAAGTTGTTAAGATCCTAATCTTGATCTTAAGATTTTATCTCTATAAACGAAAATGATTCCATGTAACATAAGATCTTAAAATCATAAGACATGTTTAGAATCCCGACCTTACGTTGATTTTGAGCATAGGATCTTACGATCTCAATCCAATCCGATCTTATTAAACATGTATTAATGAATTATGAAAATATAAATAAGTTGTTTTTGTCTCATAAAAGGCTAACATGCTTATTATTTAATCAAACTACACATAAAACTAATCATTTTTCATGCCATATTTTTTAAACTATAAAAATTTAAACACATATGTATGGAATTATATCTTTAATACCATATATAGTAATTTAAATCATTGTGAAAAGTATTAAGTCAATGTTATATTGTTTAAACTATAAAAATTTAATTAATTTCTCAATCAATTGGTCTTTTAGTTGTATTATAACACACATGTGGAATTATAGTGTATTGGTAGGATCTTACAATCCCGATTCGATTTTCCGGTTCTGATCTTGTGAAGAAGAAAAAAACAATCATAATTAAGTAAGATCTCGATCTTAATAGTCTCGACTCAATCCAATATTTAATTCGAGAAATCCATAAAGAATGACAGCTAAGTAAATTAACTTTAAATTTCCTTTATAAAAAGTAAGACATAAAATACATCCAAACTATATATTGTTGGACTTTTCAAGTACCAACCACTTATTCTTGAGCTTTAATGATGCAACTAATAACGAATTCTAAAGTATATCAATCAACTTTTAATATTATAATACAAAATGAGCAAATTAAAGACCAGACGTAAAGGGTACGTTCGTCGCAGGCAACCATGATCCACCCGCGATAAAATTCCCCACAGTGAACTTAGACGCCTCGGTAGCACTAGTAATCACACGGTAACCCTTCCAAGTAACTCGATTAGCCGTTGATGAACCGGGGCCCGTGTTTAAGTACTCTCCATAATACAATGTATCAAGCGCAAAATTACCGCTCCAAGGGTACCATCCCGCGGGGTCCACGAGACTATCGAGGAATGTTTTAATAAAAACAGTCCTCGAATATTTCTGCCATGGTCTACCAAGATATGTCTTAGCGCTTGTTAGGTCCGATGCAGCCAAAACACGACAATTTTGTATTACAGTTCCCGTGTTTTGGTTAGGGTCGGTTCTACCTTGTGCAGTCACTGTGTTTATTTTGTTAGGAGGTTGACGCGCGTAAATGTTGCAGTTTTGAAATACGACGGCTGCGTTGCCAAAGATGAAATCAACTGTTCCGTATATGTCGCACTCTTTGTAAAATTGTCTGTTAGCGTGGTTGTAGAGCGTGTCTTGGTACCCTTCGAAGCTGCATTGGTAGAACACCGAGAGATCCGAATCACTTCGAAGCGCTACAGCTTGGTGGTTTTGAGGTCCCGCCGTGTTTCTGACAGTGATGCCTCGACAAATAAATCCGTCCCCATTGACAGCTGCAAGTTTTTTATTTATAATAGAAAGAAATTAGTAAATGGACATAAGTATATAACATGGACGTACGCTACTACCAGCATATATTCGATCCGAATCAATATTTACTTTTTTAATCCGTTGAGTTTTTGATATATACATAAATCACCCTCCGCTTTGTAAATTGTTAGATCTAAACTTAGAGGATGATAGTTGGAAACCATCGATCTTTAATTTAATAAAAAGGTGACATCTTTAATTAAATTTGTAATTGACATATTTTATAATCTTGCCGATCGTTATCCTTGTGACAATGCAATTCTTGAAAAGCATGCACGATAAAAGTCAGCTAGCTAGCTAGACTAAAATAACATACTTGTATAAAAAGTAATGGAAATTAATAACTAGTCAACAATTAATTTAAATCAATCATTCAGTATCAAATTTAACTAACTAAACTTTGAATTTGCTTACCAACTGTGGCAGATTTGAAAGTGGTAGAACCTCCTCCAACACTTCTGCTACCGGTTATGATAGTTTTTCCGATACCATCTCCTAGTAGCATAATATTTGTTACTTTTGTACCGATATCGATATACTCCTTGTAAGTACCGGCCTTCACATGTATCACGTACCTACTACTGCCTGACCTTTTGCCCGCTGCAGTTATTGCTTCTCCAATCGTCTTAAAGTTGCCCGAACCATCTTGAGCCACGACGACATTAGGAGTTGGAGTCGAAGATTGTAATAGTTTACGATCACCGGGCTTAACCCAAGTAGGGAAACCATTGTGGTAACTAGACTCGGTATTCGATGGGGATCCTCCTTTATTCATTGACAATGTATTGCTAATTAATTTGGAAACGTTGTTATTCATTAGTGGCAATATGTGGCCACCAACGCCTAGCTCTTCAAAGCCAGCCCTACAAGTCTGGAGATTTGTGAGGGCTGTGCTAAGCCATGTTTGCATTTCATACTGGTTGCACGGTTTATGAGGATCAATTGTCATATTGATCCTTTTAACCGTGTCTTCGTAAAGTTCCATGCAGTCTTCCCATGCAGCCTTTTCAAGCTTGTTACTACATTTTGGGCCAAGACCACGAGTGTTTGACTCAGCATGCTCCGCTCGAACTAGGGTTGCTTTTATTAAAGCCTTAAGGAAGTCAGATTTTTGCTTCACTGGACCTGAGTCTTTATTTTCGGCCAAGAAATACTCGCAGGACTCTGGATTGGGTGTTTGGGCACACCATGAACTAATCTCTGTTTTCGTATAGCCATACACAACAGGAGATATGAGAAGTAGACATGAAATTAGGGTTGCTAAATTTGGAAAGATTGTCATCTTAACAAAGCATGCAAATTTTTAATAGAAGAGGGATTTAGAGCTATTTTTGTTTGTGAATTGTGATGAGTGGTTGCATGCAAAGGTTTGGTTTATATAGATGCATGTTGAAGCCAAGGGTTTCACAACTAGTCTTCAAATTTAGTAAGCGGGTTTAATTGGTGTTTGGTCAAAAACAAGATGCATGTACCAACTTTGTATGTTTATCGTTGAACAAAAGTGAGTTATATTATTAATATAAAACAAACACACACACATATCTTATTTTGCATTCTTTCAATAAATAAAAATAAATTTATGAATTCAAACTTGAAGTTTTTTACATATTGAATCCTTGATACAAGATTATTTAAATTCGACAATTAGTTGATATTACAACTTCTGAAAATAAATAAAAGTATTGATTTCTAATCTTTTATAATATAGGGTTAATAGACAAATTTCACTTTACTAATAATGAATTAATCAAGCTACCGAACTTATAGAAATTTTAAACGTAAATTAGTCCATCTAACTTATGAATATAAATTTAATAACTCGAATAAACAAAATTGTTGAGACATGTTATTGTGACAACAGATTTAGCTTGAAATAGAAATATTGTTATTTGTAATCAAGCTTGTAATTGATTTTAAATTGTAATGAAAAATATTAGTTGGTAAACATTTTAGAGTTAAATATTAAATGTTGAAAAATGTTGATCAAGTTTGACCAGTGACTTGCGGTGCGAAATGAGTGGATTTGCAGGGCAATTCTGCGAAGCGAGTCGACTGGACTCGCTGGGTTGCGAACCAAATTTGTCCGCAGAGCTCAGAACCCGCGAATCGAGACGGGTTTAAATACAAAATTAGGTTTAAACCTAATATATTTTTCTTTTTGTCATCTGCTAATTACGAACGAACTTAGTTTTCCAAAGCAATTCAAGCAATAAGAGCTATGTATTGATAGATTAACGTTAGTTTAATTAATACAAAGCTTTATAGTAATCGATTTCACTAATGATTGTTAATAAAACTGTTTACAATCCGTAAACTTAGTATTAAGGGATTCTGCACTTTAATATCTTAGGATAACCTTGTAATCAATCCTATTATATACGGACTTACCAAAATTATTAGTCTAGTTAAAACTTTCACAAAGGATATGTCCATTAATTCATTAACTTGGGATATTTTTGCAAATCATAGTACCAAATATATATATAGATTAAATAATAAATAACCCTATAAGATATCCTTGACTTTTAGTTTCATAACAATAATATTTATATCGTACCAAATAATTACGAAGTAGCTAGCTAGATGCATGATAATGATTCATTATTTATTAACTAAGTTATAACAAGTCCCACTAATGGAAAAAATGTATCTTCCTACAAATATAATTCAACATATACATTAATACACTAATTAATATATATGTCGACATTGCAAACTATATTTTTGGAACTTTTTAGGGGAAGACCTTATATATAGCTTATCAAATAAGTATGTGCGAGATATTGAGTGTGCGTAATCAATGAAATACTATTAAAATATATACGTAGTGTACTTCGTAGCAATTAATTAATTAATTAATTAACTAAATGAGTTCTTATTTATCAGGGACAGAGATTGATATTGATATTGAATATGATAAGAAATGTCATAAGAAAATTCGTGCGTTTTCTATTCCTTTTCGAGTTTTCGAATTTATATATTGTATGAATAAAGCATACTTTATGCATGTGGTGATGGTAATCAGACGGAAGCACGTAATTTCCCAAGTCTGCAAAATGGTGCCAAAATTTAATTGGAGGAAGGTGGTTTTGGAATAACCTTTTTGCATGGCACTTCTATCATGTTCCAATGAATCTATAAAAGTACATTAATTAAAGCCAAAAACCAAAACTAAAATATAAAAGCTTGAGTCAATATATTCGTAAAGTATACAATCTCATGTTATATACTTTCGTATGCAATCTCACGTTATATACTTTACGAAGTATATAACGTAAGATTGTATATTATCATTCACCAATACCATTTAGATATCTACTATTAATTAAATATGAATGTGAATTGTATTTTGAATCGGGATCGTGGAAAAATGACGACCCTCTCTTGATTGTGATTTGGAAACGAACACAATTTGTATCTCGATACAAGCTGAAAACACTTGTATTGTATGTTGTGTCAGTTATACTATATATACTGTAGAAGTCAACAGATACACTAAGTATTCCCTAGCTCAAAATTTTGGAATAAGCTAGCCATATGTAAAAAATAGTACGTTGAAAGGTTCAAAAACAAGATAATGATAATGAATTAATCAAAGAAGGTTTACTTTAAGACTTTTGATGATGATAAGAAATTAAATAGTGATTGACAAGAAAATAAATAAATAAAAAATTAAATTCCCTTTCTAAAAACAATAGTTGTGGAAGTCTTCGTGCATATGATTCAATGAAGTAAGTTCTTGTTAGCATGTCTCAGTCTTGCCGGTGTTGTCAACTTACCTTAATAATTTATCAAATTAATGCAATTTCCTACATATGTCTAATGTCTTTAGTACATATTAATTTTAATTTTGATTTGAAATAATCTCTACAACTTATTTATTTAAATATCATATATGTAATCGATTAGTATATATACGTACCTAAACAATTATGATTACAAATATCACTTATAAATCGAACGGCATCAAAGTCATATGTCAGCATAGGGTTAGTGTGGTAGGAATGAAGCTGAGAACGATGTCACGTAAAATTCACGCTACAAAGGATTATCATAACATGTGTGTATTTGTATGATCGAAATCAATCGCTTGAAACACCTTATAACGACATTATTTATTGGGGATGTTTTATACTTTTAAAATATATAGTAAAGCTATTTAATTATTAACACTCAATTTTCTTAATTGCTGAATTGTGTCATTGGTGTTACTGTTATTAATTACTTTTGAATTTGGAACCCTTGTAAATATGACATGCTTAAGTATATATTGCCTTTAAGGTTATATAAGATAGATCGGATAGTTATTTGTGCAACATATATATCTCAACTTTTGTAATGGTTACATGCTATTAATCGCTTGCTAATATTCTAATAAATATTTTTCATTAGAAATTAAACGGTTTGTATATAAAATACACGTATATATAACACAATTTAAACATGAGTTCGTCGTGGTCTATAACATTTTTTTATATTGTGTACAAGATATGTTGAGACATAGTTTACGATAACAAATCTAGCTTGAAATAGGATTGGTGTAATTATTATCATGTTTGTATATTGTTTTAGATTTGTAAATAAATATTTGTTTTGTTATTAATATTCGTTAAATATATTAGTATATTAAAGTGTTAGACGAATATCGAAAATGAAATAAACATGTATAGCGAGTCGAGATCTCAAGTCGCAAGGCATTGCGATGCGAGATGGGATCTGAACTCGCAATACATTAGGTATAGCGAAGCGAAGCCAAGCTGGGCTTGGGCTGCGAGTTGAGTTGGACTCGCAGGCCCATGACCTGCGAGTTGATCAAAGTATATATGTTCGATTCGGTTCGACTTAAACAATACTTTTGCCATTCGATTAATACACCCACGAATTGAATAATCCAGAGAAAAACGTTCTAAAGGCTAGTGACGTTTTATTGTTTAAAGCTAAGTATTAATAAAAACAAAACGCAAACTTATTCGTTATAGTAAGATAACGGCGTATTAAGGGATTCCGCACCTTAATACTACAGATAATGAAGTTATCGATCCTAGAACTAGGGACTTACATCTGGTATCAGAGCTTTCGGGCTAAATACGAGTAAGTTTGGAGTTTTTGTGATCATTGCGATTTCGGGTTGTTTTTACGTGCATTAGTACATATTAACGATCAAAATCATTCTTTGGACAATTTAGGGTTTGTTTACCAATGAAATTTCTAGTTTCAATCGTAAAAATATCAAAAAATTTCATTTTCAGGGTTTTTTTCAGCCGTTTCGCGAGTTGAGATTACGATTTGAGCTACGTCTGCGAACCGAGTTGAACTTGCGAACTGAACCCAGTTGTGCGAGTCGAACCAAGCTGCGAGTCGAACCAAGCTGCGAGCCGAGATCACTTGCGAGTTGACATATGTTGCGATCCGAACTGAGATTGACGAACTGAAGTTTAAGAGTCGAGCTGAGATTGCGAATTGAGCTGAGTTGCGAATTAAGCTGAGTTGCGAATCGAGTTTAATCTGAATTCGTAGAACAGTCTAAATTTTTGAAGATGTCTGATTTAAGTAAAATGATTGAGATGGAACACGAGGTTGGAAAATCTAATGTTCCACCTAAATTGTTAAGACTTGAAGATTACTACAGTTGGAGAGATAGATTTGAATCTTACTGTAGATTCCATGATGTCTCAATCTGGATGTGTATCAAAACTGGATACACTGCACCTACTAAATCTGTTCAAAATGCCACTGTGTTGATTACTTATCAAAATATGACTGATCAACAAAAGGAGGACTTTAAAACTGAGAACAAAGCTCATTCTTGTATTAAGATGTGTCTTCCTAAAGAGATCAATCATCAGCTGAAATCTTTAATACTGCTAAAGAGCTCTGGGAAGCTCTTGAAAAAAGAGGTGAAGGTAGTCCACAAGTGAAAGCTGACAAGAAGAATCTTCTCAAGAAGCAGTTTACAATGTCTAAAGCTTTGAAGGGAGAAGATCTTGATGCCTATGTTACCCGTTTCTACCATCTACTGAGTGAGCTAGAAAACCATGAGATTACTGTAGAAGAAGTAGAGAAAACCGACAAATTTATAGAGGGTTTGCCATCTAAGTGGGAAATGCATGGTGTTATGCTCAAGGATAATGAAACAAGATATGCTACCATGACCTTAGAGCAGGCTATTGACAAGCTTAAAGGTTATGATTTCACCGAAAAGTCAAGAGATACCGATTCTGATCAGGTTCAGAACCTGGGTTATATCACGGTAAGACAAATCTTTTGACTGCGTCCTCCAGTTCGATCACTGCATTGTTAGTTGGTGATACTTGTGAAAATGGTGAAATGATAACTGAGGATATGTGTTTTCTTTCCTCATATGGTAGTGAAGCAAAAGGAAAAGGTACTGAGAAGTCACCTCAAGAGCATCAGAAGATGCCTATGAGTGTGAAATCTGCTGAACAACAACTGTCTGTTCTTGCTTCCTTTGTTGCTTCGTATGAAAATTATATTCAAAGTAAAATCAATGATCCGATTCTTTTTGATGAAGATTATGATCAAATCGACTCTGACTATCTTAAAGAAATAGATCTCCAGGATCAACTTGCTATGTTATCAAAGAGAGTGAAAAGTTTCTTAAAGAGGATTGGTAGGAAGGTTGTTGGCAACCGATCAGGGTTTGATAAAATCAAGATCAAGTGTTTTAACTGTCAAGGTTATGGACACTTTGTTCATGAATGCCAAAGACCTAAGGTAGAAACTGGAAATGGAAAACAAGGTTCGGGGAGTACTCTTGCTTCCAAAGCCTTGGTGGTAAAGCAGTTAGATGGCTCTTATAATTGGAAAGCTCAGTCTGAAGAAGCTTTGATGGCTGAGATTGAGGATCAAGAGAGAACTGCTGATACAATGTCCTACATGTTTACTGATGTAGAACAACAAGTAGAGGTGTCTGCATCTGAAGTGAAAGCAAGTGATGATGATGTGTTGTATTTCGATTCAACTCAAGAAATGAGTCCAGAAGAGTTTGTGGCACACATGGCTTAAGTTCAAACAGATAAGAAAAGGGTATGTCTTGATATTCTTACTCTTGCTGATATCTGTTATTTAGTTATGATTTACAATCTCAGATTAGTGTGTTAACTGTCTTAATAACAATTTGTTATCTCAATTGAATGTGGATAGAGAATCTTATAAGACTGTTAGATCTGAACTTGACCAAGCCCATATGGATGTGCGTAGATTAAGTGATGATAAACAGGCCTTAAAAGATAAGATTAAGTCTGATACTTCTGATAGAACAACTCTTAGAGATACCATAAATGAAAAATCAGTTATCATAGATGGTCTCTACATGAACATTAAAGACTTAAATGAAACAATTGCTAGTAAGGATCAGGAAATAGCAAATCTTAATTTGAAGTTTGTTGAGCAAAACCGTAAGCTTGAATCTCATAGAACTATTGAAATGGATAAAATGCTTGATGCTCAACGTAGTATAAAGGACAAGACTGGGATAGGATACAATGATGTAGCCCCTCCTTTTAATGCCAATTACACTCCTATTCCTGAAGATTCTGAAATGGTTGATGCTAATTCTGAGGTTGTAGTAACTAATAAGTCTGATAAATCTGAGGCACAGAAGAATGTTGTTAAGAATCTGTCATCAGATAATGGTAAGATTTCACCTCTCACCAAAATACAATTTGTATCGGGTGGAGTGATTAATGATACTAAGACTGATGATAAGGTTAATAAGGAACAAACACCTGAATCTTTAGTGCCTAAGACTCCGAATGAGAAAGCAAAAGTTAATTAATCACGAAAGCAGATGTCATATTTTAAGTGTCACCAAAAGGGACACGTAGCTTCTTGTTGTCTAAATAAGAAACTGGAAGCATCACATAAGCTTGTGATTGATGAAAAGACAGCGACTGACTCTAGGTTGAATATGGATAGGGCAAGATACCAAACCTAAGTTAGGTAATAAACCTGTTAACATTCTTAAAAGAGATGGTAATCACAGTGCTCCCCACCTAAACCTAAACGGCCATATAGTCTAAGTGACAATTCTTCTAATAAGCCTAGGGATATGACACCGTCAAGGTTTAGAACTCAAAGTAGAAATCACAGTCATTATGAGAGTGGTTCTACTTCATGAACACATAAGTTTAATTATAATTATAATAATAGAACTCTTAATTCAGTGCCTAGGAGGTTCTCTTCAAATTCACCTCTTAAGGCTGATCGTCCACAAGCTCAAGCATCTTCGAAAGTAACCAAAGCTCCTGATGGGTAGAATGGTTATTTTAAAGAGCTTCAGTTTGTTGATGATAAGGGACAAACCAAGACCGTAATGGCTTGGGTCCCTCTTGACAACTGATTGTGTTTTGTGTTGTGTGCAGGAGCCTACTGTGAACAAGGATAGCTGGTGGTATGTAGACAGTGGATGCTCAAGGCACATGACTGGAGAACGAAGTCTACTAAAGGACTTCAAAGAAGGTTTCAAGCAAAAAATTAATTTTGCAGGAGACAAAGGAGGAGTAATTACGGGAAAAGGAAAAGTTCAAATGGTACTTTGACTCTAGAGGATGTGAATTATGTTGAAGAACTAACACACAACCTAGTGAGTGTTCCCAAGTCTACGATAAAGGTCATCCAGTTTATTTTAATGAAAAGGAGGCTTTAGTTCTGAAGTCAGGCATCACAATTCCTGAAGAGTGGATATTGATGATGGCACCAAGGAAGAAGGACATCTATGCTATAAACATGGGTGTTTCTAACTCTTCAATGGTGTCTACATGTTTATTATCCAAGGCCTCCGAAGCAGACGCATTATTATGGCATAGGAGAATGGCACATTTGAAATGGAGAAAGATAAATTTCATAACCAAAAATGTGTTAGTTCTAGGTGTACCACAAAAACGTTTCGAGTCTGAAGATAAGTGTGTTTCTTGCATGAAAGGAAAGCAGCACAAGAAACCACACAGATCTAAGACTGAAAACTCTATTTCCTCACCTTGAGTTGCAACATATGGACCTCTTCGGCCCAATAAGCAAGAGAAGCCTAGGTGGCAAAATGGTACTGTTTGGTTGTCACAGACGATTATTCTAGGTTCTCCTGGGTGTTCTTTTTGGGATCTAAGGACAAAACTCCTGAAATTCTAATTGAGTTCTTTAATCTAGTAGAGAATGTCTATAAGACGAGAGTGAAGCGTATTCGTAGTGACAACGGAACAAAATTCAAAAACTCAACGTTGAATATTTATTGCTTAAGCAAAGGGATTATTCATCAATTCAGTGCACCTTATGAACCTCAACAGAATGGTGTAGCTGAAAGGAATAATAAAAAGTTGATAGAAGCTGCTAGAACAACGTTTGCTGATTCAAAGCTTCCTGTCATCTTTTGGACAGAAGCAGTGAATACAACATGTTATGTTCTAAATAGAGTTCTTTCGGTTAAAAGGCAGAAGAAGACTTGTTATGAGCTTTTGAACAATAAGAAACCAAACTTAAAAGGATTTGAACCCTTTGGAGTTTCTTGCACTATATTAAAAACTGGTCATCAAGCTAAATTTGGTGAGAAGGCCGACGAAGGATTCTTCCTAGGTTATATGCCTAATTCGTCAAACAAGAGAGTTTTTAATAAAGTCAAAGGACATTTGGAGGTAGTGTATAACATTGAAGTTACAAGCTACACACCAGATGTACATAAGGGCTTAGATTAGCAATTTGATTATTCTGATCTTTTTGCATCTTTTAAAGTGTCTGTAAGTGATTTTGTCAGTGATTTAGAGATTTTTGAACATTTATTGTCTGGAAATGAGGATATTGGCCACACTCCAACATCGAATGCTCAATCTTGTGCCATCAAGACAAGTGCTGATCCAAATCAACCATCTACTAGTGGATCTCAAAGATCCAAAGTAAATACACCTCCAGATGAGGAAGAGCTGATGCAAGACTTTGTGGATGATATCATTACTCCACTTAGAGAATTAAGAATATCTTCTGATATTGATAATTCACAGCCATCAGTGAGGAGGTACCAGATTTGGAAGACACACCTGAACCTCATAGTACTCATGAAATAGGTACTAATTTGGAGGATAAAATAACAGTTGAACCGGTAATGGTTACTCGGACTAGCAAGAATCATCCACCTGAGAATATCATAGGTGATCCTCAAATACCTATGTTAACTAGAGGACAAGTTAAAGCTAGTATTTCTGACAACTAAGTTCACCCAAGCTTGTATTCTGAAATGAAAGAGACAGGGATTTCTAATCAATGTTTATATTCATGCTTTATCTCACAAGTTGAGCCTAAAAATGTTCAAATGGCTCTAAAGGAAAGTTCGTGGGTGGAAGCAATGCAAGAAGAACTAACTCAGTTCTCCAAATTACAAGTATGAGAGTTGGTTGACCTTCCAAAGGGAGAGTATCCAATTGGAACTAGATGGGTATTTAAGTGTAAGAAAGAAGATTGGGGTGTCATTACTCACAATAAAGCTCGTCTAGTGGTTCAAGGATTTAATCAACAAGAAGGAATAGATTACAATGAAGTGTTTGCACGAGTTGCTAGGCTAGAAGCAATTAGAGTATTATTAGCATTTGCCTCATTTAAAGGTATAAAAGTTTATCACTTGGATGTTAAGAGTGCTTTTTTATATGGCAAAGTTAAAGAATTGGTGTATGTTTCACAACCACCAGTGTTTACTGATCCTGACTATCCAGATAGAGTATATCGTCTGAATAAGGCTCTATATGGATTACATCAAGCACCTCGGATGTGGTATGGAACACTATCAACGTATCTACTTGAGAATGGATTCACAAGAGGATCAATTGATAGTACAATTTTTGTAAAGTGGAAGAAGAAAGACTTTCGACTTGTGCAAGTGTATGTTGATGACATTATCTTTGGATCTTCTGATGAAAAGATGTGTCAAGAATTTGAGAAAGTCATGAGAAAAATGTTTGAAATGTCTTCAATGGGGGAGTTGAATTTCTTCTTAGGATTGCAAGTTGATCAAAAGAAGGATGAATTCTTTATTCATCAATCTAAATATACATATGAGCTATTGGAACGCTTTAAGATGGATGAAAGTAAGGTCTACAATACTCCAATTCCAGTCAATCATAACCTTGGAGCAGATACATCGAGTGATAGCGATATGGATCCAACTCTTTATAGAGCCATGATCGGATCACTAATGTATCTAACTGCCTCTCGGCCTGACATTATGTTTGCTGTTTGTATATGCACAAGATATCAGGCTAATCCGAAAGAGTCACATATGCAAGCTGTGAAACGGATCTTTCGTTACCTCAAAGGGAAACCGAAGCTGGGACTTTGGTATCCGACTGATGGAGACTTAGATCTCATAGCTTATACTGATTCGGATTATGGATGATGCAATCAGAATAGGAAATCTACTACCGGAGGATGTCAATTCTTAGGAGGTAGATTAGTATCTTGGCAGTGCAATAAGCAAACCTCGGTAGCCATTTCTACATGTGAAGCTAAGTATGTTGCAGCTGGCAGCTGTTGTTCTTAAGTACTTTGGATCCAACAGCAACTGCGGGATTATGGGTTAAACATAATCAATACTCCTATGATGATTGATAATGAGTCAACGATGTCGATTACAACAATCTGGTGAAACACAGTAAAACTAAGCACATTGATATTCGACATCATTTTATTATAGATTGTGCTGAGAAGAATTTGATAAAGTTAGTTAAGGTTCCGTCATTGGATAACTTAGCAGACTTATACACAAAGGCTTCGACAGAGCAAGATTTGAGACGTTGGTTCACTAAACGGAACGAGAAATCCAGAGTGATTAGTCTTCCAAGGGTATTTTGTAATAGTTAGTAGTACTTTTTATGTTCTTATTTATAAAAAAAAGGGGCGTATGGCATTCATTTGCTTGTTACCTGAGGGGAATCGCCTCCAATAAAAGAACAACAGTAGTTCTTTTAGAAAAATGATTAAGTTTTTATCTGCAAAAGCTATGGGAGATGATAGTACATTAGGAGAATAAGCTTCTCAATAATAAGCTTAAGTCCTAAGTATGATGTGTTAGTATGTTCAATTAAAGTTACATTAGAACTACAGCGGTTCTATCAGGTATGTATTTATATTTATTTGATTATACACCTATATCCACAAGTTATAATTTGCATGTTTTAAATGTCTAGATAGCTTCATTATATGATGTACTGGTAGGAAAATTATATAAACATCTCTAAGTATTTAAAAAATTTTAATATACTTGATTGTTATCTAGTGTTTCTATTATATGGTGTATGACATAAGTCTTAATTGTTGACTGATAACATTCGCATGCACTATAATTATAAAGCTATAAAATGACAAATAGTAACAACATGAGTATTAACTTAATTACTGGTGACTTTGTTGTACTGAGTACAGACCTGAAGCCTTTAATTAAATTAATATTCTCAAATGTATTTTGAATCATGCTAAAAGGGATCCTCTGTTGTACTAAGTACAGACCTGGAAAACATAGCATCTTCAAAGTATGTTTGATATTTGTCTAAATTTTAAATTCAAGTGTAAGTTCGATAAACCTCTACCTTGAATCTAAAGAAATCGGTGTTATATGTGTTGCTTGAATTCTTCAGTATGTCATATCTTAGAAAACACTTGGTAATATTCATACTCACAATAATGATGTTGCTTAGATATGTGAGTATAATTATGTGGATCATAATATTGGTAATCATCTTGAACTGTCTATAAGAAAATATTCACTTAAAGTGAATAATATGTTTTTATTAATTATGTTATGTGGATAAAGGTATCTAAGATATAATTTTATAAATATAAATGAATATACGATAAATTTAGTTGTAATTCTATTGCAATTTATTTGAATTTCATGAGTTATGTATATTAATAATTTACTTAGACTTTTTAATAAATTTAAATAGTTTGTTCTTTCTAATATGATCCCTAAGCAGATAAATTCTTATTCAGTTATTTTATGTACCTTATTTTTCAAGTGTTTAATAAAATGGTACTTGATACCACTGTTAGTTTATATGTTTCTCACTTTATTTCATTTTTAGTTTTATTTTTTTAAAGTTGTATTACCCTTTGGAATTAAATTTAAACTGATAATCTCATATCCGTGTTGAAAAATTGTAACGAATACAAGTGAAAAATAATTTTTATTCTAGACTTGTACGAATAATGGGTTTACATTTATACTTAGTATTAATTTCGCGTTTTAATTTAATTCTGCGAGTTTGACAAGTCAAACCTGCGGATCAAGTTCAAATTTTCGAATCGAGTACTTGGTATAAAAGGGATGTGGTCAAAAGAGTCAAAACCACCGAACCCACTTGTATTTGCGAGTTCACATAAACTCTGCGAATCGACTTTTGGCGAAACGAAATGAACACTGTTTTCGTTTGATTTTGTGCATACGTAATCAAGGAACGAGTTTTTCAATCCGTAGTCTTTGTACACTTTTGTATTGCGAACACTTTGAGGTATAAATCAATAGATTTCACCGTGTAATTAACTCGACATCGAAACTTTTAATAACTTAGGGTTTCGTTTTAAAGTTTAAACGATTTATGTTGATTCAAGGCTTTAGTTAACAAGAATCGTAGTGGTTAATGTTAAACGAACCTTTATAAACGTAAATACATCGATATATTGTGTTTAAATGGGCAATTTAATCGATTTTTAATTGGGTTCGCGACTGCAGTTCATGCTGCGAGTTGAGTTCTAGCTCAACTCGCAGAATTCAAATTAGTGAGTTGAGATTCGATTCGCAAATTCTGAGTTGCGAGTTGAACAACTTGTTCGTTGACTTGTTGACCTGCGGACCGAGTTAATTAGCGAATCGACTTGCGAGTCGAAGTTGCGAATTGACTTAGTTTGCGAGTTGATCGGTTTGCGAATTGAGTTGCGAGTTGACATACATGCGAATCGAGTTGCGAGTTCAGTTCAGTTTTTGCAAATTGATAATTTTTAATTTAAAACGTAACTTGCAACTTAAACTTTTGATGTAATTTTGTTTTCAAAAGTTAATATATGTTTTGATGTAAGATTTTTATATTAATACGTAATAACATATATTTAATATATATATATATATATATATATATATATACGACTTTAGATTCGATAATTATAAGTTCTATATATATATATATATATCACATTAACTTACGACTACTTAGTAATAAGTTAATTTATTATTATATACAACTTGAGACGACAATGTAACAAGTTATATACTATAATTTAGAACTAAGATGTTTGATGAATATTGATTCATAAACATTATAGTTTATAACTTACTAATGTGCTTTTAATTGTTTTGTCATTTGTGTTTTATACAGATATGGCTAGGCAATTTGATAAAGGTCACAACATCTTTATTGATCTAGATCTCGGTGCACGTGGAGCTAACAAAGTAGCTCAAGTACTTACATTCTTTGCACGTTCTCGCATTCGTTATGCGCTGACGGAATCTCCACCGATCTCTCAAGGTATACTGAATGATTTTTGGATAAATATTCAGTATGACGAGACGGTTAATCCACCGGTCATTCGCGTAACGGTTAATCAGCAACCGATTGTGTTTTCTGCATCTGACCTTCGTCAGATTTTACGACTGAAAACAGTAGACCAAGAAGATGATCCGACTGAGTACCCAAGTGATTTTGTAGAGGGTGCGTTAGGTCGTATGGGGTATACAGATGAGCGGAGAGGACGTCAGTTCCTTAAAGCTCTTGTTATTGGACAATAGAGATTCTTATGGCATGTTATAGTCACAGTTTTTAGACCGAAGAAGGGCGGTTTTGACGAGTTGAGTCCTGCTCTTGTATCGGCTATACTGTCACTGGTTTATAATAAACCATACAGTTTTTGTGATTATATTTTTGGTAAGCTGGTATGCCAGATATCGGGTACTGTTAGATCGAGATTTTTGATCTACCCGAGGTTCTGCATGCTGATCATCCGTTCTCGGATTGCTAATCTTGTTATCCCTGAGCCACACTTACGTGTCGATACAATAGCGCTCAGAGGATACAACGCGATGTTTCAGTAGACTATTCGTCGGGAAGAATATGTCAAGCCTGAGATTCGTGATCTTTTTGGCTATATTCTTTATGCGGCTTACGTTACGCCACCGGACAATGGTTGGTTGGATGTTGTTGTTGTTGATGCTGATGTTGCAGTTATTCCCAAGCCTGCTATGAATGTGGTTCCACAACCTGAGCCACGGTAGCTGCTTGAGGATGTTCTTATTCAGGCTGATCAACCGGAACAGCAGGTTGATGCACAGGTTGATGCACAACTAGTGCAAGAGGTGTTAGGGCTAAATGATGATGCCATTGATCCGCTTCTTCAAGCGATTGATCAGTATAGTGATGTTGCACCTGCACAGGTATAATTTAAATTATATAATAATATAGATACTTAATTGATAGCTTTTATTATTACTTATAGATGTATAATATTATTATATAATGATAATGATATAGATATTTAGATGATTAGGCAATATATCTAATTATACTATATGAATGTCATTATGCACAGGAAGCTGAGACTGCAGACCCAGAGGTTGAAAGACCTGAGGGTGAGCAGGGACAGCGAGATCGATCTGAGGTTTTACCTCTGAAGGTAATATATCAGATTATATATATCAAACTTGTATGATAGAGCTTTTATGCTAATCATAAATGTTTAATATATTTACTATTCAGGATACTGTTGTTGGTACTTCTGGTGGATATGATGGTGATATTGCATCAGATTCATATACAGATTCTGATGATGTCAGACCCATTTCACCTCCAAGTGGACAGATTTTGTATGGTTCACGTTTGATACATGATCCGACTTTGAAGGCAAAGCGTAAGGCTAAGGAAGTCGATCCTGACTTCAGTATTCTTGATGAAGGTCCTCAGGTGGCTGAGACCCTTCTGATTACTCAACGCAGAAAGCGTTCTAGGACCTTGACTATTCGAGATGGTAAGTTTTATTTAGAGTTAGATAATCTTAACTTGTTGTTTATCAGGAGTTCAACTGAGACAATTAATTCTGTGACAGTTTCTCGAGATACACCGCAGGTGGAGACTATGACACTGGTGGTTCCTGAACCAGTATCTGTACCATCTAAGGTAGGAGATACACGTTTAGTACTACAAGTGTTATATAATTAATTAGAGATTAAGACAGAGTTATCTGTAACAATTACTTCTTTATTTGTATCTAACTTTACAGGCTGAGAAAATGCTAGAGTTAACGAAACCAGAGACGGTTTCTCAGACTATTGAGAAGGGAGTTGCTGAGTTAGTGCGTGATGCACAGTTTCCAACTGTCAAAGCAAGTAGATTTGCAGCTAGCCTTCTCACGAAAGCTTTATCTCAAGCCATTCCACCGCTTATACCTGAGTCTCACATTTCTTCGCTCACACCACCTGGACCATCTACTATCTCTGTTACTCGTATGACTGATGCTGAAAGGATTACATCCTTAGAGTCTAGGGTTAAAGAGTTAGAGAAGCTTAATTCACAAATTTCAGAGTTGGTAGCTCAGAATCTTCTGTTTGCACAATAGATTACTCAACAGAGTACATCTTACAAGATACTGCTGGAGACTCATACTACATTGCTACAAGATTTTACTACCCAGCGACTGATAATGGTATATTTAGAGTCTTGCAAAGAAGATGAGCTGAGGAGGAAAAGAGATTAAGACAAAGATGATGATTCCAGTGCACCAAAAGATAGTGAGCCGACCGGTCCTTCAAATACTAGTGAGCAAGCTAATGTTCAGGGAAAGTCTGGTGTTGATAAGAGTGGTGATGGTGCTGGTATAAGTACTGCGGGTACAAGTGAAGCTGGTAAGACAGCTTAGACTTGTGTAGTTATTTGTATTTAGAATTTTGTTGAATTATGATTGTAAATGATAATTGTAACTGAATAATTGTAATTTAATATTTTTGATAATATATTCGTCTTGAGATTATATTTACAAGTTAAATATATTAGAAATTATTTAAGTTATATATGATATATAGAATTGTGATCGAAAGTCTTCCGACTCATTAAGTAGTCGACCGACGAGTTCCAATTAGTTTTGGCGGTCAAATTTCTATGGTAACTTACATATTTTAAACTTGAAAGTTGGTTATAACTGACAAATTTAATATGTAAAATCTTTAACTAGACAAAGATATATAATTTAAAGATATAATTGAAACTTAAGTTTTTAGAAAGATAACAGTTCAATTATGTCTTGAAATTATATAAGTTAATTAATTGTAAACTTAAATGTTTGGTGTTTATTCACAAAATATTAGAGTTTAAGTTTAATTAATATTTGTTAAGTGTTTTATAAAAGACTTAAGAAATCTTAGATTGATTCAGGGTAATTAATAGAAGATTTATAAGTTATTAATTGCGTTTATGTTATAGACTAATTACACAAAAGGATTAATAAAGATATTCTTAGATTGATTCAGGGAAATCAATGAAGGAATTTAGATTGTTAATAGTTATTTGTGTTTGTATTTTCTAGGAATTGAAATGTTTGATCTATCAGATTCAGAAGATGATTTTCTTGATGAGATAGATGAAGACATTAATTATGATTTGGAAGAAGAAGAATTTCAACCACCTGAAGATTTGACTGCTGTTTCAGAGATAGAACTAGACATGGGTGTAGATCCAGATGCAAATATAGATGAACATCATGTGAGCCCATCTAGAACATAGATTGTGTTTGAAGATCAAGAAGGTCATAAAGTTGTTGATGTAGATGAAGATATCGATGACTCAACCGATTATGAAGAAGAGATTCCTGATAAGCATAAAGACAATCCAATATTCAGACCTTTAGAGAAAATAAAGAAGAAAAAGGTTGGAGTTTTGGAGGTTGATATCACAGGAAAACGCGAAGCGCGTAGAGGGATTATAGGTTGGTACTTTGACTCTGACCTGAAGCTTTTCGCGATTAAAAGGTTTGACGGAGTTCAATATTTTGAGCGAAAGCTTGCAGTGTTCAGTTCTCTACCTAAGTATGAGATTCGGGAATTGGCTAGATTATCTTTGAAGAATTCAGATAATGATTTTGTTGGTCGATATGTAGAACATATAATCAAGTCTGAGGTTTGTTCGGGGAAGTTTGAAAAGATTAAGCCAAGGAATGGAAAAATGATAAAGTTACAGGAGAAAAGTCAAAGGACTGGAAGGAGATGGAGAAAGAAAGTGTATCCAGCTGTCAAGTGTGTTCAGTAGATTCCACTGAAAACAATGCCACAAGATATTTTGGGAAATATGAAAAGTTTATGACCATCGACACCTAATGAATATGTCAAAGAAAGATTTGTTGATGTTAAATGAGAATAGAATCTTGATGACAGAAGCATAGGGTGATTTAGCACGAGATTATCAAATGATTGTTAAGACTTGTATTAAAATGAAAATATATGCAGGAAGTATAATTTACAAATGAAGACTAAAGACAAGCGTGAAGATAAAGACGTTAGAGCTATTGTTAAGGGGGAGTCTGTTGAGACATAGTTTGTGACAACAAATATAGCTTGAAATAGGATTGGTGTAATTATTATCATGTTTGTACATTGGTTTAGATTTGTAAATAAATGTTTGTTTTGTTATTAATATTCGTTAAATATATTAGTATATTAAAGTGTTAGACGAATATCGGAAATGAAATAAACATGTATAGCGAGTCGAGATCTCAAGTCGCAAGGCATTGCGATGCGAGATGAGATCTGAACTCGCAATACATTAGGTATAGCGAACCGAAGTCAAGCTGGGCTTGGGCTGCGAGTTGAGTTGGACTCACAGGCCCATGACCTGCGAGTTGATCAAAATATATATGTTCGATTCGGTTCGACTTAAACAAGACTTTTGCCATTTGATTAATACACCTGCGAATTGAAAAATCCAAAGAAAAACGTTGTAAAGGCTAGGCTTTGACGTTTTATCGTTTAAAGCTAAGTATTAGTAAAAACAAAACGCAAACTTATTCGTTATAGTAAGATAACGACGTATTAAGGAATCCCGCACCTTAGTATTACAGATAACGAAGTTATCAATTTTAGAACTAGGGACTTATATGTTATAAAGATTAAACGTAACAGATAACATGCATGAATCAATATAGGTAACATATCTTCTCAAAAGTCGACAAAATAATTAAATAAGGGGTCCTAAAGAGCCTTCTATCTCCTGTATCGGTTGGTAGCAAAAAGAGAAGGTTTCCTTTATTCACTAAAAATCATACAACAATTTTATAATTTTATATATAATAAATTTTATATATAACTTTTATGATTTCATCATTTTAATTAACTTTCAATTTATTAATTTAGTTTTAGTAAGTTTTAAATTAAGAACCTTAATTAGCTTATTAAAAATGAATTTTTTTAATCTAACTATTCACTTACGTATAAAAAGAAATTTAATTCATTAATTAATATATTATCCAGATCTATCGGTAATCTTTCTGTTTTTAATTTACTAAGTAGAAATAAAATTAATTGAAAAGGTTAATATAGTCTTCAAATAATTATTTTTTCCACTGACTTAGTTTCAAAATCTTTTAATTTTTCAATCTCTACTTATATAAATCCATTTATATAAAATAATATTATCATGAATTCAAATAAATGTTTAATATACATATTAACTTACCCAATTTATTATTATGAACAAGATACCAAATACGAAATTTCACATTAAAAATCAACGGATATATGTGTATGCACGGGTTTATAGACTAGGAATATAATACGATATGTTATGTTTAAGAATACTATATTAATAAACTTTCTAAAACGTCTTTTGTCTTTAGTTAGTTGAATATGATTATTTTTTATTTCTATATACGAATAACTTTACCAAACTTAATTAGTGTTCATATAATGCGCTGATGCGCACAAAAACCTATATATATATATATGTATATATTTGAGGGCATAATGATATATTCGATTTTGGCGTACGTAATCATTAAATCTTGAATGTTAAAAGTTCTATATTATATTCTTTCTTCAACAAAAATCATTTCCAAAGGGAACTTAGTTAATCTAATGATAAAGTTTGAGAAGAAAATATTGTGTATATACGTTGTTTCTTTTTTTACTGATCAAATCGACTAAGAATAGTGTACTTCTGTTTTAGATTTTTTTTTTTTAATAGGCTAAAAACCGAATATAAATTCTTTATATTTCCTCGAATGAGCTAGAATAATATATACCGCCACTTAGATCAGAACATAAACTGTACAAAAGTCTTGACTTTAATTTGTTACATCACATATCGTGCATTTTTCTTATGTACTTATTCTCTTCGCGTGCACTCATCCAACCCGATTAATTAAAGATGATCAAATCAAACGGGCTAATTAAGTTAAGAAGTGAAAAAAGAATAAGAAGTCAAAGTTGATACGCTTTTTTTTTTCTCTTTGTAAAATCATATTTTAGAGGTTTATAAACAAACGAAAAGTAAATGTTTTTTTGTACGAGGTGATCATATAATATTGTACTTTAGCAATTGGCCTCTAACCTCATATTACATTTCAGATTATTTAAGATTATTCTTGATTTCGTATTGTTTCTTTTTCTCCCTTCTTAATCTCATCTTCTCTTTTAGTTGACGTTTCATTATCAGACTATGTTAATTGATACCGAACATTAGATCGAGCAGCTCCATAATAGATATGCATAACTAAGACCGTCCGCAGACCCCTCGAGTCCAAGTCTCAGGGCTCGTTTTACGCTTCAAAGAACAAATTAAATACATAAATATATATACAAACCAATTCCAATCTTACATATCATTTATATATACAATGTCTCCTATATATCAGGCTTGAACTCATACCCCTACTATACGTAATAGTTTGACCGTAAACCCTTTGCTAATGAATGTACTGTATTATATAACTTAATATGTTGGAAAATAAATCAGTAAATTCAATTGACGTTAACATTGTTAATTAGACGAAGACATTAGGTTTATTATTTCATTATGTATTAATCTTTACACTTTTTACTATTAAACTAATCGAGCTTTGAAAACTTGTATTGTATGTATTAAATTTACAAATATCATCTACTATATGTAATTTTTTTCCTTTTTAGGTAACACCAAAATAAGAAAGTTTTCTTTTTGGGCCTTATCAAAAAGAAAAATTTGCATACAATAAACGATATTTATAATTTCAATACATACAGTAAAACAACTAAAGATATGTCATATACAATAGTAAAAAACTGTAAAAATTAATGGGTTAATTGTTTGGTTATGTATCTAACTTTGCTCGTTCTACTATTGTATGTAACAAAATTTTAAAACATTTATTGTATACAATAAACTTGTAAAATCTCTATTGTATGTCACAACCTTTAAAAACATCTTTTGTATGGAATGAACTTGTAAAAAATCTCTATTGTATGTTGTGCCAAACTGAAAATGGCTCGTTAACATTGGTTTGTGGCGGCACGAGCAAATTCTAGCAGATCATTGACTACCGCACCATACGATAAGGATTTTTTACAAGTTTATTGCATACAATAGATGTTTTGAAAGTTTATTACATACAATAGCATTTTTTACAAGTTTATTACATACAATAGATGTTATAAAAGTTTGTTACATACAATAGTAAATTGATAAAGTTAAATACATAACCAAACAATTACATAAGGAAACAAAAACTGTTTCTAAAACATGCTTTTGATAAGTTAAAATTAGGTAATGCTTTTATTAATATAAATGTTGTGGTGCCTACCGATATCTCGTAATCGATCTAGATCTTTAATTAATTTGTGGACTCAACTAATATATATATATATATATATATATATATATATATATATATATATATATATCTTCTTCTTCTTTTTTATCTCAAAAGATAGAAAACCGACACTTTGGTAAATACGCCAAAACCTAATACGGATTTCGAGTATAGACAGATTAAAAAAATCATTTTGAAATTAATTTGGTTACAATAGTACGTACTGAACGTACATGCCCGAATTAAGCCGAGGGGCGAAACTTGGAATAATGTTGATATAACGTAGAAATCGCAGTTATTTTGATCCTGTTAGTAATAAATACTTAAATAGTTTCGTATTAGTATAAAAAACAAAAGTATTGATTCAGTTTTCCATTAAAGTTGGTCATGGTTCAATCATATCAAATCGAACGACATAATTTTTATATCAAAATCAAATGTATATACTTATTTTTTGTCAGCCAAGAAGTTCCATCAATATCAAAATCATGATTCGTCGGTGTTATAATCTTTGTCGATAAGACGATAACGCGAAGTTTTGTAGTTGCATTATTGTTAATTGCGTTGATGATTCTGAAACATGGAGATATATATTGTATTTGTTGTGAAAGAGCGTTATATATATTTTCTTCCTATGCCAGTAGCTTTATGTCTCCTCATATAGATTTAAAGTACGTTAAATTGTTGTAATTATAAAGATTGTATACACATATACGTGTAATTAATTTGCCACTTATACTACTACATTTTAGACTGTAGCTGTTACTAAGCAAAATAACTAACGCTGTTTACATATTACTCCTAAGGGAGAATAAGGAGAATGCTAAACATAGCTCTTAAGATTACAGTTAAATATATTATATTTAAAATTTAAAATTAATAAGTATGAATATTTCTTTTTAATATCAAGCTTAATAATCCTTTTTAATATATCAAGTTTCTTTTTTAATATTCCTTAATAAAATTTATACTCTGTTGAATTAATTACAACTTTTATATTTGATAAGATTATTTAATTATGTTAACATAAATTATAAGTATGGAATTAAGTAATACTACGTATAATGGTAATCTTAAGTATAACCCTGCATATCAAGGTTGTTAAGATCGCGGACCTGATCGTAGGATCCTACCAAGGGAAAATGTGCAGGATCGGTCAGGAGATAGGATCGGAGTAGGATCGATCGTAAGATTGTAGGATCGTTCAACGATCCAATCCTACAAATGGACTAATTTTTTTTATTTTTTATTTTTACACTTGGCTTTGTAAGGCCCATAAGTAGTCCAAATCCTATCTCAAAACTTACCATACATTTGTTTCCAAATTCAATTTCTCATTTATTATCAAATTAACCTAAGAAAAAATCTAGAACCTCTAAAATGACGATTAGGAATTTTCATTTGTAATATGCTCTCAAACTTTGGTACAATGATACTATGCCGTTATCTTTTATTTTAGTATGTTTATTGTTTGAGAAATATATGTTAAGAAATTGTATCACTTTAGTAATATAAAAGTTTGAATGTTAGATTAATTTCTATAAAAGTAGTTATTTTGGTGGGATCTACGATCCCGATCTCGATCTTACGATCCCGATCTTACCAATGTAAAAATGATCCTACATAGGATCCCGATCTTGACAACCTTGCTGCATATAGTAGTATTCCTGCTTTTTTCTTGTAAATATTTGTGGGAGTCATCTATCCTTTAAAGCTTGATATTGTAAACTCTTTGTTGTTCCGAGACACTTAATAAAATTCTTTGCTTTTTTAAAAAAATACAACCCTGCATTTTCCATAAAATAAAAATAAAAAGGTCAAACATCATCGATTATTATTTTTAGGTAGTTACTAAATAAGCGATGAAAGTAATTTATAAAGATGAAATGATTGACGTGATGAGATCATGTCAAACGTACCTACTACTAGAAACCCTTTTGAATACGTGAGATACATCAAATTTTTTGACGCATGCACCAATTTTCATTCATATTCATTTGTACTGTACAAAACTGTTAGGCATATATTTGGTGTATCTATTAAAAAGTGTGTTGTATTTATCATTACCCAATTATTATTTCTAGTTCAAAATTCAAATTAAAATGCATATATGGGTCGAGCTATAACTTATAAGTCTAATTAAAGAATACTATAAACAACATTTCTACGTCTGACTTGTTTGAAGCGAATATTTTTCATAAACTTGTAAACAAGTGATAAATATAGAACGTGGTGTCTTTATCATGATTAAAAAAAGTCCAAAACGCGTTAAGCTTAACATTTGTTTCGTGGTGAATCATCTTTCAGATAAGTTTTTATAAACGTACGAGCTATCATTTTTTTAGAATTGTATATATTCATGGATAATAATAATAGTAATACTAATAAAATTAATGATAATAATAATAATAATAACAATAACAATAATCTATCTTTTATATATTAAAAGAAAAATCTTGAAAGAATATTAGTCATTAGATTCAGATCAATAATTAAGATTCAACCCTTAATTAATTTAATGACATCATTAATTCTATTTTTATGTGACTAAAAAACTAATATACCCTTCTATATTTACAACACACACCCTTCAATATAATAATTTATTTTTTCTTTAATTGTAATTAATACTCAAAATATTTTATGAAAATTTTAATTTAAGAACTACTTTATTATTCCTTTCATAATTTAAGCTCTTCATAAAATCTTTTTTATGATAAAATTTCTGCCAACCCTCAACAAGTTATTTTCAATTCAAAAAAAAAAATTTGAATTCTTTTATCAATTTCTAATTTACAATGCTTGAATTATGGATGCTAACGGTTGAGTTTCCGGCAGGTTTTAGTGTATTTATACACATACCGGTTTAGAATATTCATATTGATAGCCGACTCAATACCCGTTGGGTACCCAATTAATATTACCCATCGATCTTTCATATTTATTCACGGGTTGCGGTTATCCTCATGTATGTAACTTTGGCGGAAAAAAATAGTTATTGAAAATACAAGACAAATTTAAAACACGAAAAAAAAAACTATACCGAATAACAAGATTTGAAATCTCAAAGCTAATGATTTAACTTTTTAATTAACTAATTAAAAGTTTCGGTACATAGTATAGTATTATTATTAAAGAACGATACAAATACAGAAAAGTAAGTGGTATCATGAACAATATTATCAATAATTGATAATTTAATTTACTAGTTGATCATTAATTTCTCTATATCTTGATTAACATCCCTAAAATAATTTATCATTTAATTTTCTAAGCATATGTTAACATCATTCATGTCAGTAGAGTCTGCATTTGAGTTGTCATGTTTTGTCATCTTTCGTCAAGGTAAAAAAGACAAAGTAGATGCATTATAGGTTATTGATTTAAATTACAAAGAGTAACTTAGATGGACGAAAACTACCAATGTACTGCAAAGAGCGTTATTTTTCAGATACGGAGTACAAAATAGTATTTACTTACTAAACTCGTAAATTTGCTTATTTGAAAAAACATATCCATACGATTTTAAATAATATAGTATCATTAAATATTGATACAAATAACAAGGTGATATCATACACAATATTATCCCTATTAATTTATTTATTTATTTATTTTAACTTATCAATTCAAAATCTATCACAATTCAAATCTTTAATACATTTTTCATTTAAAATTAAAAAAAATACAAACCGATGTACTGTACATCAACACCAAAAAACTTATTACATCCATATTAAGACATATCATAAAGTCAACCCGCAAAATTTGCGGGTCTTAAACTAGTAGTAGTAGTACTACTAATAATAATAATAATAATAATAATAATAATAATAATAATAATAATAATAATAGTAGTAGTAGTAGTAGTAATATTAATAATATTATTAATATTATTAATAATAATAATAATAATATTAATAATAATAATGATAATGATAATAATAATAATAAGAATAATAATAATAATAATAATAGATATATATTGCAAATTGCAAAAAATGCAAGAATTATGAAAAGATAAACATTAATTGAATACAAAAGATTCTACCATCTTTTTTTAAAGTGGCTATTATATGAGTCATAAAAAACTTTGAATAATAATCATACTCCTCCCATCTCTTAAGATATAAAAAAATTGATAATCATTAAATTGTATGAGAGAAAAATATTTATCGAAACTGGACATATTCTAATAAACCTCTTGATGGTAGTATTTTTCAACTGAAGCGTATGGTCTTAACTTGACTTCTTTAATCATGAATAAAGAAATTTTCAACAAGTGAGTTCGCTTTAATAATTTAATTCATTAACCAACAGATAAATAATTAACCTTTTAAATTTGCAAAATAAACGTGGCGATCGTATTGAGTTGCAAAATCGATGTTCCTAGCTTAGCTACAGTATCAGATTACGTTAGTGTCATTATCGTACAACCGATAAACATGCGAATTTGTGCCCCTTTATTTGAACTAATAAGTAAGTCAAACTTAGGTGCATGATGATGATATGTTAGCTTCGCATTAAAAAAAAAGTGGATAGTAATATAGAATTATTGTTTCTAGCTAACTTAACGATATCTAACATTGACAATTTAGATACAACTAATAATACCAATTTAGCAGTAATATTAGCGTATATTTAATTTACTTCAACTAGGAAACTAATTAAAATAAAACAAATTTGTGGGTTGAACAAAAGGTTGATGAAACTCACAACATAATTTGATGTTTTACTCCATCTAAATAAAGAGGGTGGGTTAGAAATCTAGTGAGCAATGAAAATTACGATTATTTACATGATTTTGGGAGGTTATGATAAAACAATGTTACTACACAAATACATTAATGAATATCAGAACAATATACTTTGACAAGATCGATAATCTGTTAATTGCTTACCATTGTCGTATCTCACAACATAATGAAAGGATTTAGCTTTAGAAACCAGAATGAAATACTCATCATATATATAGGGCGCGTTTAAGTATAAAAAATATATCTATATTTTTTATTTTATTTTTGTTTTTAGAGTTTTTGTCCTCGAAAAGTAAGATAATTTAGAAAATGTATCTAAATATAAGAAATTGAGTTTTCGTTTTCCATTAATATGAAATATATGAATCTGTAAATTAAAGACTTACTAATCTTGAAAACATTTACTATTCAACAGATACAATAGAACAATTAAATATATATATATATATATATATATATATATATATATATATATATATATATTAAAAAAAAAGTGTCAACTCTAACGGATAACGAAGCAATGAACTCAAACACTTATAAAACGACCATGATTTGAGAATTAGGAATCTAGGATTGGACCATCCGACTGAAATCCAAATTAAATGAACAACCGTACTGGACTTTTTAACAAGCGGTCCAGATAATTGTTTCACCTTATATGGGCCTTCAGGAACTAAGCCTTGGACCAGGTCTACATGGTCCTTGAGCATCTCAAATTATTGTACTTTTATCAGAATAATGTTTTATTAAAAAGTTGACGTTGATAAACACTTGTTAAGACCGGTGCCCATGGTCCATCAGTTGAGCCATCGACGCCGTTGATTTTAACTGATGCCATCGACATGGCCTAGTAAGTTGAGGCCGTTGGTTGGTTCGGTCAAATATACGACGAGTGAAGCGACGAATATATGGGGCCGACAACATTAAATTTTATATATTTTTATGTTTTTGTTTACTAAATAGAAAATATAGGTCTCTTAGTAAATGTGGGGTCCATAACTTGAAGTAATGGTATTATTGTTGGCACCGTTGTGTCAGTTATTTGTCAGTTTAAAAAGTGCTGAAGTGACGCTGAGTTGAAGGAATGGCGGGCAAGTGACCATATCACCCATTGTGAGTGGTCTAATATGGATTCATAGAGAACTTGTTAAGTAATTTATAATGTACAAGTTATCTTGAAAACAAATGAGATATTGAGATTAGTGAACAAATATTATATAACACATATCTAATAATTCATAATCGAAGATTAATAAGGGTCGTCACACAAACATGTATTCTTTAAAGGCTTTCCAACCTTGAAACTACCAATACGTTAACTAAATATTTCCAAAATCGAATCGAATCGAATAATGATATAATTCTAATGAAAACAAATCAAACTTTTTGAAGAATAACAAATTCGATACAATTCTCGATCCAAACGCATTAGGGGATCTATTATGACAGCCCATTTTAAAGTTTTTGATGGGCTAAATGTTAGACCCAAAATGATTCTGTTGACTGTTATTGCACCAAAAATTATCAGTTATTTTACTTATTTTATGTAACTTTCCAATGTCATCACAAATGTCCTGGTATTACGTTTGACTTTATCACCTTTTAATTCTTTCGTCACGTTAGCAAGATGTGTCATGATATTTAAAACCTATTAAGCTGTATACTCCAATAATCAAATTCTTAATTTTCTAGAAGAAACAACAAATTAAAGAAGGTAAAAACTCGATTGTTACTGTAATTGTCCAAGAGAGAAAAGATAGATAAAATAAAACAGAACAGTTGTTCAACCTTTTAACCTACGTAATTATGTCAGCTATTCGAATCCCATAATATTTTCGTGCCGTAAAGTCAAACCTATATGTCTATCTCTCTATAGGTATGCATTACAGTATACTACTACAGTACATGTTTGTATGTATGCATAGGTGTCATTAAACCCAGCTAGCTATAGTCTATAGAAGAGTATACTCTAGGCACTTTTGCAGAATTAAGCTTACATCCTGTGGCTTTTGTATAACTATGCCTCACCCAATTTAATTCCAAATTTGTAGTCTCTCCCTCCTTCCATTGTTTAAAGCTTCCGATTATCCATACCACTCCTTTTATTAAAATTAACTTTTCTGTATTTTATTCCATCACTTTTTATTACATTCTGTACTTTATTTCATCACTTTTTCTTACATTCTGTACTATTTAGTACTATTTGTGGTATGGTGAGTAATTTTTGTGGTATGAAAAGAAAACCCCTTGTTAAAACATGTATTACTGTACTGATTAAGAATACTTATACCACTCTAGCAGTGACTGAAAACTGACTGATCAATTTGTGTCACATCAGCATCATCATTAGGGTTACATCAGGTTTTTTCAAAACCGACTGTACATACTGATTTCTATCATAGGTGACATTTTTACTTTAATTTTTGGGTTTCTGATTTATTAGTTTACCTTTATTTATATAAATTAACAAAAACAAGAAAGCAATTAAATATAAATTGATCCCACGATAAAAGACGGATGAGTGTTCCGATATCCGAAAGAAGAAACCGACGGACCGAAAAGACGACATCGTGCCATCGGTGTCGGTTCGGTTTCGTCGTTTCCAACCGACGGAAAACTGATGAGACCGATATGAGCGGTCTTGTATTTTCTTGGCAAAAGAGTATGGCACATAGACCTAAAAGTTGACCTAATTATCTAATTGGTACCATATTTTATCTCTCTTAATCTTATCCTATCAAATTTTCACATCTATCAATTACATTTTTATATCTAGATTAGATTCACAAGTTCAGACTTACCTATCATATTTCTTTTGGTAACAAGTACTCTAAAATGCACTAGTTAAGGCAGCTTCTGTAGATAATATATAAATATATTAGCATTCAATGAACATTTAAATTTCAATTTGTATAAGTAATCACAAATATATAAATTGGTATTTAAGATGATAACAAAGTTGTTTATTTGATGTTTGAAATTATTTTTAGCTAGTAACCTTAACTAATGTCCTAAGTACAATGATTATCAAAACTATAAGTGGCAAAATGAATGGGTTGGATCGGATCGAGTTACGGGTTTAGATGGGTTTATATAGGAATATGGGTCTAACTGGGTCAAATGGGTCTCGGGTCGGGTTGACTCATCGGGGTTTCCACCAAACTTTTTTTATTTGAATGAAATATGAATAAAAATGAAATGAGGTGGAAAAAAAAATACTCGCTAGACCCATCTAGACACGATCGTTAATTGTTATACAATTGAACGTTATATTAAATATCTATCTAGATCCTTACAAAAAAAAATAGGAAGTGACCCAACAAACTAATCTCCTCAAAAAATTAACTAAGTTTACCGATAAATAACTAATTAGTCAAAAAATTTCACCTCTCATTAAACCCCATGTATAAAAGTGAGAGACAATATTTTAAAAAAAGAGCCGTATGTTTCCTGGCGAAGGAACACTGCATCCACTGGATTAAACTTTGAAGAAACAACCGATCAATTTTACCATTTTAGGCAAGTATTTAGCGTAATCTATGATTAATTCTTTTCGTCAACAGAAATATATACTATATATTAAAGTTTAAGGATATGTATGTTCTTGATGTAATACTCTGATAGTTCTCAACTATTTTTTAGATTGCTTTGCAACATTAACGCTTGTTTTTTTTCCCGTCATATCTTTCATATTTTTAGACGCCCTAAGACTACTCGCAATGGTGTCGTGAACGTCATTTTTGGGCATAAGAACGCCAGAACGCCCGTAATGGGGCGTTCTCCCTGCGGCGTTCCGGGGCGTTCATCGTGGGAGAACGGGAGGAGAACGGTGCACAGGTGGGACCCATGTGATTTTTTAATTATTTTTTTCCCTTTTTTCATCCTTTTTGATTTATAAAAAAATGTATGGGTTAAAATGAGGTGGAAATTAGTGGGCCAGGAGGGGAAAATGGGGTGTTCTGGTGTTATGACTGCATGGGTTAAAATGGTGTTGTGGTGTTATGCTGATGTGCAGTGAGAAATGGACGTTCTGATATTATGACTGCGAATGGTCTAATACTCTTGTAAGATTGATAATCGGTTTAGTTAGCTACTTAATAGTAAGATTTATGAACTAATTTATAACCAAAGAAGACAAGCAAACTTTTAATATATGAAAATATTCAATTATCCATTTTGATTTAACACATTAATAAGTATTTAATTAATGAACTTATAATATCTTTAACTATTATAATTTATAACTATAATCAATATATTTATAAAAAATTGAATATTATATTGAATTAATAAGTATAAAATGCGGATGATAACATTTAGAATTTAGACTTTCATAAAGATACCTAAACATACGTTAGCAATATCCAATTTATTTTAGTTCTCTTAATTCAAAAGATCTACTCCTAAACAACTCCGTATACATTATCACTGACCAATCTATTTAATTTGTGTATATTATGGTGGCGAGATCGAGGGCATTTGAGTCGTCAAATCAAGAAATATTTTATTTTTTATAAATAATACGGATCGATCGATTAAACTGTTTTATTTAAATTTCTGCTGTACTTTTTGCCTTCATATCTGATTCTTTATGGGGTTCAAATGTTTTCTGCAGGTTTTGCATACAACAACCCAAAGGTGTTTTCAACCCAAAATATATACTTATTTTAATACGAATTATTAACGAAACTAACCAAACATGTACTACTTAACTGGACTACATTCTAAGAGCATTCAGGTTGATTAAAAACTTTACAAATCTTTTCTTTTTTTAAATTCATAACATATGAGTAGAAAAGCTTTAAAATAAGCTTTGTGTCCAATGAATAAAAAGCTTTCAAAGCTTTTCTTTTCAAAATCTACACACACAAAAAATCAAAAAAGCTTGACTTGAGATTTCTCAAGCTTTACACTAATAAAATCTTTGCTTCAATAACAAAAAACTTTTCAAAAAGCTTTTTTATACAAAAAAGCTTTGAAAAAGACTATTGTTAGAGGTGCTCTAAGTCCTAGTATTGCATAGATGTGCATCTCTTTATTATTGTTAATGACACCTCTAAATAAAACAGGGCTCACAAATTGATTTCACTTCGAGGGATATTTACGGTGATCAAATATTAATGTGTATTGTATATTCTTATTGATGGTCATTACTCATTAGGGTGGTTGTCGTTATATTTTTAAATAAAAAATACAATGACTAAAATATTTACATACTTTCAAGTTTTAGATTAGCAAGTTGAACAATTAGGTGGGATATATAGATTGAAATAAAACTACGAGCAATTATATTGAGATGATGTAGTACTAATAACTCAAAATGTATGGTATATCATTAGAGAAAATAATTGGTAATGTTGAAAAACACAATTTAAAGGTAATATTAGTGTTGATGTAAGTGTTATTTAGATAAATATTAAAAAAGTAGAAGGATAAAAAAATGTAGAGTATTTTTGTTTTGTGATTGTTCAACATTAAAATATAAAGTTGGTTGATTCATAAAAATAATAGCACATGCAACTTGTAAAAATGGACGAGTTCAAGTATGTATCTTACAATTACATGATATACACATTAATGTTGAGATTCGATAGAAAGAGCCTCATAATATAATCTCACAGCATTATTTTCTTGATTGGAGCTGAGTTTAATTGGAAGAGAAAAATAAAATGCACGTATATATCGCGAACCAAACAAATCGAAAACCAATATCGTCTTTGTCCTTGTCGATGACATCCCTAATAAAGACGTGGGGTTGAAGAATCGACCATAACATGCATGGTGGCCATGTGTAGAAGATTACGACAATGCCCTTTACATTATTGCTACTAGAATACAAGGACATCCTTTCTCCAAACATAGTAGGGTTGTTATGATCCTTTCTCTTGTTGGGGGGATAATAGATACATTTTTAGATAGTGTCAACTCAAAATCAAGACACCACACGATTTAGGGTTTTGATAAAAATACATGTGCCTAAAATATCTGGATAAAGATACATTTAAAAAGTTTTATTTTGTGGAAATGTCAGATGTATTATTTGTCCATTTGTAAATTGGGTTAATTGCAACAAATCCAATGAAAATTTGAACATTTGTCTCTTTTGAACCATTATGTAATCCCGCAATTGAAATGAATATATTTTCGGGTTAATGATCATAATCAGACATGTACGTTGTGTAATTAACTGATCCACGATCAAAAGTTGCTAGTAAATAATAAAAATCGCACTTTGGAGGTTGTGTGAAGAATATAAACATATATGATGCATGCGTCACAATTAGTGTGAAATTTTTAGCCAACATAAAGGTATCCGTTTAATACTTCCTCCGTCCCATTACAAATGTCCACTATTGACTTTCTGAAATCTTCATTTTTCAACTTTGACCTTAAATATTTTTGTTTGTGTTATATAATACATGATAAAATTTATATCAATGAAAATACATTTAAAACCCAATCCATTCATATATTTTGCATTAAGTATTATATAACACAAATAAAAATATCTAAGGTCAAAGTTGAAAACAAATGACTTTCAAAAGTCAATAGTGAACATTTGTAATGGGACAGAGGGAGTAATTAATTAATTATGTTCTCAAAATACATAATCGCTATTTAAAAGGTAAAAAATAGAAAGTTTGGTAGGGTTTGTAAGACTGAAAAGTAAATTTTATGTGGGAAGAAAAAATATTTAGTGCATTGAGGTCATTTGAGTTTTCCAACATATGTTTCTTTATAGATAATAATAGTCAACTTTTAGGGCTCTGCAAAAATTTAATGTTAATTTTTATGACGTTACATGTATATAATCTTTTACAATACTGGTTGATTATACCAAAACGAAAAATAATAACTTTGATGTTTTCTTCCCTAGTGTTGTCAAGCAATAACACTTTTGATAAGTTTGTGCGATCAATGATGAATCTTATATTATATGGAGAGGAGAGCCAAAATTGTCAATTACTTTATAGTTTGATATTGAGTTTGGCACCTTAATTGTCTACCCAATATCATTATATTAGCAATTAAGTGTATCTATGAGCCTTCAAACCTACTATGAGTGACATTTATTTATAATAAATATATGATATTGGTTCTTGTAAGGAAGAGGTTTAGGGAGAGAAGGGATAGAAGCAAATTGGAAGGTGACAAGTGTCTTCCTCCATTTCTCCACCTCTTTTATTTCTTCACATTCTTCATTTCTCTATCATTATCATTTCTCATCCATTTTTTTCTTAAATTTTTTTAGTTTTATTTCTATATTATTATTTTTTTACTTTTTCGTATTTAAAAAAATAATAATAATTTTATTTTATTTTTTGCATTTTTTAGAGTTCTTGTTATTGTGCCTTTTTTTTGCGTTTTTCAGCCTTTTCAGTTAACATTTTTCACGACTTGTTTATAATTGTTTTTGTTTTTTTTCGCGTTTTCAACCTTTTTTCTGTAGTTGTTTTACCTCAAATTATTATATGTAAATACAATTTTATATATAGTTTTACAAAAAAAAAATATTTATGTGATACACCGTATTCATACTTTTAATAAAATAAATTATAATATAATAAAATTATAATTTCAATGTATCGTACAATTAAAATTATGATGCACCATATTTTATAACTGTGATGCATCAAGATTTATACACTAATAATGTTTATCGTATATCTAAAGTCAAAGCGTCATATTTATAACTATGATGCACTATATTTTATAATTATGATGCACCATGTTTTATAACTATAATGCACCACCTTTTAATTTAATAATAATGTTTTATAGTATATTATGAAAGTCAATGCATGATATTTTAAACACTCGATGCACCATTATTTATAACTATGATAAACCATGTTTTATAACTATGATGCATCACTTTTTGAAATTATGATGCACCATATTCTATAACTATGATGCACCATATTGTATAACTATGATGCACCAAGATTTATACACTAATGATATTTATCGTATATCTAAAAGTAGGAGCGTCATATTTATAACTATGATGCACCATATTTTATAATTATGATGCACCATGTTTTATAACTATGATGGACCACCATTTTAATTCAATAACGATATTTTATAGTACATTTTGAAAGTCAATGCATGATATTTTTAAACAATCGATGCACAATTTTTTATGACTATGATGAACTATGTTTTATAACTATGATGAACTATGTTTTATAAATATGATGCACCACTTTTTAATTCAATAACGATATTTTATAGTATATTTTGAAAGTTGATGCATGATATTTAAATACTCGATGCATCATATTCAGAAAATCAGTGTATCATAGTTATAATGTTGGTGAACACAATAATAATTTTGTTTTATTGCATCTTGTTTTTTATATTCATGTGCATCGATATATAATATCTGGTGCGTCATATATTTGAAAATTATATAAGAAAAATAAAAAACTAAACAGGAATAAAGGTTAAAATTTAATTTTTAAAATGATAATTTTTTCTAGAAAAATGTTAGCAAATTTTATTTAATTATTTTTTTTAACAAAAGTGTTATTGAAGTTTTTACATGTTTAAGATTTTTATTTAAGTTTAAAATCTTTTTTTTTTATAATAATTTTTTTTAATAAAAATAAATTAAAAAAAGGAAATAGAAAAAAAAAGTAGAGAAATGAAGAAAGAGGGAGAATTGAATAAAAAAATGTAGAGAAATAAAAAAAAGGTGGGGAAATGAATAAAAAGGTGGAGAAATAAAAAAAAATGGTGGAAAAATGAATAAAAAAGGTGGAGAAATGAGGAGACACTTGTCACCTCCTTATTAGCTTCTCTCCCTTCTCTCACTTTTACCCCTTCTCCCAGAAACCTCACCCTAAATATATTACGATTTATATATAAAATGATTGAATTTTTGTATTGTTTTAATTAAAAAGTTTCTATTTGTGTGTATCTATATATCTATGTAAAGTTATGAATGACTTTGAAGCATATATCTTATCTATACGGTGTCATATATGTATATTTTATCTATATAGTGCTAGGCATATTAAATTTTATGAAGTACTCGTATTATATTTGTTAAGTTTTGATACATATTGTTGATGTGTCATATTTTTACACTTCAATTTGATTCTTTATATGGCATTTATATTAAGGTAAGGTATATAAAATTATTAATATAATTGTGCGTCATGTTTTAAAATATTTTAAGTTGATTTTATATATAACTAAGATTAAGATAAGTTGTATAGTAAAATTCATATTGACAGTAGTATTGATAAATGGTAAGGAATTAAGATTTAAAGATTTGATATGTTATGTTTGAAACGTACACTTCAAGTTTTTATATGTAATTTAAAATTAAGATTAGATGTATATGAAATTGATAATGTTATTATGATATAGAAAGAATGAAGGTTAACAATAAAATATTAAGAAGATTAAATTATAATTAAGAACACATGTCATGTCCTAAAGAGATTTGATAAGATAAGGTGTGTGGTGTTAAAATAGTAAAGCTCTCCTAAAACATATTATTAATCAATTGAACATTTATTTTGTGAGAGATTATCTAGTAAATATTAATTTAGTTTACAAATAAACTTTCAAAAACATTTTTTCATAAATTATGCTCTTACATGGTTACTTTTGTATGGTCACCAAATTGGTCAAACAAATTATTTATATATGATAGCTCAAAAATTTGATTGTATAATAAATCATGTTAGATAGTTAATAGTTTGATAAAATAAATTAAATATGATACTAAATAATCGATAATTTAACAAAGTGAATGTTAAATGATATATATATATATATATATATATATATATATATATATATATATATTAATAATGGATAAGCTGATGTGTTTTCATGACAACTTGTTTTCCTTTTATATATATATATATATATATATATATATATTAAGATAATTACGGAATATTAGATTGCGTTTTGGTTCACGTGAGAATTTATTGGAATTGCAATTGTGATTTCATTCCATAAAATTGTTTGGTTCACGGATAATTTATTGGAATTGGAATTAAAATTGTAATTTCATTCCATAAAATTGTTTGGTTCATGGAGAATAATTTGATTTGAATTTGTCGTGGAGAATAAATTGATTTGAAAATTATCAAATTCATTCACTCAAAGTAATTCACATTTCGTGAAACTCTAATTCAATTCGTGAATTTGAGTTCAATTCAATAATAATTATTTCACGAATGAAATGCATCGCTAAGTTTCTTGGCCCAATACATATCAATTTCTATTAGTTAATAACTTTGGAACCTAGTCTTAATTACTACAAATATTGGAGATGGGCGACTGCATTTGTGGATTTGTACGTGGCCCCTCAATCCATCGACTTGCTATGTTACTGAATAAGACAAAGAAGATTTAGAAGCTTTAATTTTATGACATACATAAAAATTGACAATTTATGAAGTTCAATTCAATTGGTGGTCATATATAAATGAAAGTTTTAGATCAATTTATTTATTATTTATGGCTACAATTGAATGCTTTGTTCTTGCCGGCAAAGTGAAGAAAGATGATAAAAATGGAAATTGACCACGTGAATTAATTTCATATCAACAAAACTTAACTTGATTTTTTTAAAGGTAGTCGTGGAATCAATGAAGAACTATTTTGGCTCACCCGATCATCTCCATAAGCGGTTACTCCCCTGGAATCGAGTAACCGCCCCCGAGTTCGTAGCCAAGGCGACGTCTTAAAGGGGTTGCTCTCCCACGTCTAGGATGGGTATAGCGTCGCAGAAGTCCCCTTCACAACAAGACTCGAATTCATCACCTCCAGGAATAAACCTTATAGAAAACTCCCTGACCATTGTAGCAAAACCCCAATGGAATTTAAGATGTCCTATTCTGGGTTTAAACCCATGACCTCTTGGATAAAATCTAAGTACTCAACCAACTTAACTTGAATTAAGGATAAAGTAATATTGACCATATATATAAATATATATTAAAGGATACAAACTTTGATTATTTAGTAGTTATTTTTATTATTGGATAAATTTTGGGCTTAGTGTCTACAAATGTATCCAACTTTGACAAAATGTATATTGTATGTATCCACCTTTAAACGTCCCCATTAAATGCATTTAACTCGTAAAAACACCTATTAGAGTATTGGGTGACCTGTCAAAACCTTAACCGGTTACTTTATCTCCGGTCATCTTCTCCGGCGAATTTTACCACCAATTGACATTTTTTCCGGCCACCTGAAATTAAGGTTTGATTTTTTCCATTTATTTGCTCTATTATCATCGCATCTCACCCATTGCTTTGTTAAGAATAATTCAAAGTAATAGTCAAGTACTTCTTCCAGTGTTCATGGGAGAAGGATACGAGTTTTGGAGCATTCGAGTTAAGATGGTGTTGCGATCACAAGAACTCTGGGAGATCGTTTCCAGAGGGTTCAACGAAGAAAACGATGACGCTACTAGACTACCGGAAAATTACAAAAAGGATGCTCGTGCTCTAGCACTCATCCAACAAGATGTTCATGATAGCATTTTCTTTCGGATAGTCGCTGCTACAACCACTAAGAATGCACGGGACATTCGCCAGAATTAATGGAGCTTGCCGGAATTAATAGAGCTTTCCGGAGTAAGTACTTGCCAGAAATGGAGTTCACTAGAATCTCTGTTTGTTTCTTATACACACGTATAATACGTATATAACTTGTTAAAGATGGTGTCACCGGAGAATACCATCCAAAATAATGTTCGCCGAAGAAGATGATTGGACAATTAGTCTCGCCGGAAAAGATGACTAAAAACTTGATCTTACCGAAGAAGATGACCGAAAAAGTGTGGTAACCAGCTAAAAATTTGAAATTATCTGCTATATCCGGTTACATACATTAATTAGGTGTTTTTACGAGTTAAATACATTTTTTAGTGTAACACCCGACTTTTCACATCATAATTTATAATATATTAATCTTAGGAAGCGCGATTCCCAAACATTTACAAAACATTTCAACAACGTTTACAAACTTATATCTTATACTTGCAAATATTTAATTACATATTAACAAAACGGGTGTTACTAAAACTTTCCAATATAACTATCAAAAGGTCAGAGTTAGCGCATCAAGTCAGACATCCGGCTAAACATCCCCAACATATCTACATCAACCAACCACAATCTGCAAAACATTCAACAACGAGGGGTTAGCTTACGCTAAGTGAATGGAACCGTAACCGACGGTTCAATCCAATCATAACAAGTCTTACAACTAAATAAACCACAACTAATTAAACACATAAGCACATAACGTCAAGAGGATCGGCGGTTCCTGTATGCTATTCTCAGTATACCACGACCACTGCGCGCCATGCCATTCACAGTGATCTACCGATAGCCTGACTACTACCTTCACAGTGTTGGTTAGTTCTCAACTATGTGTATCAAAGTAACCAAGACAGCTACACAGTATTAGCCAGACCCAACCAACCAACGTTGACCTCTGAATCAACCATACAACTTAACAACTTGTCACATAAAGCATATCATATGCAATTATGAAAATCAGCTGAACAACTTTCACAACTGGATCAATCAACTTCAATCAACATAATCAACAACTGTAATAACTGAAATTAATCATGGCAACAACTACAACATAAGCTATCCTGGTTTACCCGTTGTAACCGAACCCGTTACAACCGAGTTGAACCGAGGACTACGGTAACCACTCACCAATATATATGATCTTCAACTCAGTGGTCTAATCTTACTGAGTTGCTGCCCGCTTATCTGGAATCACAATAACATCAAGTCAGTAACTCATCCCAACTGATTAACTATTACTTTAATTATAAACATATTCAATTAAATAACATCAACTATTACAATATAACAATCCAAACTACACCTTTTCTATTTATTACCCAAAATCCACTATTTCAAACCCATAGCAGATCGGCTTCTCAAAGCCGATCGGCTATCCTAGTGCATTTCTGAATTTTATTTGCAAAGTCAAGTTCTGTGACATTTTTCAACTAACAAAGCAGATCTTCTTTGATTAGCCGTTCGGCTTTACATGCATAACCGATCTGCTATTCTTAGCCGATCGGCTAAGAAGCCCAAACCAGAAACCCAGCAACCTGTTACAACATTCAGCTCGAACCAAATCTCATTTTTACCAAAATCACAACTTCTAAACATGAAATTATCAAAGGAAATCCACAAACATCAAATACTAACATACTATAACACTAATCAAGCTAATCCACCTCAATATCAACCTACATCATCATCAAATCCACAATTTTATACATAAACCCTAACTAACTTAATAAACTTGAAGAACACTTACAATTTCTAACATATAATCATCATGTAAACATCAAATAACTTCAAATAATCATCATATTATCAACAAAACATGATTTTCAAAGCTTAATTCATACAAAACATATATATTCACCATTTACCTAGTTTCATATAAAAGTCTCAAGAACACTTACAACTTTTGAAAGAGATGAAGAGAATGATATGAATAATCTGATCTTTGATGTAATATAATGGATTCAACCACAAACTTGATATAATTTCTTAATAGTTGTTTTAGAGAGTATAAGGGTTCAAGAACAAAGAGAATGAGACTCAAGGTAAAGATGGTAGGTGAAATTGAGTCGGTTTAACCCACTGACTCAATCTTTTATCTGTCTAAATAATATACCCCTTCAAATTCTATTGTCTGGAACTTGAAAATACTCGCGAGATATAATATTTTATTTTACTGTCAACTTTATTTATTTAAAACAAATAACATTTTACTAGTCACAATAAAACTAAATCTCTTTTACTTGTTTATTTTCAAAACAACCAAATAAACTATTTTCCTTTATTAAAATAATCTTTTATTTCCAGGCCCAGAAACAGGATGTTACATTTAGGGACGTTTAAAGGTGGATACATACAATAGACATTTTGTTAAAGTTGGATACATTTGTAGACACTAAGCCCAATTATTTGTGTACACTTAAAAATGATTGAATAATAAACTAGGACGGAAGGAGTAATTATGCATCAATAAATTTGCATCCACTGTGAAACTAAAACCTTTAAAGGTAGCGCTAAGTGAATGGGCTAGCGATAAAGATAACTATGTTAGCGTTAAAGTATTCTGCTAGTTTGCATGTTTTAAAATAATTGTTCGCTTGTGAAATAAACCAATCAAAATGCTTTGAAATGGTAAAGATGAAATTCTCTTGATGATCGATTAGAATATAAGAAATTTTTTAAGATATTTATTTTTTATCCGGTGACTATGATTTTGGAACCTAGTGAATATTATCTATGTACATAATAAATTTGTCTTTAGTCTTTATAGTTCAAAATGTACGTATAAAGTTCCAAAGTAAAAAGAATTCCAACACATTTTAAACATATTTACAAATATGTTTCAACCCTATTTATTACAGGTTGATCAGTTACTATACATTCCGGCCAGTAAGTACGTAATTACCAGTACGTCTTAATTTGTATGAATTCATTGAAGTTGCATCGGGAAACTCGATGAAAAAGACGGTGCCATCGATCTGAAACCCCACGGGGCAGGCAGGCATGCACTATGATATGTTCCGTGCAAAATTGCAGTCCAAACAATTAATCTATCTAGCATTTCTCTCTACACATACGTACAGTTGTCAAATTTATGATGTTCCATTAATGAAATTAGAACCAAATGAACACCTACAACCGAGTTAATTCTCACTTTGTGTATCTTTTTAAAAACATGTAAAAATGTATGCTTCTCTACATATCTAATTCTCACCTTGTGTTTTTCTTTAATAAACCATAGAAAGTGTATGCCTCTCCTCGATCCCGCAACCCGCAATGATACTTGATTAAAACTCGTTCCGATGATCATAATTAATTAAGATCCTTCAAGACTTAAAGCATATATGTTTACCATGCACCACATTGAGCTAGTATAACACCCCTTAATTTCAGAACCATATATGTATATATATTTATAATAATATACTATACTACTATACAATTCGGAAGCGTAGATCAAACATGCATTGACAATTTACATTACAATTTATGTATACAAAGTTATACTATTTCAAAACTATAGTATATTCAACTGGGTGTTATATAATTTCAAAATACCACGTAGACTCTTCCAAATATAAATATCAGAGTATACGTCCAGTCAAACATTCCATCCAAACATAGCTTCTTGCCTAGTTCGTTATATCAAAGCCTGCAAGAAGTGGGGTGGTGGAGTTAGCTCAAAGCTAAGTGAGTGAATAAATAATCAACAGTCCAACTTAGCATAACAATCATGTTTATAGCAAAAGCATCATAAACACATATCAACCCTGTTTACAGCATAAAACATCGTAAACACATATCAACCCTGTTTACAGCATACAACATCGTAAACACATCGCATCAAAGAGGATCGGTAGTTCTTAAGGTATTCTCTAAAGAACACTTAAAACAACTGCAGGTCAATAAAGAAGTTAACTGATAGCTGGTGGCTATCTTCACTAGACACATGTTCATATCAACTATGTGTATAAGATACCCCTGAACCAACCCAACAATAACAACCAAGCCCAACCCAAACGTTGACCTCTGATAATATATCACATATACCTAATGACCAAGTACCACATAATCACGTATTTACATAATCCATAATCCTCATGGCATTATGTCAGACTAAACAGTCTATCAACAGTAATAATATCATGACAGACTAAACAGTCTATAAATGATAACAACACATTTACCCATGGTAACCAAACTTGTTACAACTAAATCACACTGAGGATTACAGATCCGCTCACCGTTATCTCAGCTGCAAGCTCAGAATTCTAACATTACTAAGCCTTCTCCGTATCTGAGAATACAATTAAATAATGCGTTAGTAATTTATTCCATAACATATAAATTATTACATAATTATATAACATATTTCAATATATAGTATCAAAATACTAAACAATAACTATTTATAACAACTCAGTCCAATCATTGGTTAATAATGATAAACAATTCATTATTCCAATTTAGTTTATAACGTAATTCAAGTTCATAATTTCAACCCTTACATTTATAATATCAATTATAACTTATTTAATTGTACTTTAAATCAAACGTCTCAATATGCATCATTAACATATTACAGTAGTTAAATTGTAAGATTATTCATGCTAGGGTTACAATTAATCATATGCTCCATAACCCCATTTCATAATATATATAATTTCAAATCCATAAACTAAACACAAGTATTGGAGTTAACACCAAATCACAACACACATGTTACCCGCTCTCATTTACCCTTTAGATATAATTTTACCTAAACCCATTTTTGAAAATTTACCCGCCTTGTAACAAGGTACCCGCCGGGTATCCATCAACACATAACTACCCAATTTAACCAAGAAATGAAAGCAGGATTCTGATCAGTTTCAAATCGCGTCGCGAAAAGGATATAATCACGTCGCCTAATTCTCAAATTGCGTCGCAAAATAGGGCTAATCGTGTCGCCATTTATATCAGGAATCACGTCGCGATATCAAGAAAATCACGTCGCGATATTACCATGGACGCGTCGCGACCTAAAGCGATTTTTGCAGACCTGCGAACTGTTCATAAGCTGACCCCAAATCAAACCACAATCAAATGAAATCAGGATTCAAATTCGTATGTATTAACTAGTCTAACAGCAATATAACATCAAATTAGCATCTATTTCAGATAAATTCATCATTATCAATCTTTAAGATAAAATGGGGAATTTAACTTACCCATAGATTAAGAACATGATGAGGATGATGATGATTTCTAAACTTTTATTTGGAGTTCAATTCGATTATAATGATTTCTTGTTTTTTGGTTTGAATTTTAAAGTCACAGGAGTATGATTTTGTGTTTCTGTGTTTTATGATTGAAAAGATGGAGAAGGGGAAAGATATTAAGAAAATTAAGTCGGCTCTTTCTCAAACCGACTCCGTATATCATTTAAAATTAGTCCCCTTCTAAACCTATTGTCTGCAGTCTAAAACCATTTGCGATTCCAACAATATTATTTTACCGTCAACTATATAAAGTTAAAACAAATAATAAATTACTAGTCACAATAAGTCATTTGACTAAGTATTTATAATAACTTAATAAACTAAACAATTTAATTTCATAACACATTAAACAAATCATTTAAAGTCAAGAAATTACTGTAATACCACTAGGCCCCTATGGAGGATGTTACAGCTAGCATTAGAAACTTGATAAAAATCAATAGTTCCTAACTCAAATTTTATGTGGTGAGTAGGGCTGTAAATGAGTTGAACCCAAGCTCCTCAAGCTCGGCTCGTTTAAAATTCACTAAGCTGGAGCTTGACTCGTTTTATATTATACAAGTTCGAGCTCGACTCGTTTATTCCATAATAATATTTATATAATTATTATTTTATTAATATATAATATATATTTATTTATTTATTTCTAATGTTTAGGTATATATAATACTCCGTACGATTTATTATTATTCTTTAAATATAATATAGGTAGATTAGTACTATTATATAATTATGTATTATATTATTATATAAATATTTATTAATGTATATAAATGAAAAGCTCGTTTAGGCTTGTGAGCTTGTTCGAGCTCAATATAAGAAGCTCGAGTTCGGTTATTAAACGAGCTCCAAACTATGTTCAAGCTCATGCTCTAGCTCGTTTAGGCTCGACCCAAATTGAGTTTTAATAAGTCGAACTCGAGTAGCTCGCGAGCTGTATCGACTCATTTACACACTAGTGGGGAGGCATAAAATGTTGCGAATGAGGAAGCTCCAACTAATTTTGCCTTAATTGTCTTGTGTTCAATCATTATTATCATATTCTTTTTGTATATATCATAGTCAATGAAATAAAAGGCCCTTCTAAGCTAGATTGCTGGCCGAGTTATTTCAGTTGTGAACATGTCTCCAAAGAGTCTTTTTGTTATTGTGGTTCATGCTACTAATTGGGTAATTAAGCGTCATTTGCTTCATAAAAGCTAGATGGATATCATATTCCAGACGACGACGTTACATTCTTCTCTTCAATTCGTATGAATTTCAAATTGGAGTTGGTCATGTTCGCTCCAAATTATCGTGTCATGAACTTTTTCCTCTGGCTAGCTTCTTATGACGCTATTCCTTAAGCTTCTTGACATTAGGATTGTAAGATTTTGAATCTTAATTACTCAATCTTATTTAGCATTAATCAGTGAAGTACAATGCAATTGGTCGAGATAATAAGTTGCATAAAAAGGGACCGACTAACTAACATATATAGAGAATGGGTAATGGCGGGTGAATAAGAGTTGTATGCAAAGTAAATTTGCTATGTAGAGTGTTATCTTAATAACATTGTATGAGATGAACCCATGATCTAGATTAATTGTTGGGGCATTGTTACCAAGTTATTGGATTCAGACTGTCTTTGAGGTTGGCAAGGTATGTACGTTGTAAGCGTCCAGGGCCTTTTACTTATAGGGTACTCAAAAATGTACGTTGATGCGCATATGTATATAAATATACTCAAAAATAGGTTTCATCGTGTCAAATTTTACTATGCTAAAACAGTTTTAGTCAATTCACATATATACAACTAACTATTCGGTACTTAATACCTATTTGGTTGTGTAAATATATATATAGTGCCATAAAAATATCACATGGTTAAGTTGAACCTTAAAACTATATTTATTTTCTCATTATTATGATATTTTAAATGTTTGACTAGATAGTTATGACAGGGTTCATTATTAAAATTAAATGATATTATTACATTTTGCACATAATAAGTGCGTCAAATCGATGTCATACTAAAGGACATACGGAGTATAATTTATATGTAACTAGATTTGAAAGCAAACATAGAAACTTATATTTTGATATAAAAGAATCCATAATGCAAGCTTTTTACAAAATGCGGAATATGGTGTAAGAGCTTTTTATATAAAAAATAATAATAATAATGACTTTTGAAAAAGTTTTTATTTCGATGATAAAAACTTTTCCTCATTTAAATTCAATATAATATCAAAGATAAAGCTTGTAATGACTTGAGATTTCTTATGTTATTGAAGTTATAGGTTTAAATAATTTTAGCTTTTTATAGGTTTAATTTTAGATGATCAAAAGCTTTTCCAAAAACCATTTTGTATAAAGCTATTACACCATATTTTGTAAAAAAGATTCGTAATTGTTGATGCTTTAAGTAAGAAAGTAAGTTAGGCCCAAATAGTAGAATTTTTACTATTTTGTTGCTAGACATATAGGTTTAAAGCTTGAGACCTTCATTATCTACTTCTTTCATACTTATTTTTAATTAATGTTTATTATTATAGGGAATGGTTCAGAGGAGCAGACACCTTATGGAGGGCAGAAAAGGCAGGTTTTTGACCAACCAGAGAGTGACACTTGCCACCCGGTCCCCCTCTCTCCAACCATCAGGGACTATTTTGCAATTTTTTAAAAAATGAGGACCTGATTGAAATTTTATCCGACAATAAATTAAAAAAAATTAATTCAATAAAAAATTTAAAAACAAGAAATCACCGTGTTTTACACGAAAAATCAAGTTTTTTGTTTTTTGTAACTGCATTTTACATCCTTCGTACTGCATTTTATGTTTTTTCTGATGTTATAAAGCTAGTTTCTTATAAAATGCAGTAGTATTTCCTTTTTCAACATATGGACGTAAAATGCAGTACATAGTGTAAAATGCAGCTAAATTTTTTTGGGTGCTTTTTCTTATAAAATGCACTAGTGTAGTATAAAATGCAGTGGATTTTTTTTCTTTTCTTTTCAACATGTTAACCTAAAATGCAGCTGAAATTATTGAAGTAGCTTAAATATAAGAGAAATAACGTAAAATGCAGTGTTCTCTCCCATATCTACTAAAATGCAGTAGCTTAAATATAAGAGAAAGAACTTAAATGCAGTGTTATTATCCAGATCCACTTATTAGACTAAAATGTAGTAATTTAAACGTAAAATGCAATGACTTTTTCCAGATCTAGTTTTTTAGATCTAGATCTGAAAAAGTAGATCTCGATCTACTATTTTCAGATCTAAATCTGAAAATTAGATCTACGCCTACGTTTTCAGATCCAGAAGGTGAAGGTGGTGGTGGACGGCGAATAAATAAGGTGGTGGTGGATGGTGACGATGAAAGTGGTGGTGGATGGTGAAGGTGATGGTGAAAGTGAAGGTGGTGGCAGTGAAGGTGGTGGTAGCGTTAACAGTGAAGGTGATGGTAACGAAGAAGGTGGAGCGGCGGTGGTGGAGGTGGTGGTGACAAAGAAGTGGCGACGGCGGTGGTGGTGATGAATATACGACGACGGAGCAAAAGAAAAAGACGACGGTGGTGGTAACAGCGGAGCAGCGATGGTGAATGCGATGGTGAAAGTGAAGGTGGTGGCAGTGAAGGCGGTGGTAGCGTTAACGGTGAAGGTGATGGTAACGGAGAAGGTGGAGCGGCGGTGGTGGAGGTGGTGGTGACGAAGAAGTGGCGACGGTGGTGGTGGTGGTGATGAATATACGACGGCGAAGCAAAAGAAAAAGACGGCGGTGGTGGTAACAGCGGAACAGCGAGCGATGGTGGTAAAGGCGAATCGGTGGTGGTGATGTGTGGTGATGGAGGAACAACAATGATGGTTTTGTGTGTGTTAGTGTAGGTGTTTTAGTGTGTGTGTTTTTGGAAAGAGAGAGAATTTTGTGTAGTGTGTTTTTGTGTAAATGATGGAATGGTGACCCCTGTCCAGATTTTCACCCCTTACACACATTAAAATATTAAATTTGCAATTCAATCCTTAACTTAAAAATAATTGCATATGGATCCTTGAATGATATGGCATAATCTTGGCCGTTCATAGGTAAATGGATGGTTGAGATGAGGGTTGCTCCCCCTGCCCTCCAAACTCCCCCTGCCCTTTGATCCTCAGTTATTATTATATAAGGTACATTAGTTACTCGACGTATATTTGTAGTAAAATTATACTAACTTCTACCGATAGTAATACATTAGACAATTTTTGCTTCCCCCGTAATTATTTTAAATAATATAATATTACATCATTATTGTTAATGGGTTATATATTACATTGATTCAACTATATGTGTTGTATACAAAATTAAATGATATTAAATTTTTAGGTTATAAACGTTGTTGCTGCCTATGGTGATCTTCCGTTGTTTCTTTGTTGTACGTGGTTTGGTCGACGGCATTCTATGATGCATACATTGCTGCCGAAAAAAAAGTAATCTTACAAGAGTAAACATATACGAGTAACTTTTTTAATAGTTAAAAATAAAATAAAAAGATCAAGATGGAGAAGAAGGTCCAAAAGGGATGGAAAAGGTAATAAGTGTTGAAAACAACAGGTGAATGTGGGAAAGCTAATCACTCCATGGAAACGTCGCTTTCCGAGTCCTCTCTCTCGATATGATCCCCCCACCTCTGCCGCTCTACGAACGTCTTATGACTTATTATGTCCACAACTCTACATGCATCGGGAATGCTAACCATACATTTCCATCTCCTACTTCTCTCTCTACTTACTTCATTTCATTTTAATCAATTAATTTGTTACACAACATTAATCTCTTAAAGTAATTTGTTGCCCCACAAATTTCATTTTAACAAATTAATCTGTCTATCATTCCATAATAAGTGTACATGATCGGATTACACGACATTATTTAAGAAAATGTATAATTAGTATTGGTATCAAGTATATTACAGTATTTAATTGAAGAACAACAACTTTAGTTTTACTTTTGAGTTTAAATCACGGATCGTCAACATACTCTCCTTTTTGTTCCGAGATCACCAATCAACCAGTTTCATTATTAGGATCATCAACGTACATGTGAATTTTGTGTTGAGGTCATCAATATACTTTTACATACGGGTTTGAGATCGCCAACATACTTGTTAGTACGGAGTTAAGATCGCCAACAAAATTTAAAAAGAAATCCATTTTTTAAAGTACGTTGGTGATTCTGATAATAAAACTGGTTGATTGATAATCTCGGAATAAAAAGGAGAGTACGTTAGTGATCCATAACTTAAACCATTTAATTTTTGCACCAACTCATATGGATCAGTTTTAGAAAAAGAAAAGTATATTGATGATAATATGATGAAGTTAAAAATTATTTTTTAAAGTGTAGATATTCATTTTGGGAGAAACCAATAAGTGAAAAACTTGACAATTATTTTAAAACAGAGTACATTGCATACTTAGCTAGCTAAATCCAAAAACATCAATATATATAGCTAGCATTTGGTAGTTGAAATGTCACTTTTCTTACTATGTGGATTATTGTCATGATCAAACACATGCTAGCTACACGTACCAAATAATTTATATTGAACTTTACACGACTTAACATCATATAACAAATCAACGAAGTACAACTCATTGAACTTTATATAAAGTAGCTACTAGCCAGCTAAAAAAAATCGTAAGACAATACTTGAAGAGTTTGTTACAAATAAAAGTAGGATCGAGGTGATAAACGCAAGGTAACCCTAGAATTACTAGAAATTATCAAGGGAAAAAAGTTCTTCACAAAAGAAGTGGTTTGTACTTTGTACATCGGTATTTTTAAATTCAAGCATCACTAACATTTATGGTGTACAAATCATTACCTACATTGTGGTGGTCTTTGAATGAAATTATATTCTTGAATGAAATTATATTCACCAACATGCAAAATGTGATCACTTGCTTGGACCGTATTTCGGTTTTGGAGAAAAATCGTGCTACATTTGATGTTGACATGATGCAATCTATTCTTAGGATTCTAAGGGGTTATACAAACGTGCCACTTTCAAACTATTCCCAACAGTGACAGCAACTGACATGCCATATCAGCTTTTTTAACCAACTGACAGACTCCTCCCAACAGTCATCCGTCAGTTTCATTTTTCAGGGACCCACACCAATAAACTAAATTAAATAATACAAAATAATTAAAATAAAAACACATTTCATTAAAATTAAAAACATTACAATACTTAAAAAAACATTACAATACTTAAAAAATACAATAATAATAAAAAAAAGTTACACTAAAAATAAAAAGCTATTATTTTAATTAAACGATTACAACAATTAACGACTACGGTAGTTTGGAGGGAGTTGTGCAATGTGTTTGATTAAAGCATTTCGAAGTCGTTGATGAACTTCCCAATCGCGTAATTCTTTGTCCATACGCAAATGAGTCTCCACCCTTTCTTGCCACGAGCGTCTCGATGGGACATCCGGATATTGCTCCTCCGAGTCACACAAATTTCGTCTGTTATCCTCGGTTATCATATTTTGCAGAATAACACAAGCATACATGATTCTTGATATCCGGTTGGTGTTATACGGTCTTGTCGGGTTCTTGATTATTTGCCAACGACCTTGAAGCTGACCGAAAGCCCGTTCCACATCCTTTCTTGCAGCTTCTTGGTATCTTGTGAACCGTTTCTCCTGTTCCGTTAGCGGATGCTTAAACGATTTCATAATATTGGCCCATTCCGGATAAATCACATCTCCTAGATAATAACCTCGAGTGAACTCTTGCCCGACAATTGTAAAGTTTACTTGGGGAGCTCTATCTTGAAGTAAGTCGTTGAACAGTTCCGATTGATTGAGCACATTGATGTCGTTGCTCGAACCGACTGGACCAAAGAAAATGTGCCAAATCCAAGTATCATAAGAGGCAACCGCTTCGAGCATGATCGTTGGATGCCCGTGATCACCTCAAGTGTACTGACCTTGCCAGGACACTAGGTAGTTTTTTCATGGCCAGTGCATGCAATCAACGCTACCAAGCATCCCAGAAAAACCATGCACGTGAGCATGTTTCTCGTGTAATCGTTGCACATCCGCCAATGTTGGTTTTCGTAAATACTCCGTAGCGTATAAATGAAAAACACACTTACAGAAGTTATCCAAACAATCATATGCAGTTTGCTCACCCATATGTAAATATTCATCAAATGCATCGGCGGCACAACCGTATTCCAATTGCTGTATGGCGGACGTGCAATTTTGCCAAACATTAAAAACCAAGTAACCCAGTACAATCGGGTCTTTGAATGAAGTAAGAAAAGTATGCAGGTACCGGAACAGTGGAGTATGATGTTATACCTTGGCATATACGGAGAAATAATGCTTTGCTCATCCGATAACATCGACGAAAAATATTCGCTGGAAAGGTTGGACTCTCGGCAAAGTAGTCTCGATACAAACATTCCGACGCGCCAGCACAATCTTTAGGAAAGTATCGTCGGGGTGCTCGTGGTATCGGTACATAAACTTCGTCTTCGTCGGATGAACCAAAGCTTATCGCGTCGAGCATTGTGAGAGTTTGCATCGGATCGACACAAGCATTCACCGCCATCACGTCTTCGATATCGGAATCGGAAGATGACATTTTCAAAAGTATGAAAGTATACAAATTTGAATTTTAGAGGGAAGTGTGAGTTTGAGGTGTGAATTTTTTGAGGTTTAGATGTGTGTATTTGTAGGGAAAAAAGGAAAAAAAATATTTAAAAAGAACGGTAACATGACCGTTACCCTTTTTTTAATTTTTATTTTTTTTAAACCTTTCCAACGGTTAGTTTTTAAACTAATGTTTTTTTATTATTATTCTCACTCGGCCCCACACGGACCCACGCATGACAACCGACACTTTGTCAGAATTCCGACGGAACCAACCGACGGCCCGTGCCATCGGTGTCAGTTCCGTCGGTTGGAAACGACGGAAAACCGACGGCTGCGTTGGGAGAGGTCTCACTAGGGGGATGTTTTAAATGATACTCCTCCGTCCCAAAATTATAGTCAATTATTCTTTTTTCGGACGTCCCAAATTAATTGTCTATTTTCAAAAATAGATAGTGAATTTTAGTCATGATTACCATATTACCCTTAATTGAAATTATTATTACACATTTTTAAGATTGAAGTAATTAATTGGTTAAGGATAAATATGTCTTTCATCAAAAAGTAAGAAAGAGAAATCAGTAATAATTATGTTTTTATTAAACTTCGTGTTTTTTGTCAGGTGACAATAATTTTGAGACGGAGGGAGTAATATGTTAAACTCAATTCTTTCACTTACATTGCTAGTAGGGCGTATAAGTCAAATTAGATATTAATGGATTGATCGAACGTGTAACCTTAAATGTATCTAATATATCATCTATTTGCAACTCGTCAATTTTCCTAGTGCCTTACTAGTTGTGATCTATTGTATTTTGTGCCGTTAAAAAAAAATTGTAACGACTTGTCATCAAGAAAACAAAAAAGAAAAGAAAAGTACGATTACTAGGAAATTGCATATACTCCTCATATACGAGGATGTTAAAATACGTGCAGAACTAAAATCACAGCATTTTTGTAAAACATTACAAACCAAATACAAAAACATGCATGATGAATAATACGAGTATGTAATAATGCATATGTGAGATACAAGTAAGAGTCAAATCATTATTACTAATTTTCACCTTTTAGAAACCTGACCTTGTACTCCCGGCCAGCTTCATGAACGTTATGTAAACATCACAATTCCCAACTCCATAATTCAAATTTTGTATATAATACTATGTTAAGGTTGACTTGAAATTAAATTTGTAGCTAATTAATTAACTAGTGGACCGGTTATTATTTGGGATTTTATATGTGTAGGGTCCGATCCAGTTGTAGCTACAGTTTGTGATTATAACTAATCGTAAATACTTGTGGTTCCGATCCATAGATCTACATACTTGAAACATATTCACCCAATCACCCATAAATAAGATAGAGATATGGTATAGAAGCGCGATCGATCAAATCAATCCGTTGAACCGGCCTTCAACTAGATTCATTTTGTCAAAAATATCATTTTACAATAGCATTTAGTTGTTTCTGTCCAGGCTAAAATATGTACGTGATTTAGCATCTATACAATAATAAATAATCAAATGATTAATATAATGGTGTATAAAGATGCATGCATGTAATCAAGAAAATGATTAAGTTCCTTAGTTATATTTAAACTCCGTTGAGGTAACATAACTCCAGACAAATTATAGTTTGTTGATTCTTATAGTTTCATAGAGAGATACGCAAGCTACAAAGATTAGCCTATTATTATTACCTATTATACTTAGTTAGGCCCGTTATTAGTTTCTATAGGGCTTAGTCCAAATCTTTTGTAATACATACCATAGTATAGTACTCATTAATAAGAAAATTGATGAAAAGTTTAACTAACTTGGTGTCAAAGCGTACCTAAAATCCTAAAATCCACTAACATAAAGATGGTGTTCTCATATTCACCATATATTGTAAAACTATACAACTTACTAAGTAATAAATTAGAATTAGATTCGTTCTCGTGTTCTCATATTCACCAAACAAACATCATATCAATTACTCTCGAGTTAAAATAAACTTAACCAAGGTACAAGGGCAAATTGAAATCCAATTGAAAATAGTTTTCCAATATTTTGATGAGTAAAATAGATCGAGTTAGAGGACAACTTCCATGAATTACCCTATCTCAAAGAAAAAACAAGAAACAACAATAATATAAAAAAAACAAAGAGAAAACTGTGGTGTTTGATAAATACAAGTGATATATGTATTATGTAGTGGGTCATTCTCTTCTCTGTATTTCTTTCACATTTTCCATTGTTACTTGTTTTTTAATTAAGACCGCACGCACAAACACAACAAGCTAGGCCAGATCCCCAAACACAATCAATCCATAAAACATTGTTCACCCCCATCATATCCCATCATATCAATCAATCAATCAGCAATCACATCATTTTCTAAGCAACAATCAAAACATCAACAACAACAACAACACACAGAGAACAAACTGTTAAAAAATTAAAATAAAACATGTCATCTTCTGCTACTTTCCCATCCGACCACCACCACCACCACCTCCCTCCGCCCTCCGAGCAGCTTTGCTATGTCCAGTGCAACTTCTGCGATACCGTCCTCGCGGTACGCATCATACTCATCAAATGCATCTACAATTTTTATAGTTACCAACATATATACTTTTAGTACCTTGGATCTGAATATATAAATCACCCACACATATCCTTATTCTTTAAAGTTCTATATATTGATTTGTTTTTTGGTGTTGTAGGTGAGTGTTCCTTGCAGCAGTTTGTTCGCAACAGTGACGGTTCGATGTGGGCACTGCACTAATCTTTTATCTGTTAACATGCGTGCTCATCTTCTTCCTGCTGCTGCAAACCAGCTTCATCTTGGCCATAACTTTTTCTCTCATCAAAACATATTGGTACAAATTAATTATTTTCTACCAAGTACAAAACAAATCAAGAAACTGTGTATTTTTAAAAGCATACATATACAAGTCTTGAATTGAAAGATTATATATATAAAGAAAGAAAAGAAAATAAATTTGTACTATATACTTAATTACTTGATCAGCATTCTCGTCAAGAAGTGACATCAAGTAATGAACATGTTTTTGTCCCATTGTGTTTTTGACCATTTTTTCTTCTTAGGAGATGCCCTAATTATCTTATCTCCTAACACCATACAAATATACGAGTGTTTATCTATATACATACGTGTGGATATACTATTAAGGTATCTTGCATTAGGGTTGTATAATTTTCAAGGGAAGCTGTCAATTTGTCAAGTTTTTGATGTTCACTACAGAAATTAGGGTTTCTAAAAATGGTCAATATATAATTTGCATCTTATACTGTAAACTATCTGAGAAGATTTATAGATCCAGCTCTTTGAATGTAATTATCATTAATCTTTTAACATTTATTATAAACAAAAATTCAGGAGGAGATGAGAAACAACACTGCCAACTTGTTGAACAATAGTCAGCCGATTCCGGAACCATTCGGACCTGTTCGTGTTGATGAGCTGCTTCTTAAGCCTCCTGTGGTGAACAGACGTAAGATTTCTTAGTCTTTTTCTAGCTTCTGTTGAAGATTAATTTAATTTCAGATTTTCTTTGAAATTCTTCAGCAAATTAAATACGGTTTAAAGATTCTTTGTCTTAATTCTTTTTTTGACAAAAAAAGCATAAATCAGTTAATTTCACAGTGAGCCTATAAAGTTATAAAAATAGTTCAGCGTTTGTACTTTCAGAAGCTTACATCTAAATGGTTTCTTAAGCATTTATTGGATTAGGTATGTGGGAGAAGTCTCTTTATTTAGCTTTTATTTCATGCCTTCACTCTTGATTTCCTTTTTTTCTCAAAATGCCGATCTTGTACCACAAAAAAGGCAACTTTTTTCTGCAAATGTAAAGTGGGATGCATTACTCATCAACCAATATTACAAACAACAAAGAAACCCTAATATTAATCAAGAAAGTTTCCTTTTCTTTTTATGATAAATGGCATTTAATCTCTTTATCAACCTCGCCAAATTTTTAAGAGCAATTCTCAGTTGACCCATGAGCAAAAATGGTGTTCTTCTCGTGTAAGGTTTCATCAAACGTAATGCTAGTTACTTTATGTTAAACTAACATAAAGCATTTTAGATGTCATATCTAAATAAACCAAATGTTACAAATTAAATGTCATATAGATCTATATATTTATATATCACATATATAGGAGTAGCAGTTTATAAACCTATTTAGTTTAACTTTATATCCTTGTTTTGTTGTATGAGATTTTGCATGTTTATGAAACTAAAGAAAAGGTGTCTCCCCCGGAAATCAAGATGGTTAGAATGTGTTGATAGATAGTGATAATGATGAAGTTATGATAAGAGAGAGAGAGAGAGAGAGAGAGAGAGAGAGAGAGAGAGAGAGAGAGAGAGAGAGAGAGAGAGAGAGAGAGAGAGAGAGTACATAAAACAGTCTGATATTAATTGAATTGAAGCCAAAAGATTTTAATGAAATATCAGATTATTTTTGTCGTGATATTTGTCTTCTATTTGCAGCTCCAGAAAAACGCCAGAGAGTTCCTTCTGCTTACAACAGATTCATCAAGTAAGTATAAATTTTAATTGATCATAAACTTGAAAAATCATTTTTACTTCATGTTAAGCTATATGCTATATTGCTATTATTAATAACTAATCCAATACTCCGTATGTATATTTAATCCATCAATACGTAAACTAATTACAGTACTAAATTATTAGGATCCTGCACATTGTCCTAGTGTTATTATATATATGCATGCTTGTAAGTTTTATACAGTAATATATGCAAGTACATGTATATATTTTACTTGTACTACTATACGCACATTATGTATTTACTCCGTAACAAATTGTATGTGGATAATCTGTCGTGTGAATTAAAAGGTTTTTACCGGTCTATATGCAAATGTATCCATACACTGCACCAAATAGTACATGGTACCTTTAATATAATATTGATCATGTAGTTTTATTACAGTTCATTATACTTCATCAAGTCATTTAATTATCTCAACTGTCTATTATGCAACTGAGTTTATATACTATTGCCATCATATCGAGAAATGCGGTTTAAATGTTTGATGGTATGTAGGGTATAATTAAATTAAAACAACATCGCATGTTCAGAGAAAATGGAAAGCAACGAACCATAAATTAAATTTTCTTACAAAAATGATTAACAATAAAAATTTCAGGGAAGAGATCCAACGTATCAAAGCAGGAAATCCAGATATCAGTCACAGGGAAGCCTTCAGTGCAGCTGCAAAGAATGTAAGATCCAAAAAAAAAATCTCTTTTCAACTATTTTTCTTTCCGATCTTGCTATAAGTATAAGTGTAAAACTCTAAAACGCGTGTTTTCTTTTTAAAAAATGATACATATGACTAAATATATCCTTAAAGATGTACTCGTAATTGATTAATAAATGTTAGAATTATTTGTAAACACGATCAATAAAAAAGGGGGGGAAAAGGTACTAAATGATGTATTGATTAGATAAACATCGCTAAGAATGTAATTTATACACATTTGGCGTTATTTTTTAATTTCTTATTTGTACGTTTACTTACCAGGATTGAAATATCAATCACTATGTTTTGCAAGGGGTTCATAATTAATTAAGTATTATAAATATGTAGTGATGATTTAATTTAATTTCAGTGGGCACATTTTCCACACATCCACTTTGGTCTTATGCCCGATCAGCCTAAGCTCTAAAGAAACCCAATGTGTGCCAACAGGTACGCCTTTCAGTTCCTACCTCTATATCGTTTCTCCCATTTGCTACAGTGGATTTAATTACATCTTTTATGATCGATTGAGGTTATCTTTCTTGTTCATCTTAGTTATGCTATTTTCGGTTTTTTTGAAAATTTTGCTCTTGTGCATGTTTAGGAAGGGGACGATCTTCGCATGAAAGACACTGCACCTTTCTTACTACAGGCAACATGGGTGTTTCACCGTATTAAGAAACGCAAGGGCTTGTATAGCTAACTAGGTTGTTTCCGATGAATTCCCAATGTATGCATCACGTACCCTTTCTTTGCTTCATTTGTTGTTTAAATGTTTAAGAATGACAATTTATCGATTAGGTTTCTTTTTTTGTGGTGTGTTTAAATCAAACTCTTTTAACAATGATTGTTGAGATTGGTTTCGATCGTGTGCTGATTAATGGATGCATGGTATTTGAGGTGTTCATTTAATTTATCCTTGAAAGTCCAGCCTATTGTATCCATCATTTATCATCTCACACTGTTTGTAGTATATATTGGTTTGCTTATTATCGTTGTGTCACTGTCTAAATAACGCGCTATGTAAACAACATTTGGACACACTATCAAAGTTAAACCTTCAAATCACTGCACGTCAGATAACTTAAAACATAATTTTGAAAATTAAATCTTGATAACAACAAGTTAATCAACTACGGAGTACTTAATTAGGTTGATTTTTTCATTCTCCGTTAAGATTGTTCAGTAATTAGTAGACCATTAAGGAGCGATCACCCAATATATTGGAGATGTTTGGCCGTGTGTTTGTTGTTACCGAACCCTCTGAGAGTGCTTCATTGTATGTTTTACTTCTTATGTTTCGCAAAAGCTTATAAAAGTTAAAAATAAACTCCTACTACACAATAAGCCAGTTTAGGTCAAATTAAGCAAAGATAAAGTTGAGCTTCCAAGGAAAAAAATTTAACTTCAACTCTTTACTAAACATCTATCTATATATACAGACAGATTAACGCCTTTATTTTGAAGCTCTAAAATCTTAATAAAGGTTTTGGTACACAACTACGACTTGAAGGCTTGAAGCTTACAGCTACATGTACGGAAATTGCAAAATAAACATGGTGGTTAATTATGACCAAAACTGAAAGCATCTTTAAGCCCAATAAAAGAATGGGCCGGCTAATTTATTCGTCACATTGTAATGGATAAAGTAAAGAAAGATTGGAAGATTAAGTACTCCGTATTTTACTTTTCCACAACATTAGTATCCTACAAATGAGTAAATGTTTTCAAATGGGTTCATCAATATTACGGGGATTGAGAGAATCAATAATAATACGTCACGTGTCATAAAATTCACATTCTTTCACATTTTTAATAATTAAATATCTCATAAACAATTAGTCGAAAAATCATAAAATTTAAACCATAAAAATCAACGTTTTTTTCTCTTCGATTAGAGATGTAACAAGGTATATTTTCGATAAACTTTTTTTTTTCGTTTATTGGTGGGTCTTGAAAACAAGTAACACATGTAATATCAACGAGTAACACATGTGATACCATCGAGTAACACGTGTGATATCATCGGGTAACACATATGGTACCAGCGAGTAACACGTGTGATACTAGCGGGTAACACATTAATATCAGCGAGTAACACATGTGTACAAATTTTGTACAATTTGTAAAACCAAAAAAAAAAGTCATCAAAAGTTTACCTCGTAAGATGTCTAATCAAAGAGAGAAAAATGCCAATTTTTATGTTGCAATATTTAATTATTAAAAACATGGGGAAACAGGTTTTATGCTATGTAATGCATTCGTATTGGTTCTCTCATTCTCACAATAATTTCTCTATTCATTTGAACCTCACTCTTCTACAAACATATAATTTAATTTACACCATTTTACAACAAATTTGTGTATAAGCTACGCTTAAATTCACTATATTTACCAACAGCTATATTTTATATTAACAATCTTTCATTTTAGACATATATAATTTAACTGCATTTTAACAACTTTACAATTTTCCAATTACAATTCTCTTATGTGTAGCAAAGTGACATGTCTCACCTCCACTTCATTTGAGACCTTTCAATCAAAATCTTACCCTCATGAAAAATTATTAATTTGTTGTTTTATCAAGTATCTTCTAAGAGTAGATGGAATAAGAAAAAATTTGTCGTCGTTCTCAGCCGAGAACGCAGTAAATCGACGTATAACCACACTTCATTAGCAAGCCAGACGCAGTCGGCGTTCCCGAATAGTTAGCGAAAGCTGCAAAATGAGACTTTTTTATATACATTTATTTATTTCCTTTTCCTTCTTTCTTTTTTCCAATTGCTAGAAAGTAATATAATAAGATATAAATTTAGTTGTTTTGATGTAGTTTGTCATGAAGATAATGCAGCCAAATTCTTTTGTATATGAAAGCTGGGGAAGAGGCTGGGGAAGAAAAAGTCAGCAAACACACAAGACGAACTTAAGGTTTAAAATATATGAGACACCCCACAAATTTCGACGTAATTATGAACATTAAACACATGCAGGTTTAGGCTAATTTCCTACTTAAGTGAATTCACAAACTATTTTAGAAGATAAGTCTAGCAAAGCCCAACGATTTAGTACGTGAGGTATTACTTAATTTGTAATTATTAATAATTGCGTACAAAACATTCGGAACGAACCCGACTAAAATATATGTACGTTGATGATAAAAATTTATTGTGTTTTTGATCAAAACGAGTTATAAATATTATATGGTCAAACCTGAACAAAAATAATGAAAAAATGTGAGAAAAGAAAAACATCACTCAGCGAAAACGAAAACGAAACACGAACATGTGAAACACTAAATGAGCGGTTAAATAAAAACATTAGGAGTTAAGTCAAAAACGAGTTTTGAAAATGCTATAGTTTTAACATGAATGAAAACGACATTTTTACAATTACAAATAAATGAAAACGAAACCATATACGATATAACACGTACACTTTATATATTTACTTTTACAAAGTATACAATGTTACAAGTATAATAATAATATCACGTTGAATTATTATTACAAAACCATCACCAACAAAACGTACAAAATTACAGATAACAATGATCTTTCAGTGAATGAACAAATAACATATTTGGCAAATCTCATACGTTTAGGAAGTTAGAGACTTACCTTGGGCTTAAGCTTTGCTAGCACTCACATACCGAGCTCACGAGGTGAGTTCGCAGCCCCTACCTTTACTGTTTTAACTGTTTTCGAATAGGGGTGGAAAACATAGTCAACTGCTTTTACTGGTTGCCATAACTTGCTTTGAGTTCATGATTGCTGAAATGTTAATTGCTCCCAACTATCGATTATTAATGATTGCGATCATGATTTTATTGGTAGCTAGAGTACTTTGAACTATACTATGTAAAGGGTTTCATACTTTACGTATCAACTATTTATAAAGTGTTGATATGCTTTTATACAAACTGATTATTACTGGGTTCATACTATTACAACTACTGCTTTATGAATTAAACATTTTCATATTAAAAACTATTTTGGTATCTTACCGAGAACGACCGGTACTACTTGTAACCAGATGGAGAACGACCAGCTGCGTATCTTACCGGAGAACGACCGGTACTTATTGTGTAACTTGTCGGAGAACGACCGACACTAACTTGGTATCTTACCGGAGAACGACCGGTACTAACTGTGTAACTCACCGGAGAACGACCGGTGCAAACTTGTGTATTTTACCGGAGGACGACCAGTACAATTTGGTAACTTGCCGGAGAACGACCGACACTATTTTGGAAACCGTTGGAGAACGACCAACAACATATTTTTAACTTACAATTTGTGTGACATCCCAATTCAACTTATATTGGACAACATTATACTCCCTCTGTCCCATTACAAATGTCCACTTTGACTTTGCACGTAGTTTTGAGGATTCTCCACTAATCTACACTTTTCACCAATCAAATACTATATCCACCCACTAAAGTCTTTTTTGATTGGTTAAATATCAAACTGAACACTTATAATGGGACATCCTAAAATAGTAACGTGGACATTTCAAATGGGATGTAGGGAGTACAACTTACTACACTACTATTATGGCAATACATTTCATAAACAACTGTGGTTTATCAAACTCTACTTGCAAACATAAAACATGTGAATTCACTCAACATTATTTTTGACTCTTTACTATGTTTTTCAGGGAATTAGCTATACATATAGGCATGCATACTATGGAACTAGGAGACCCACGATGAAATAGGATGACATCCTACTATGCTGCAATAACCTTATGCTCTGATATGCATGATTGTCAAATGGTGACATCGTGTGACACCCGTCAAATTAGGACTAGTAGTTAGTGCCTAATCAAGTTTTAATACATGTAATTAGTTCTGTGTTATGCTAATTAATGTATCAACATATATATTGATGAGTATATATATACAAATATGCGATTTGATTAAATCGTACGAGTTTCAAATCGAATGCAATTCGATTCAATTAATACGGACGTTGGTGAAAATCTTATTAAATAATATAATATTATTTAATAACGCAATTATATCCAAAATATTATTTAGATAATATTTCAATTCAAATTCGTATCGTACAAACAAGGACTACACGATTAGATTATTAAACGCGCAAACAAATCGAAACAAGTTAAAGTTATACTTTATAACGCAACCATTAAGTATTTGGTAAAATACTTCAACAAAAATATTGGGTAATTATTCGTATTTTAAAAACGTATATTTAAACATATAAAATAAACATTTAACGTTTAAACGAAAGGGAGAACGAACACCATACGGAACGCGATTGCGGGGACTGAAAAAGGTGAGGCTTTCACCTACACCCCACCTATTTCCCCTCTTTCTTTCATTTTCATTTCAACAAAAAATACACACACCACAAAAACACTCTCAAACTCAAAAACTCCCATCAATTTTCGGATTTGCAAACCAACCAACAAAAGCTATATTTTCGGAATCACCATCAAGCAAGGAACAAGATTTACAAAAGCATCGTCATCATTTTCGGCCTCCTCTAGCTTCGATTTGAAATTTTAAGAAATTCTCTAAATATTTAGATCTACTCATTTTGGTATATTATTTCGGTGTTATAATGTTTACACAACTTAGTATTGTCCAAATGTATGAAGAAAACACGATTTTTCAGCCTAAAAGTGAGATAGATTTGTGAATTGGGTCGGAAAAGCGCGACAGGCGTTGTTTCTGGGCTGGTGTTCATCTTTGCGACACAAGCCTTGTGTCGCAAGGTTGTGTCGCATAAACCCATTGACGTCGCATTTTATGTCGCATCAACCCTTGTGTTGTAGATTTTGCGACACAACGATTATGTCGCACTTTGTGTCGTATACCCTATACGACACAACTCTTATGTCGCTATTAATTTAGCACCAAAAGCTTATGCGACACAACCCTTGTGTCGCAAAGCTCTTGTGTCGCATATCTGACCTTGTGTCGCATGAAACAGAACCAAGAAAACACAGATTTTACTAAGTGTCGAGACCTAAAATTTTATCACCCGATTTCACCCAAATTCAAGTCTAGGTGCATTTTTCACCAAAGCAATTTAGTAGGAATAAAAATTTTCCAAGCTGACCTAGCAGCTCGACCCCAGCCAGGGGCTCTGCCCCTTGGACCCCGCTACCAGGGGCGCTGCCCCCGAACCCCCGTCATTAACGGGCTTTGCCCTTACCCTAGGTTCACATGTAACGGTGTTACATATAAACTTTCACACAAAGTGTTAAACTTGTATAACATCAAACACGAATGCGACACAACTTCTAAAACACAATGGAACTTAGTTTTAGGTATAACACTTCAAAACCATCAAAATAATAATGTGGGATTGTTGTTACAAACAAGCACCAACGGGCCGTACACATTTTCAAAGACTTAAACAAACAACCAAATCGCGGTAATTTGGACATTCTAAGTTGGACGAACAATTACAAGGGCAGTCTTTCGAGATGCCTACTCACGTTATAACCATTGTGTCTCTTGGACACTCTCAGGTTACAAGTCTTCGGACATCAATCCACCGCTAATCAATTCAAGTTTATTAATTTAATCGCTCAAGGCTCAGGTGAGTCTCATGGCCCCTATTTTACTGTTTTTCAATCAGGGGTGTGATATTATTGCTCGTTTTGTTTTACAAGTTGAACGCAAGTACAAATCAAAATCAAATACTACATGAGTTACTTCAACTAATCAATTTAAAGCCCTCCATAGCATAGTCTGGTAATACGTAGTAGCGTGAATGTTAGTATATGATATCATATAGGATTGACAATCCTCGTCCGGGTTACCACGCACTAACTGGTCAAACGGACGTATTAGCATTTGGGAAGACGAGTGTGGATTAGGCACTCGTAGGAGACATTCAAGTTGGGTTTCCTTAATTGGACCTGACACTCAAGTTAAGCTCAGACTATGTGCTCATGGCTGTATAACTTTTATTTTGCTTAATTGCTTTATAAATTCAATTATAAATCTTGCGGTTCATACAATTATGTGTTGACATACAAACCTGTGAGCTCACCAGCGTTTCGCTGACCCATTTTAGCATGTATCACAGGTGACCAGCAGTAGGTTGGATTGCACAATCAAGATCAATTAGCTCGAGTCAGCATGCAAACAATAAGAGATTTAGCTGCATTATTATATTTTGTATAGATTAATTATGTACTTAAATCTCTCAATTTCCACCGAGCCAATGTAACTCTATTTTTGATGTAAACTTTGATTTTTATTAGTACAAATGTAAAACGACGCATATAGTGGTCGTTCATTATATCTTTGTGCTTGTGATATTCGATTAGTAACACCCAATGTATGCTTCCGTTAAACAGTAAATTTAGGTGTGTTACACATCGGCCCCCCCACTAGATCTAATGCTTCCGCAAAACATTCGATAACCGTGATTACCGAATTTGAAGGTGCGACAATATAAGGTATTCAATTTTTCGTGAATTTTTTTATTTTGGGCCAACATTATAATAACCTAAAGTAATGGTCATTAAGTGGAATTAATTGATCAAGTATAATAATAACTTATTAATTGCTTTATTATTATTATTATATTTGTTATTTTTTTCAATTTATTATTATTTGAATTTCAATTCAATTTTAAATAAATTAAAATAATCCATTCCATAACACTATCTTCCAATATTTAACGTTGTCCGCTTAGTCCTCATGCTCTAAGTCTCTAACACATGCTCAATGATTAATTTAATTGATTAATTCTTTTGAGTTAGCACTTAAGAGTTAAGACTAAACAACGTAATTATATGCTAACTTTATGGCCTTTTTTTACAGTTGTGTAGTTTAACATATGCACATAAAGTTTCGAAACTTTTAATCAGTTCTATCATACGCGTTTATGATACAAATTTATTACCCAAATTGTTAATATCTAGTTCTCAAAAACCCTTATAATCCAGTTAATAGGTACGGATCATAGATCAATTGGTATATGTTTTCCAGAATGAAGTTTATCATAAACATTTACCCTTATGTCACAAGTTTTATAAATTCATGATAAAATAGTAATGATTTATTTTTTATGTAACATATACCCCTTCCGTTCCAATATAATGCCCATCTTTCCTTTTGAGTTGTTCCAAAATTAATTTTCTACTACTAAAAATAAATAAAGAAGTTTAATCACGATTACCATATTATATTTATTTGTATTCATTATTACAAAATTTAAAGAAAATAATAACTAATTAATTAAGGATAAAGAAAATAAAATAGAAATTAGTAATGATTACATTTTCATTGAAATCTATAATTTTTGTAGTATGACAATTATATTAAGATGAAGGGGTAAATAAATATAAATCCATATATGACTATAATAAAAAATTTATGGTACATGTATAGTAGAGGTGAGCATGGGTCAGTTTTTGGCTAAAATCGAAAATTGAACCTTAAACTTTGGTTTGAAAACTTAAAACTGAAAGTTCGATAATGGTTCGGCTTTTTAGGTTTTAAATTCCATTTTGGGTTGGTTTTTTTGGTTTTTCTCTATTTTGACATTCTTGGTTTGGGCCAATGAAGTCCATTAACTTTTGCTAGCCCAATACATTAATTCAAACATTTAATAGTACTCCATTCGTTCAATTTAAAATGTCCATGTTACTATTTTAGGATGTACTATTATAAATGTTCACTTTGATATCTAACCAATCAAAAAAGAATTTAGCGGGTGGATTTAATATTTGATTGGTGAAAAATTTAGTTAGATAAAACTACGTGTAAAGTTAAAGTGAACATTTTAAATGGGACGGAGGGAGTATCATACCATAGGTTGACAATATCTTTTCAAATGATTAAGTTATAAGAATGTAAAATCTATATTATTTGTAGAAAAAAATTATAAAACTATAATCGAAAGTATTAAATTTTATGTATATGTTTTTCTACTTATGGTCCGGTTCGGTTTTTCCAATTGGTTTCGGTCGATTTTTCCGTAAGAAACAAAAACCGAACCGACCCTTCAGTTTTTCTTACATCCAAAACCAAGCTATTGGTTTTTTATATTGATTGATTTTTGCGATTTCAATTTTTCAATTATTTTAATTTTTGGGTTGGTTTCGGTTTTTCCTAGTCACCCCTATTGTATAGTAACATATGTCGTACTACTTTTTTCCTATTATTCTTAAAATTATTTTCATGAATTAGTTGATATATATATATATATATGCATTGATACGTGATGACGATGATGGCCTATACACCAATTCATAGGGTAGGATTATGGTTCCAAAGTACTACTCTTTTCTACTCCAGTTTCTCTATAGGATGCAGAGATACACCATCCATTTATTTGATTGACTGATAGAGACGCATGCATCTTATCCAATCCTTTACTTCACCCTTTCTACATGTTTAGTCCCTTTACTTTCATATTTTACAGTAATATTTTTGGTCGGTTACTTGGTTTATTTTCTCGACACGAGATGAGCTGTGTTCAGAAACCTTCACCTTTAAAAAAAAAAAATACCATGGTAACAAACATACTTAGAGATGATATATTGATATCATAATAAATTAATTATATAACTAAGTATATATAGTGCCAATTACATACGATAAATAAAATGGTTAACTAGACACCCATTTTTTAAAGTGATGAAACGAAGACAGATATTATGATGTCCCAAAACATATATATAATATTATTAATGAATGATAATATGATATTGTGTACGTATCTTTATAAATAATTGATATACATAAAACAACCTATTTCGTAATTAACCTATTTTTCAGATGTAAACCTCGATCTTTGTTTTTTTAGCCAATTTAAAGTTAAGAACCACTTAACATATTGAACAATCAGGTTACAATTAGGAATCATGTATACATTTTTCAATTGGCATTTTGTGAAGACATTAATGACTTTTATTGTCTAGAAAATGATTGATTAAAGAACTCAGATAGTTGAGGAGACATATTTTTCTTTTTTGCATGTTTTGAAATTGTAACGGTCTTAATTACAGGTTCCAAACATATGAATGAACTATGAAAACCTCCTTAAGTTTTTTGATAAGAGATTTGACAGTATATCGTTTTGCTCTTATGCATATCTAATACACATAAATTGCATCTTATGTGTTCTTAGAATCTTAAATCGTCTCAGCAATTTAAAATACAATTTTACCCTTGCTAAATAACAATAATTATTAATTATTTTTGGTTACTTTAATTTATTTTGAGCATCCTTATTACTTACCATTTTTAAATATCTACTACTCGTATTAATCACATATTGTATAAACTATATTACCAAATTCTAGAATTTAAAATTCTAAACCTTGTGTTTTACTATTTTTCGACAAGTAAAGCAATGCAATATTAGCACCGTAAAAAAAATGATCATAAAATACTTGAGTTACGTAATAATATAATATGTGAATCGAAAATTAACTATTCGCTCCGCTGTTATACACGGACACACTACTGGTGAAAAGAATAAAGGTATTGATGAGGTGTACAATGTACATTCATAGAAAGATATTTTTGACACATATCAAATCATTCCCTTTTACGGTATTTATATTTTTCATTGATTATATCACTTTGAATATTAAGTTATGGTATCATATATATTTGTTAAAATGAATATATCAAAATATATTGAGTATGAGAAAGGAAATATAACTTCAAGCATTATTGATTTTTTAGTAATAAAAAGTTTAAACTATAAGAATCATATAATACGGCTTCCATTTGAGATTAATCTAAAAGGTTCAGATTTATATTCACATAAACCTGAACAAGATAAAACTATTTCAAAAAGAGATTTGTTTGACCATATAAAATTAGTTTTATCCTCTATTTTTTATATCATCGTAAAGATTTTAACCTCCGGTCTTCAATACCCTCAATACTTTCAATCAACATTGATATACCATTTTGACAACATGTGATAGTTTTCTATCTTAACACTTCACCACCCGAAAAGCACTAAGATCATTTGCAACAGTAACAGTGTAACACAAAGTTATGAAGAGTTGTGGGTGTCACGTACTCACATCAATACGACATTTTGTTATCCCACTACCATTGCAATGTTAACTCAACATTGTGAATAGTTATGGAGGTAGGCTCCGCTAACTTAATTGTTTTTGAATTAAAGCCGTCAAAAAAAGAGGAAATAAATTGTTATGTACCCGAATTTTTCTCGTTCTTGTCCCGCCACGACACCCCACCCTCACAATTCTCACTGCACCCGTGCAATTGTGGTGGCACAACCTTCCCCGCAACCCTTACGTTGGAAGTGGTCTAAAAGTTTGTCTCCTTCTAACATCAACCTCAAACTCAACACTGATAATAATAAAATTAATGGTAAAAATTACAAATGATGCTAAAATACATTGTTATATTTGCCTGCATTTATTCAGTACAGACAATCACTACTAACTAAACAAAAGATGGGCATAAAAGTAAGATCTAGGTAAGTAAATCATCAATATCAAATTTAAAGTATCATTGAACAATCCAAAAGTTTTAAATCTTAAACCAATATTAGGACTAGAAAAGACTAAACAAACAGATGGGTGTACAAATACCAAACAAAACTTGGAGGCACTCATATATAATCATCCATAATTCTATAAGGACCTATTTGTAAAAAATGTTAAATTTGAAATATGAGTTGCACCCCCACCATCCATTTACCACCCTGCCCACATGGCCACATGTACTCTAAACCGTACGGAAACCATCAACAAATTGGCGACCGGCGAGGCAACCCCTTGCGGCGGTTCGAGGTGGTTTCTATCGCCGGAGGAGTACGTAAACCACGCGCCGCCGCAGGAATTTCGTACTTCGTAGTTCTTTTTTTGCGTACAATCTCAGTGTTGGCGGTGCAAGCAATTGTAAGGCGATCAATTCTGCCGGTCGAACTGGAGATAGATACTAACGGTTCTAGGACCGAGTCAGGAGTCATCAACCACTCGTCTGAACCCGGTTCAGGTAGCGTTAGAACCTTACATTCATGTAGGTATCCCGACATCATTCCTTCATTTCTCATGATCTGATTAACCTGTTGAAAAAGTAACAGATACCCAATTGAGAACATGACTGCAACTCAAATGGGTTGTGTTTAAGAATAGAAATTCTGCAAAAAAATGTTAATTATTAAAATCTTGAACATGTACTCGAGCATTTCAATATTTTGTTTATAAAAATTATGAAATGATGTATGTGACAAAGAAAAGACAAATGGGTTCCAATATAGTTTGAAACATTTTTTTGTATGTGAAATATATAAACTTTAAGAAAGTAAAATACTCAAAAATAAATTGCAAATACACAATGCTCAAAGAGTTTCACCTCTGGAAAATGTGCCACCCTTGAAGAAACCCAATCAAGAAAACACAATTTACCAAGCAAGATCCCATCAAATCTTTAAAATCATTACAAAAACTATATAACTTTTGGGGGTTATATTGTGTAAAAGCAGTACACTATTTAATTCGTGTAACAATAAATAATAGGGGATGCTTGCTTACGTTATAATTATAAACCAAAGTCATAAATCATTACAAGTGTAAATTACTATGTTTTGCATATACAATAGGAGTATAATTATATAAACCTTGCAAGAAATTGAGCAGAAGAGAAATGGATCTTGCAGGCCTCTATCACAACTAATGCAATTGTTACTTAGGTTTCTACAAGCTCTTATTTGTGGCCTTGAATTCAAGAACAAAACTTTAGCATTATTTGATGTGTAAGCCTGCAAAATTTAACAAAATTGAAAGTCAATAAAAATTTAATTAAATAATATATATTTATTTATGAATTTATTAAAAATAATATATATTTAAACTACTCACTTGAACATGAGAACAATCCATTAGTTTTTCAGCATCTCCCACCTTTATCACATCATGATATACATACCTCCTTATCTGGAAATTAAAATAAAATCGAATTAAACTGAAGTAAATGAAGTAGTTCAAGTAATTAAATTATATATGAATTCAATCTAACCTGTAAAAGACGATGAGAATTATGAAAATCAAAACAATGGTGACAGATAGCTTCACAACAATCAAGACAAAATATATTTTTCTCATTCTTCTTTGCGTCTTCATGAATCATGCACGCATTGAAGAATCTTTCTGATAATAAAGACTCAAGCCACGATGGTAATTTTGTTGAAGAAGATGATTCGACCTGCAAAATTTGTTGAATTCTTAATCAAGATTAAAACTTGAATATTAAAGATTAATTGATCATGAAATTCGAGAAAAACCCACCATTTTTCTTGAAGAATTTTGCTTTGAAATTGGTGGGTTATGTTTGGAGTTGAAGATCGGAAAACTTTACCGGTGATGGCAAAGGGCGGCACTGCTGCAGTGAAAAACCAAGACCAATGGACAGGGGGGTGGTGGTGGTGGTGGTGGTGGTGGTAGTGTATGTATGTATGTAAGGGTTGTGGAGTGCAATTTGCACTTTTGCAGTGTAGTGACTAGTGGTGTTACTATTTTGTACGATGGATTTATAGAAGGTGTTAAAAAGTTTAAAAATAGATGTAATGTTTGATACGTATGATTTATTATTTAATAATTGAATACTTTTTCATAATTATTTACTTATGAAAGTTAATTTATTGAATATTTTGTGTACATGGTAATGACTAAAGATGGTACAAACTTCAATATTGTCGCGTTTACACGTTGTCTTGATATAAATTTCGGTCAATAAGCATTATGGTTATAACTGATACGCAATATCTTGAAGCTGTAGGTAGTAATGGCTTACATGATGTCTTGGCATAAAACATCACAAACATCGGTTGATGATGAGTTTGAGGCGAGATAAGTCAACTAGTTACTTTCATCGGTAAGGTTAAATTTGAGTTTCACGAGTTTTTTTTCCCGTGTGATGCGACGGGGTTACAATATAAATTTATTACCTTACTTAAATTCGTATTTGATTTTATTACATGTTTACGGAACATTGATGATAAATAAAATTAACTTAAAAATGCAAATTTGTTCCTCCGTTATTAACATTTAAACAAATATATAAATTCGTTATTAACATTTAAACAAAATATATAAATTCAATAGTAATAGTAATGTCAAAATAAATAAATATAAGAAATAAGGCGTATTTGATTTTATTACATGTTTTTATTAACATTTAAACAATATATGTAAAATAAATAGTAATGTCAAAATTAATAAAAAGAATAGTTAAAAAGGGCAAGGGAAAATTAACATCCCAAGATTTTAACATGAGATGCCTTGCATATAGGGATGGGGAGTTGCAATACTTTATTTTATATTTATTTTGTAGCCGCCTATCAAAAAAAACGTTAAAATCTGTTCTCTAGTTTATTTAGAAATTGATAGTAAAGAGGAATATGAAACGTTAATTAAGTTTGTTAATTTGTTATGGTCAATGAGAAGAGTAACTGTGATTATGTGAATACCTGATTAAATTTTCGGCTTCCAGCATTTTGCTCTTATGTCAATTTTACAAAGTTTAAGCAATAAAAAATAAGGAAAAGTCTAGACTTACATAAATCTTACACAAAAATATATACATAATGAGTTGGCAAAATATGTGGACCAATCACATGAATTTGTACATCCTCTCACTTCATTCTCACTCATGATTTAATTGGTCCACCTAATTATGTAAACAAAATTATGTAAACTTTGTGTAAGTGTAGCATGGCTCTAAAAATAAAAGTGTCTAACTGTTTTTTTTGTTTTTGTTTTCTGAAAGATTTAATCTTGGTATTAATGAAATAAAAATAAAAACTAGAGTAAACTACAAACCGTCCCGATGGTTCATAAAACATTACAATTGTCATCCACAAGTTTTGAAATTACACACATGATATTTATATTAATGAAACATATAAATTCTTAGTCCACTCCCGTCGGAGTATCCGGTTGCTAATGAGTTGCAAACGATTAGCATTTCGGCGGTTGCAAACGATTAGCATTTCGACAACCAATTGCAAACCGGTTGCTCCCCTAACTGGTAAATCGATTCCTGATCGGTTGTGATAATGGAGTCTAGCTAAGAAAAAAATAATTAATAAAAAAAATAACCGTTTAAAAGAAAAAAAAGGTAACCGTTTGAGGCCAACGACTCAAAAAAAAAATTAACTTTATTTTTACCAATTATATTTTACCCACTCACTGCTATATATACATACACACACTTCACACTACTATTTTCATCAAAAACTATCTCTTTTCACACAATACACACTCATTTAATAAATCAAAAATTACACACTATCACACCCAAATTATAAACAAAAACTGCACACTACTACACCACACTAGACAAAATGCCTAAACAGAAATCATCTTCATCACAATCTCAAACCCAAGATGTGTGGAATCATTTGATCAGCAATCCCATTCCAATTACAAACTCAAACATGGATTCACCAAGCGGTTCTAGTTTCGCGTATTCAAATTTTTAATCACCATCTCAACCGGTCAGGTTTTAACTATACGCACCACTTACCACTAACTCATTTTCACAACCATTTTATCAACAACACCTACACGCTTCACATTACCTAATCCCACCAACACAACAATATTCAGGACAACCCACATACTATGGCAACCCATAGCAACAAATTCTCAACCCAACCGTACATTCCCAAAATGTTTCGGATGATAGACACCGAAAACAATTGCCGAAACCCAAACACAAACCGAAAAGGCGAAAGGAAAAAGAAAGCAAGTTCGATGGACCGATTACGAAGCTTGAATTTTGGCCGAACGGTGGGTACATTGCTACGAAAATTGTGTCACTGGAAAAATAAAATCGATAAAAGTTTTTGGAAAAAAAAAAGTCATTAAGGACCATAATTCGTGCGTTTCTGAAAAATGTAGTTACAATCAACTAAACGACAGTGGAACAAAATTGCATTTGATGTAAAAAAATTCAACGCCCTCAACAAACACTACACCGATCGAGATTCAACCCCAAAGTCGTGCGAACGACAACGACGTTTTAGTCGCCACCCGAAACCACTTTGCACAAGATGTGGGCAACCGTAAATTTACTTACGAGCAATGTTGGGATGTTCTAAAACATTATCCGGAGTTTTTTATGGAGTCGATCAGCCGGGGTAATGAGCAACAAACATATGTTCGAGGACCACGAAGAACCCATCGATCTTAAAGTCGATCGATAATGTGAAAACGGACAAACGTGCAACTCGGAAGCTCAAACCTTGCGGCTAATATGCAAAGGTGACTCCACAATGACCGGATGCATCGTCCACCGGGTAGAAAGGCTTAAAAAAGTTTAAGCTCGTTGGACGCGACTACATCTTCAAATATGTAAAGTCCAACAAGTTTGAAGCAATTGAAATGGTTAAAAAACCACTATTGCATGCACTCCTGCACATCATGTAAACTATATATATATTTTTTCTTTCTTGTTTTTTCATTGTTGCCTTTTATATCTGTGTTGTTAGCCTTCTTTAGAAAACTATATTTTCTTATATAATTATTCGTAAATAAATAAGTTGTACAATTAATATTTTATTTTATTTTTTCTTTAATACTCTTTTCGTTCAAGAATAAGTGTTATGCTTTCCATTTTAGTTTAAACTTCAAAAATAAATATACTAAAATTACTATTTTACGCTCTATATTGTTTTATTACAAAAGTGTTACATATGAGTTTGTACGAATATAATGATAAAAGTATCATACTATTAGACAGTATAATTTCTTGAAATTTAATTGAAAGATAAAAGTGTCATATCACTAGACAATATTATTAATAAGTAACTAAAATTTCTTACATAATTAGTATAAAACAAAACAAACAAACAATTAACAATAACAAATACCTTCGTATTATACTCCCCTCGTCATTGTCAAAGTGTCTACTTAACTTTGCACACGTTTTAAGATTTTATACTAATAACATTTTTCACCAATCAAATAATATATCAATTAACCCACTAAAGTCTCTTTTGATTAGTTGTAACATCAAAATGGAAACTAATTTGAGACAACCCAAAATAGTAAATAGTAATGTGGACAATTGTAGTTGGACAAAGAGAGTATTTTTAATCAATAAAATTTATAAAAATAGATTTACAATTGGGACAATAAAGACTATTTACAAATATTTATTTAATTTTATTAAGCATATAATATGTATGTATTTTAAAAACAAAATGTTAAATTAAAAGAAAATAAATAAAATTGGAAACATGATGATTCATACTCGCTTAGACTCGTCCCAACAGTGACATAAACTGACGCGTCAATTTTTAACGAATCAACGTTACGCCAGCAATCTTCAAAACTGACATTTCACTATCAACAATGAATATCACTAATCTTTATTATGGACGCCACACATTACATTCTTTGTTAATTAAAACTCAAACTTAAATAAAATATTTTCATTAAAACTAAAAACATAACATTAATTTAAAATGAAATGTTACAATTCTTAAAAAAATTACATTTATTGAAACTAAAAAATACAACTAGTCGTCTACTCCGAATCGTCCAAACCTTCGTCTTCAATTTCGTGTTCGTGTTCGTCTGAATTGTTGAGTTGGAGTGAACCCAAACCTGATCCGTGACCAAAAACCGTTTTGTAATCCAACTCATAATTATCAACCACGGTTTTTCGCACCTCTTTAAGCATTCTTTTCTCTTGGCCCTTTAAGACCCTTCAATATTTTTTATATAGCATTTTCCACGACTTAAAAGATAGTCTTTTTGGTAGAATTTTTTGTCACACCCCCAATTTCATGCTTTGCGGAAATGATTGTTTTTGGGCGTGACTAATCAAATATCAAGCACAAAGATTAAGCAAACGACTCTAAATGAGACGTTTTTGAAAAATACATTACATTACAAAAGTAGTACAAGGTTTTAAGTCATAAGTATACATCATCAGTGAGTTCGCAAAGTGAATCTAAAGATTTTAAATACATAATCACAGTACAAAAGATAATGCGAGTAAAATCTTCATAAGGGTGTATGCATGCGACTCGTACTAGCTTAGCATATAAGTAGATCCTGCTGGGCCATCCTACTGTGGCTGACTACCTGAGAATGCATCACTAAAACGCGTCAACCAAAAGGTTGGTGAATCTCACAGATTTGTAGTATATAGTAATAGAAAATCCAGCACAGTTCAATAAGTAGAAACAATTACACCAATTGTAATTATGTAAGCAGTAACAATTAAACCACGGTAATTAAGTAAGTAATATCAATTACACTACGGTAATTCAGTAAGTAAGTATAAATTACACAACGGTAATTTAGTAAGTAAGTATCAATTACACAACGGTAATTTAGTAAGTAAGTATCAATTACACAACGGTAATTTAGTAAGTAAGTATCAATTACGCCAAGGTAATTAGGTAAGTAAGGTCTGCCATGAGCCATCATAGTCGAAGCTTAACAAGTCTGTAATTTGCCCCCGTGAGTGCTAATCCAAAAACACTCATACGAAACGAGTAGAAAATACCTGTTTATACGAGTACGGTTCGTGGTGGCGCTACCACCCCAGGCGGGGAAAATCAGTCTCATATGGATCCATATACTAAAACTCGCACTTATCCCATAACTAACAACTATGATTCAGAGGACTTCATTGGATTAAAACGTAACTCATGCAATTCTGTAAGTCTGTAGGTCTGTAAGTAGTTAAGTCTGTAAGTATTATGTTTGTAGAGTCGCAAGTCTGTAACGTAATCAGTTTGTAAAGTAGTAAGTCTGTAAAGTAATCAGTTCGTAAAGTAACAAGTCTGTAAAACAGTAAGTTTATAAGTCGGTAACTTGTAAAGTAGTAGTCAGTAAGTTTGTAAGTTGGTAAAGTCGGTAAGTAGTGAGTTAACAAGCTGGTAAGATAGTAAGTATAAGTTGGTAATCACCATACATACATATATGTATATAAGTAAAACAAGCAATGCATCTCCCCCAAAGTAAAGACGGTAAAAAGGGGCCGTGAGACTTACCTGAAGAGCAAGCAATCCTAAAGTACGTGAGTTGTTCCAATGGTAATCTCCTAATGCCCTAAACATGTGAGATTATAACAAGTAAGTGGATGTTTAACTAAACTATCCGTATAAGTGTTTGTTCGGTTTAATTATGCCCCAAAGTATTTAATAAGTGTTTATGTTTGAGTTTGTGAAAAGGTATACGGCTCGTTGGTGACGGTTTGTAATAATAATTTCAAACTATTATTGTTATACATGAATTGTTGTACTTATAAAAGTATATGTGTTTCGTGTGTAAGTCGTATCGTATAAGTTTAGTTGTTACTCAAGTTCGTCACATCCGTTACATTTTATTTCATAAGTTACGAAATTTGATACGGGTCCGAAAACTGAAATATGCCATTTTCGACCCCTAGACGACCCCGAAAGGCCTAAAACCGCCTAGGCTATGGTACATAGCCTTGATCATTGGGCCGTTTTCGAGTGACTATGTGACTTTTAGCCCAAACCGTTGTAATAAATTTTTCATCGAGAAGCTACCCTAAAAACACTTCGGCATTTTTACATCGAGTGACTTGTGAAATTCTTCGGCATTTTTACAAAAATTGTTCTGTTTGAGTATTCCAGCCGTTCGGCTGTGAAGGTCCAGCCGTTCGGCTATGGAAGACCTAGTCATTCGGCTATGAAAGTCCAGCCGTTCGGCTATGGAGGACCTAGCCGTTCGGCTGATGAAACCCAGCCGTTCGGCTGATGAAATCCAGTCGTTCGGCTCAGGGACCAGTTTCAGGTCTGTTCGCGAAATCAGTTGGGAAAACGAGTATAGGTTCGATTTTTGGACATAATCTACTCAATGGAACAACATTACATGATGATATAAGTATATTAAACTCGAATTTAAAGAAAGTTGTGAAGTTTTCTTACGTATTAAAAGTGGAGCCGTGTGAGGTTGATGATGAGGAACCGGATGATGGTGATGATCGAAGATGATGATTATGATGATGATATTGATGCTGAATCTTGTTGTTGATGATCAAGAATGATGATGATTTTGGCAATGAACCGAAAGAGAACGAGATGGAGATGGATGAAGAAGAAAATGAAATGAAAAGGAAGAAGGGTGTGTTTGATGTAGCCGGCCAACTCCAATTATTGGAGTTGGTTGGCTCCCGCTTACGGTACAAAATACCCGTGTTCTTGTACCCGATCGAAAAGTAGTATAAAGTTTTCAAATGATAAATTTCTAAAAATATAATCGTTTATATTTTTAATCGAAGTATTTTATAAAAACACTTTTGATAGGCTATAAAATTATGTCTTTGTTTTACTTTGAACTTACGGATAGTTTTCTGTGTTCAAAATGTATTTAGATTTCTAACGGAGTAAATAATTATTATTCTTGACAATAATACTTTATTTGAAAATGATTTTCACCAACATCCGTATTTAAGATTACGCGTTCTTTCATATTTGTTTGTACGTGATTAAATAATCGTTGTGTGATATATATATATATATATATATATATATATATATATAAATACATATATAATATCCAATACTTTCGTATTATCTTGTACTAAGTACTAAGGTTTAAAGTTTAAATTGGCCGCTAATTTTGGCCCTTTTTAACCGGGAGTCACATTTTTGCTGATCGTGGCCATTGTCCTTTGTTGTGCTTCCGCGGATCTTATATTTTCTAAACATTTTCGTTCTTTCAAATTGCGTGAAGAAGTAGAGGCATCATTCGAACCTGAACTTTTTTAACTTTTTCCAGATAAAGTACGGTCGTGTGGTTGATGAATTTGATCATTTTAGAACAACCTTTCCATGTTAGTCACAAGATGTTCGGATGAAGGTATGCCATCAACAAGAATTATCGGTTCGAGATCAGGTTGGTTTGGCTGTCGGTTGGTCATGACCCCTTCATCCGAATAGAACTTCGGATAATGTTTGAGTACATCCCAATTTAAGAGTTCATGTTTCTTTTTTTAAATGTCTCAAAATAATTGTCCACTATTAATTTCTATAAATCAAAAAGTGTTTTGGAGTGTATAAATGTAATTTTATTGGTTGATACAATATTCGATGTACGTTTCAATACTGTTTGCATTTTGTTAGTCGGCAATTTTGGGATTTGAGACGGTTGGAGTAAAACATAAATGAAGACTAATTCATACATCACTAGTTTTTCATCTGTACATATCGAAATATCGAAATATGCGGTGTAACTATGGTCTAAAGCATATTTGATGATGTGTTCGGGCCATCAATTCATCACCATTGAGACATATTTGAACCGTGTTAATCGAACGACTGTTATATATATCGCCTTGCGCAACTTTGAACAAATTTGATCAAGTTTAAGTTTGACTCCATAATATAATCTCTCTCTCTTTCTCCCCTTGTGTGTCGGTGATTGACAAGACCAAAATATGACAACTTCACTTGTGATGACCTCTGTAAAAGGACGACCCCATTCTCAATTTTTATAATCATGCTACTCTATTATCCTTAGAAAAACAATATATCTTGAAAAGTTAGGGTGTTATACTGTTATGTGATTTATTTATTAATTTATTTTTCGAAAAACAAGAAAAGATACTAAGAGGGTGTTTGGGGAATTTAGTTGAGTTGGTTATTGCTTATAAGCAAATAAACTAGATATTTAGAGTTTATTTTGACCCCCCTCACAAAGAATCACAAATAATCAAATAAGCTTCACAAAATGGGCTTATCCAAACACTTATATGTAAGCTTATTAAGCAAATAAGCAATGAAAATAAGCCCCTGAAACACCCTCTAAATAAGAACTCATTTAAAGAGCTAAAGATACAAGTGAAGTGAGAATTGAACCCAATTAAACATCTAACTCTAGAAACATCTAACACTGATCAACATACATGAAACTAAATAGAAGATAAAATCTCAACCTATGCGGCTATGCTAAGAGCCTGAAGGTGAGATGTAAATTTCACTCGACATGTAACCCATGGAACCATAAACCAACCTTTTTGATTTTTTTAACTCATGCAAATTGGACCGTATGCTACTGCCGATAATACTCCCAAGTTGAAACGTACGAAGACTCGAACTCGATTACACTACCAAAGTTTATGGAATGATATTTAGGAAACTTCCTTTAGTCGTTATCTCTTTTGCAGATGTAAGTATAAAATCATATCTATTTCTAATTTTAGTAATAATATGCTTAACATAGTAATCTTTATTAAATTTTCGTCTTATTGGTTAAAGTTTTCTATATTAAAACCTTAGCATATATTGATCAACTAAATACCTTTTTCTTTATTTAATTTTTAGCCAGAACATAGTCGACTGTAACACTTGCTTAGACACGACTCCTAAAAAGTACCCATTCCATCTTTGGTTTATTAATTGTGCAATTAGTGTGGGGGTTCGTTTAATGCAACTCGAACCATGATGACAAAATCACATTTGTTAGACTAAGCTCATACTTGAAAAAATGCCATGTTATTCATCTGATGCAATAAGATTAGTATGTACAGTACTATTTAGTAGTACCTAAATAGTTTGAACATTGAACACTGCCCATTTTTCTAACTGTCGATCAACATACATATAGTCGAACATTTGCACACATCCAAAAATTGTCAAACCTGAAGAATGTTTAGTGTCAATTTTTTGGATATATAGTGAGAATTTATCGTGTGAGATTCAGATTCATAATTTTCATATGCACCTTACTGTTAAAACAATCAAAATACATGCCCAATTTCCCAAAGTAAATGGGCTGGCCTATGGAATAAAGATATGAGCTTGACCCAAAATGTAACAGAACTGGATGACCCATTTAGGAGGAAAATTATAATAACCGGCCATATGTTAAGAACCACAATAATTAATTTTGTGACTTTGTCCACAGATATTATATGGATTGATGATGACATTCTAGTGAACAAAAGTTCTCCAGTTTTTGGCACACTTTTTGTAGATGTTGAGTACATTTGCTTTTGCACAACACTGATTATACTTTTACCTCTAAACTACGTCTAGAACATACTTTTTCCAATTTTTGGCACTCTCTATGCATAAATCTGATTCTGTTCCCGGTTCTAAGTACATTGATAGTGAACAACCGAACACAATCAGATTTGTGGTAGCAATTGGGGGCGTATCAGGTTTCGTGTACCCTAGCTAATTCTAATGATATCCAACTTTTATGGACTTCTCACTTAACGTTTCATTCGTTCCACTTAAACCATCTAAACATGTTACATGTTACATATTACAACTGCTTGAAATTACGATTCATCATATTAATTCTAATTTCGAAAATGTATTACGTGAACCATAGTACCAAACGCAACATAAGTTACCTGGATAGTTGATGAAAACTCAGATCAAATATTCAAAATAAAGATTCTCTCAAGAATCAATAGACTATAAACTGATCTAATCTCAATTAGACTTGAAACAAAACTCATCAAAGATTACCACAGCTAATCTGGTGTAACCCACACAACTATTATGTTGTATGTTCTATTACAAAGAAACTATTATGAAAGATTGATATGAATCATGAAAATACAATGAACCAACTGGATGAACATTTCAGAGGAAAAAATAAGAGATATTTTCTTATTTTTTTTAAGTCAAATGAACAAAAGATCACACCCTGCTTCATATCCGGCACTTTTCTTATATTCTTGATGTAGCCCATCAACAAATACAAAAAACCTCAAAGCCCATCTGCACACAATAAACTTAACCCACATATAAGCCCACAATAGAATAAAATTAATTCACACCAATTTGTTTTATTATTTTAACACCCCCTCTTAATTTTATTCTCAAACACATCTATTAATGTCAACCTTTTGCTTAAAAACATATGATATTTTGTATCCAATCCTTTGGTTAAGATATCTGCAATTTGATTTGCAGCACTTACCTTTTCAGTTTTAATTACCCCAGCCAAGATCTTTTCCCTAACAAAATGAAGGTCAATTTCTAAATGCTTTGTACGCTCATGAAATACAGGATTAGAAGCAATCTTTATAGCAGACTTGCTATCACAAAATACTTTGACAGGAAGTAATTTTGACAATTTTAAATCTTCTAAAATTTTCAGTACCCAAATAACTTCACAAGTTACTTCAGCCAAAGCCCTATACTCAGATTCAGAAGAAGACTTAGAAATAGTACTTTGTTTCTTACTTCTCCATGAAACCAAAGAACCACAAAAAAACAAACAAAAACCAGTAACAGACCTCCTGCTAGAGGGACATTTTGCCCAGTCAGCATCAACAAAGGCCTCAAGGCTACAATGATCACTTTTAGAAATCAAAATACCCTTACCAGGATTACCTTTCAAAAATCTCAGAACCCTCAAAGCAATCTGTAAATGTGATTTAAGAGGTCTATGCATAAACTGACTTAGACAATGTACAGTATAAGAGATATCAGGTCTAGTATGAGTTAAGTATATCAGTTTACCAACAAGCTTCTGGTAATTAGTAATACTATCAAGAACAGGATCATTAACACTAGGCTCATCAGTAATATGACAATTAGGATCAAGAGGAGTTTTTACTGGCTTACAAGCTAACAAACCAAAGTCAGACAACAAATCCAATACATATTTCCTTTGATTCAAACATAAGCCAGTTTCAGTATTAATCACTTCAATACCTAGAAAGTATTTCAAAACACCAAGATCTTTGATTTTAAACTTAGTTCTTAGAAAACCTTTTACCTTTTCAATATCATCATTACTGTTTCCAGTAACAATTATATCATCCACATAAACTAATAAAGCTACAAACACACAACCATCAGTTTTAGTAAACAAAGAATAGTCACTTTTACTTTGCACAAACCCAAATTCACACAAAGCATCACACAGTTTCAAATTCCATTGCCTAGGTGCTTGTTTTAATCCATACAAAGATTTTTTTAATCTACACACTCTTGTATCATTAGGTTCATAAAAACCTTCAGGCAATTTCATGTAAACAGTTTCCTCTAAATCACCATACAAGAAAGCATTATTAATATCTAATTGATACAATGACCAATTATTTTGAACTGCTAGAGTAATCAAACACCTAATAGTAACAATTTTAACTACTGGAGAAAAAGTTTCATCAAAGTCAATACCCTCCTTTTGACTAAAACCTTTAGCTACTAATCTGGCCTTATACCTTTCTACCTCACCATTAGCCTTGTATTTAATCCTATAAACCCATTTACAACCAATAGCAGATCTGTCTGCAGGCAATTCAACTTCTTCCCAAGTGTCATTTTCAAATAAAGCAGTCATTTCAAGAGACATAGCATTTCTCCAAAAAGGATTTTTACTTGCTTCATTAAAAGTTTTAGGTTCAACACTTTTATCAAGAGCAGACACATAAGCCTTAGTCAAACAACTTAAGTTGGAATAACAAACATAGTTATTTAAACCATACTTAACATGACTATTATTCATAATAAATTCATCATACTTTTTTGGTAAAACAGAAGGTCTACTTGATCTTCTAACAGACTCAATCTGTTCAGACTGATCAGATCCAAGACTATCATTATTCAGATTGTTATTGATTAAAACATCATGAATATTGCTATTACTAGAATTGTCTTCAGTAATAGTAACATTACCCTCAGATTTGTTATTTTGTTCTTCAGGAGTTGCAGAAGTGTCAACCTGGGTAGCATCATTTAAAACGCTGCCAACAGGAGACTTCCCTTTGCCATCTCCTTCAGACTTCACTAAACCTCTCTCATCATCATTGGGTATTTCATCAAATAAATCAAATCCTTCTTTTTCTAAAATATTTTCTTTATTTGAAATATCTTTGAATTGATCTTTAACTTTTAAAGGAAACTCATTTTCATAAAATTTTACATCTCTTGAATAAAATACAGACTGATTCTCCAAAGACAACAACTTGTAACCTTTTTTAGTATTTGAATACCCTAACAAGATACACTTTGTAGCCCTTGGAGAGAATTTATCAAAATTGTTCAGATTCTTTGCAAAACACAAGCAACCAAATGATCTAAGATGAGAGAGATTAGGAACAGAACCAAACACACATTCATAAGGAGATTTTCCATTTAAAACAGCAGTAGGTAATCTGTTAATCAGATAACAAGCAGTCAAAACACATTCAGACCAATAATAAGAAGAAATTCCCCCCTGAAACATAAGAGATCTAGCAACATCAAGTAGATGCCTATGTTTCCTTTCAACCAGACCATTCTGCTGAGGAGTATAAGAACAAGAAGTTTGATGAATAATTCCATTTGCTTCAGCAAATGAAGAAAACTTAGAATTTATAAACTCGGTCCCATTATCACTTCTAAACATTTTTACTCTTTTATTAAACTGAGTTTTAAGAAGATTAGTAAAAATAACAATATTCTCAAATACTTCATCTTTACCTTTTAACAAATAAACCCAAACAGCTCTACTGAAATCATCAACAATAGTAAGGAAGTATCTAAATCCTCCTTTAGCAACCACTTTGTATGGTCCCCATACATCTAAATGTACAAGCTGACCAAGTTCTAAAGACTTATGATCACTAGTGGGAAAAGAATTTCTAGTTTGTTTTGAAAGACAACAAGTTTCACAATTTATATTTGAATCATTTTTAAACTGTAAAATATTGTGCAACTTATCCATAACAACCTCAGAAGGATGTCCAAGTCTACAATGCCAAACAAATTTAGACACATTGCAAGTAATACCTTGAGAATGAATAGTATCATTATGAACAACATAATATAACCCACCAGCCTGTTTACCAGTCCCTAGAACAGTCATTGTATTCAAACCCTGCTTCATGATATAACACATACTAGTATCAAAAGCAATTATAAGACCACTATCCTTAGTAACTTTAGAAACAGACAGTAAGTTTACACAGTATTCAGGAACAACAAACACATCATACAAAGTAATGTAATCAGTAAGATGTAAATTTCCAATATACTGAATATAAGTACAAGTTCCATTTGGATGAGACACTTTTAATTTAAGAAAAGATACATCTAAAACATCAACTAAATGATCAGTAGAGAAAGTAATATGATGATTAGCTCCTGAATCAATAATCCATCCTTGACAAATAGATGGAGGTTTAAAGTTTATATTGGAACAAAAAAACTTATGAAAATTATTTTGAACCAACTTACTTTTATTAAAAAACACACCTGCAGCATTAGCTGTCACATTCTTATCATTGGAAGTATTTTCTTTAATCAGATTCACTATTCTTGCCAGCTGTTCATCAGAGAAAGTAGAAGAAGAAGAAGAAGAAACATTTCCAGAAAATTTCTTTCCAGAACCAACATTAGCATTCTTTTTCTTACCAAAATCAGGTGGATAACCAATTATCTTAAAGCATCTATCAATAGTATGCCCATTAAAACCACAGTTTTCACAAACAAGAACCTTAGATATAGATGACTTATTTGAACCAACTGATTTTGACAAATTATTTGATAAAAAATTTGGAACAGTTTTGGAATTAGTTACTTTGGACATAAAAACAGTGTTTTGATTCTTTGAACTTGACAAAAGACCTCGGTGTGATTCTTCTCTAGACAATAATGCATATGCAGATTTAACATCTGGCAAAGGTTCTTTTGTTAAAATAGTACTTCTAATTGGCAAATAAACATCATCTAATCCCATTAAAAATTGCATCAATTTAAGTAATTGATTATGTTTAGAAAAGTCTTGAGCTGCATGACATGTACATCTAGGTAATTGAACTAATGCATCAAATTGTTTCCACAGTGCATTCAACTTATGATAATAATCAGACAAAGGCATACCACTTTGAGTCAAACTATTTATTTTATGATGCAAGTTGAAAGTTACAGACCCATCTACCTTATCATAGGTTTCTTTTAGTTCTTTCCAAATTAAAGAAGCTTTTCTAGAAAAAATTTGACCCAAATAAAGCTCTTCTGTTATTGAATTCAAAATCCAAGATATGACAACTGCATTACATCTATCCCATTGCCTGCCCAAGACTTCATCAACATTAGATCTTTTACATGTACCATCAATAAAACCTGTTTTATTTTTGGCCTGTAGTGCAAGTAACATAGCACAACTCCAGACTTGATAATTTTCTGTACCCCTAAGTTTGATTGACACAACAGACATAGTACTTGAATCATTAGGGTGTAAATGAAGAGGACTACCAATATCCAGTTTACTTATTTGTGTTACAGATTCACTTACATCAGATTCAGAATGAAAATCATGCTCAGTTTCCATATATTCATAACCAGAACCTAATCCATAATCAGCCATATTTACAAAACAAAAAAAAAAAAAATGATACACAAACAAGAATTCACAGAATACAGATAAGAAACACTTAGATTAACTACCACAAATAAGCAACTTACAGACAAAAAATTATAAGAAGCAACAATAAATTTCTAATAGTTTCCAGGATTCCTTGCCACTGATGTGGTAGGTCAAGGACAATTTAACACAACGAGATAAACGTAAAAGAGAAAGGAGGTGTTACAATGCTATCGAAAGTCGGTCGCTGATTCACTTAGTCAGAGAAAGAACCAGCAAGAATGAATCACAAGTAAGCGGAAGCACAAACCAAGATCCCAAACCCTAATTTTAAGAAATTAGGGTTTTCTTCATCAATCACCTGAACAATCAAGAATTAAGGTTTCATAGGACGAAATACGCCTTATCAAGATTGTAAGATAACACAGATCGCAAAAGCCCCCAAAAAAATTTTTTTTAGGGTTTCTCAAAACCCTATAAGGAAATCGTATCGAAGAAGTAATCAGGCCAACAAATCGTTGGGCTCTGATACCATGATGAAAACTCAGATCAAATATTCAAAATAAAGATTCTCTCAAGAATCAATAGACTATAAACTGATCTAATCTCAATTAGACTTGAAACAAAACTCATCAAAGATTACCACAGCTAATCTGGTGTAACCCACACAACTATTATGTTGTATGTTCTATTACAAAGAAACTATTATGAAAGATTGATATGAATCATGAAAATACAATGAACCAACTGGATGAACATTTCAGAGGAAAAAATAAGAGATATTTTCTTATTTTTTTTAAGTCAAATGAACAAAAGATCACACCCTGCTTCATATCCGGCACTTTTCTTATATTCTTGATGTAGCCCATCAACAAATACAAAAAACCTCAAAGCCCATCTGCACACAATAAACTTAACCCACATATAAGTCCACAATAGAATAAAATTAATTCACACCAATTTGTTTTATTATTTTAACAATATCGAACACTGATTTGATTGATCTCATATTCAGTGTGATGAATCCGACTTGATACAAATCTATCTATGCAAATAATTATAATACCGAGTCTATAGATAATTCCCTTCCCCTAATTTATAGAATAAAAGTTAGACATTGATAAGGAAATAGGTGCATTATATTCTACACACAAAAAACATTAACAATCTATGTGGTCAAATAATAAATCTAGTGAGGAATCAAAATAAAAAAGAATATGACAATAAAAAGCTTCATAACATTTTTCTCGTTTCTTCAAATATCAGTCAAATTAAATGTATGAATTGAAACTCTCATACTATTATACTCGTTTAGAAATTAACTAGTATCAGACCCGTGTATACACACGGACCATCTAAGTTTTAAATCTTAAACTATTATTAAAGTGTTGAACATTCAATCATTTTAGTTAATTAGGAAGCAAAGATAACAAATATAATTGTATGATAATCAACGTCTTTAATTTCAAAATAAAGAAATATACATAGGTTATAAAAAATTATTCTAATAATTAAAGTTTTATATTATAATAGCATTTCATAAATATTATTTATATGATTACATAGATTATTTTATATAATTTATGTTTAAATTATAAATAATTAGTTGAGGTTTTGTTTACAACATTATGTAAAGTATAGGACTTTGTTGTTTAATTGAATTTTAACTTTAAATGATAATGTCACAATGAATGATGTTTCTTATATATAATTATAAGATCATTGAGTACTTCAGCATTTATTTAGGTATTATTTTACTATATCTGTTTATATGGATTTCTTTCGGCTAGCTCAAAGGAAAAGCGCTATGCGAGTAAGAGAAATAGTGCCTAAAAATATATGGGTTTAATATATTCATTCGTGATTTAATTATTGTTTCTATATGTTTTAAATGTGTGACCTTTTTTATTTTTCTCAACTTGCAAAATTAGAATTATTGATTTATCATTGTGTTTAAGGCCACCACCATATTAAAAAGAGACGTAATCAGAAACTTGTCTAATTTTATAGTCGTAATTAACTATTAATTGTAGGTACATTAATCATTTGTGTGTATGAAATGAACCAAAATATTATACTATATTGTTTTTCTGGTTTTGTTTCATGAATGGCGATTATAAGTTGACCAAAATAATCCATGATATATACTCGTATTTATTTATGTATGTGGGAGAGTGATCCAAGGGGACTGTCGAAGTATTAATGATTTTACTATATATTTTAGAAGTTCTGTAACTTTTTTATATAAAAAATTTAAAGTAGATAAGTAGTTTTTCTTTTATAATATACCAACAAAATTACAACTTTTTACCAGAAGAGAAATAAGGAAGTTCTATATATCATATCATTTTCAATTAATCATTTCTTCAAAGTATGTTACAATAATGTAATCTAAGTTTATTGTATAAGTGATACGATGTTTAAATGAACGCATTTGAATTTGAATATTGATAATATTACGCTGTTGTCCACAATCCGAATTGAATATATATTTATAATTTTTTAAGATATGATTGTTACAATACAATGTTACATATGTTATAGGGTGTATATGGAAAACTAGCTAGATGTAGCTGTAGATGAAATGGAGATAGAAGTTAGAAGGTGAAACTTTTATTTGAGGTTGAAGCTGAAACTTTAATTTTTATTAAGTGTTTGACAGAGTACATAGATGAGGCTGGAATTTATTACGTAAAATGACAAAAAAAGAAAATAATATTTTATAACATCAAAGTTTTACAAATGATTGAAAGGGTATTATATTCACGTAATAATAAGCGTATGTAGATTCTCTAGATAAGTTAATTTGAGGAGATGCCAATTGAGAAGATTATTTTTTACAGAATCCCTATATCATTTTTTATGCCAAACAAATTTATAAGAGATGGAGTTTCTAAAAATTAGAATCTTAGGGTGTGTTTGGCAACCCCATTCTAAGAGATTATTGAAGATCATAGAAGATTGAGATTCTAAATTTTAGATTCTCTATCTCTTATTAAATACAACAATTCTTGTTTGGCATATATAGGGTGTGTTTGGTAACAACGGGCTGGAGCTTGTGGCTGGAGCTTGGGGCTGGAGCTGGGGCTTCTTTTCACAAGCCACTTCAAAAAGCTTCTTGTTTATGGGCTTCTGGGAGCTTATTTTTTCAAGAAGCCCCACTTTTTTTTATGTTGCCAAACAAGGCTTGTAGATGTGGCTTATAAAAAATAGAAGCTCAAGCCCTCAAAAGCCCCTAGAAGCCCGTCATCCAAACATACCCATAATGAAATATGGATTCTATAGAAAATAATACCCTCAAATAGCATCTTCCCAAAGTAGGATGTGTTTGACAACAATATTTGAGGAGATTATGGGTGTGTTTGGCAAAACTAGATAGAGCTGGAGATGGAGCTGAAAGTTAGAAGCTGGAGATGGAGCTTTTACTTGGGGTTGGAGCTGGAGCTTTTATTTTTTATTAAGTGTTTGACAAACTAGCTGGGGTTGAAGCTTATGAATGTAAAATGACACAAAAGGACATGAGATTATACTACACTAGGGTTTTATTAATTAAAATAAGGGTAATATAGTAAATTTACAAGTAGGAGATGGAGATTCTAAAAAATAAGCTAGTTTTAAGAGATTCTCTTTTAAGAGATTATTTTTTAAAGAATCCCTACTTTTTTTATGCCAAACAAGGATTTTAGTTTTGTAAGGGATTGAGATTCTTAAAATTAGAAGCTCAATCTCTTAGAATCCCTCATAATCCCCTAAAATGGGGTTGCCAAACACACCCTATAAGAGATTCTAGGAGATTGAGATTCTCATTTTAAGAATCTTAATCCCTTGTAAATTGATAAGTGTTGTTTGGCATGAAAATTTGAAGAAGGATTCTTTAAAAAAGAATCCTCAAAATTAGAAGCTAGTTAAACTAACTTATTTAGAGAATCCCCATCCCCTATTTATTAAAGTACTATATTATCATTTTTCTAATTATTAAAATTTTAAAGTTATAATATATGATGTCCTTTTATGTCATTTTATATCAATAAACTTCATCTTCAGCTAGTTTGCCAAACACTTTTGAAAAAAAAAACTCTCAGCTCCAACTCCTAACTTTCAGCTCCACTTCCATCTTTAGCTCCATCTACATTTTCAGCTAATTTTGCCAAACACACATTCATCTCCATCCTCTCATTATTAAATTACTATATTACTCTTTTTATAAAAATTACAAATTCTGAAGTTATAAAATATTATATCTTTTTTTTTTTTGTCATTTTATGTAATAAGCTAAAACCTCATTTACTTTGCAAAACACTTGTTAAAAAACAGAAGTTCCATCTCCAACCCCAAATAAAAACTTTAGTTCCAGTATCGAGTGTCCATCTCCGACTAGTTTTACCAAACATATCCTTATTATCCCAGAATCTTCAATAATGGAGTATAACCTTTGATGATAGAGAGCATTCAAATATACGGAATTACGGACTACTGGAACGTAAAACCTGTGCAGCTGGCGGTTATCTTCCTTTTTGACAGTAAAAAGATAGATACAACCTATATTCATGGGTAATAACGTATGACTTGGGTATAGTGTCACTTTTCAGTCGGTTCACCTTTTACAGAATTTTTTTTAACCACAAATTACATAGTAATACTACTACTCCTACTAGCAACCAAGTGAAAGCACGTGCAGTGCACGCATCTTAATCTGTTTATGGAAATTTTGGTCTACATTCGTCCCTAACTCTCGTCCACTACATGTTAAAACAGTGACAAATTTACGAACCAAAATAAACGAAAATTGAAGTGCGTTAACCTTAAAGATCTTTACCAATGACATGAAACATCAACTTATAAAGAAAGCCAAAGCCCCAAACACCACATTTTTATTAATACTCCGTATCAGCAATAGCAATAATATATAACATGAAATGGAATAAACCAATAATAAAGTGCGACTGATACTAAATTACTAATAATATGGATTATAACACATAAGCATGATGTATTGATGTATAAAGAAACAACTTGATCAAACATATGCTGCCTTTATGTTATCAAACAATCAAACAAACATCATAATCATAATCTTTTTTGTTATCATACATTCAAAAATAATCATAATCGTAATATGAGTATATTTCACAAACTTCAAGCGAAGGTATTAGTTATGTACCGGAGAAACAAGCATTAAATAGTCTTCAAAAGTTGATGAACAAAACCCGTCTAGCAACATAATCTTGAAGGACCATTTTGTAAAAATCAGAAGACTAGGGGCAGGGGTGTAGAGGGGGTCCCGGGGGTATTCAGGAGCAACTTTACCACTTTTTTTATTTTGCACGCATCCATGGCAGAAAATAGAAGTAACACAGTTTTACAATCACAAAGGGCAAAACCAAAGTACCCCAGATACAAAAACCCAACAAGTTTTAATCTTTTTTAATTTGCTGAAATGGGTTTTCCTTTTTACATGCATTTATCGAGTTTCTTGTGATATCTTGTTTAAAAATCTGTTTTTGTTAAAAGTTTTCAATGTGGATTACTTGCTCTTGAAATTCCGGTGGCCGGTGTGTTGTTGCAGTTAGATGAAGGGAGTGGCCTTACCCTTTGAATTTCAGAGGAGAGGGGTGGTTGATGTGGTTGTACCTTGTTCAGATAAAGTAGTACATTTTCAAGATTTGGTAAGCAAGAAAAAAAGAAAGTACTTTGAAGAACCAATATCTGTGCTGGATAACTTTAACAACACTAGTCCAAGCACTCCAACTTCCACTTCCACCCTGTCTTCCTCTCTGGGCGGCGGCGGTGGTGGTGGGTTGACGGCGGTCACCGGTAACCCATCTGCAAAATGGTTGCAGCTGGAAAATCAAGAGACTTGTAGCCCAAATGTGGGAGCTTTTGACCCACATCACCAGTTGCCGGAAAAGTGTGTAGATATCACCGCCGGCGAAGAAAAATGCGGTGAAATGGAGGATTGGGAGAGCGTGTTGTCGGAGTCCGGCCAAGAACAGTCTATTCTCCGATGGATTATGGGTGATGTTGAAGACCCATCAATGGGTTTAAACAAAATGGTTCACGGTGGTGCTATGGTCGAAGGCGTCGAACATACCGTCGGATTTGGTGATGTAGATCAAGGGTATCTAGGGTTTGATTCCAACAACAACCCAATTGGTCAAGTTGGTAATTTCTATCAAATTCCTTGTAAATTTACTAATGAAAAAATTGGGTTGGTTTCAAACCCTCAACCGCCGCCGGTTGCGGCAGGTATGTTCCTCGACCACCACCACCAGAATCTTTCAAACCAATCTCAAATTTATCAGTTTGATGTAAAACCCCAATTGGTAATGAATCAAAATCCATCCTTTTTTGTAGAACAACATCAAACCCTAATTTCACCACAACCCAAAAGGTACAACTCGGGAAGCATTCAGTCCAACTTGAACCAGATGCCTAAAACCCCTTTTCTTGATTCACTTCTAAACCCTGTTCAATTACCAGCATCAATTAAGAAAATTGCAGGCATTGATGAATTAGGCCATCATCATCATAATCAAGGGATCATTGACCAGCTCTTCAAAGCTGCAGAAATGATACAAACGGGGAACAATCCGATACTCGCGCAATCGATATTGGCGCGGCTCAATCATCAGCTTTCTCCAATCGGTAAGCCTTTCGAACGGGCTGCCTTTTATTTTAAGGAAGCTCTTCAGTTACTAATACATTCAATTGTCAACAATATGAATCCAATTAGTTCACCTTTTAGTTTGATATTCAAAATTGGTGCTTATAAGTCTTTTTCTGAGGTTTCACCTTTAGTTCAGTTCTCCAATTTCACTTGTAATCAAGCATTACTTGAATCTTTAGATGGGCTTGATCATGTTCATATTGTTGACTTTGATATTGGGTATGGGGATCAATGGGCTTCGTTCATGCAAGAACTTGCATTAAGAAGCAATAGTAATCGCATCCCGTCGTTAAAAATCACAGCTTTTGCCTCACCCATGAACGACCACCTTGAACTTAGTCTAACCAGGGACAATTTGGTTCATTTTGCTGGCGAAATGAACATCGGGTTTGACTTTGAGATAGTCAACATTGATGTTCTTGCTTCGGTTACTTGGTCATTACCCATTCATGTGTCCGATAACGAAGCAATTGCTGTAAATCTACCCATTAGCTCGTTTTCGAATTACCAAATACCATTCCCTTTGGTTCTTCGTTTCGTTAAGAATCTTTCTCCAAAGATCGTGGTCTCCATTGATAGAGGGTGTGAAAGGACAGATTTACCCTTCCCCAATCATATAATTCACGCCCTGCAGTCCTTCTCGAACCTACTCGAGTCTCTTGATGCTGTGAACATTAATCTAGAGTCATTACAAAAGATTGAACGTTTCTTGATCCAACCAAATGTTGAAAAGATCATAACTGGTAGGTTTTCATTCCCGGAAAAGACTCAGCATTGGAGATCACAGTTTCTATCAAGCGGGTTTTCACCGTTGACTTTTAGCAACTTCACGGAAAGTCAAGCATTGTGTGTGATCAAGAAGATGCCAGTCCGAGGATTTCACATCGGGAGAAGACAGTCGTCACTTGTTCTTTACTGGCAAAATCAGGAACTCATTTCGGCTTCGGCTTGGAGATGTTGAACCGGAAAGAAGCCTGTAAACTATGCTTCGAAGGGACTCTTGAAGTTGGATTGTGATGTAAGACTTGGTTTTTTTAGGTTTTTGTTTGTCACTTAACTTTGTACTGTAATGTTTTAATTATGATTCTAGCTGAACAAACAACAGGAACCAGACATTTTAGGGATGATGGTGTTCCTAGTATATGAATATGCATTTATGATTATTTATGGTGTTTCCTTATCTGTTTTGGCAACAAACACCATCAAATCTTTCTTCTACTTGTGCTGAAGTTTTGCCAAGTTGCTTAACATTGTATCTTGTGATCTTAATCATTGTTAGGCCAAAAGAATATAACGTTTTCTTCGGTTAAATTATTATTATAAGAATTGTTTGTTTACTATATTTACTATTATATTATAAATAATAAATGCATAAAATTAGGGCATGCTAAATCAACTAAGCAACTCAATCATATCATCATCCCAGAATAAATTAGAACATGCTGTCTTTTAGTTCAACGGTATATCAGTCTATTAATCAAAGATTCAAAGTTAATATTTCATTTGAAACAACGCGTCTAAAATACTACTTTATAATATATATATATTTTTAACATTGTTAAAAATGTTATTTATCATCATCATCGGTTAAGTATGATGTATAAGATTACAGTTGTATGATATCTATACTTCACCATTAACACATTCCACACCCTCTATTTCAAAACTTGAAAGTAGAAAGATTAAAAGTTAATTAAGTGCATTCTGTCAATTTTAATCCCTTAGCTTTCTAAACTTTTCTTTCTAATAAATATTAAGAAAATCTTCACAAATATCATACTCGTAACATTCTATGTTGGACCAAGTTTTCCTCTTTTTATTGAAAAAACTAATGTATCTAATAACCATGAATATTTACAACTCACTGAAACATTAAAAGAACTTTTTTGTTTGTAAATTTTGTAAATGCGGTGAAGTGAGATAAGTTGTAAGACTATTTATTAATTTTTTTATTTTTGAAGTTCCTAGTTCAAATAGTTGTACCATTTGAACACGCAAAGTGGGAGAGATTGTTCGACGTTTTAAGGTGTCAACCGCTATTTGTAGTATGCTATCTTATCGGGCAAAACATTTTAATGGTGCCCCGTTTTCACATTACTTGTAACGCATTTGAATAAACTGAGTAGTACATTAAATATTTGATATAGCAGTTATAATAATAAATCGTAACAAGAAAAAGTAAGTCGGACAATTCAGGTCAGACACAAGTGACCATTTACGAAGATACAAATATCTACGGAGAGTTCCCATGGATCAGTGACGTGGCCCACTTTGCCGAACCTGTGGGGTGCCGACGCAGACAAACCTGGTCCCTTCCCTGTACCCAAACTTCACAATCACAATCTGGTCCTCAATCTCTCATTCATTCTTTTTTCCAGTCCTTTTAGTTTTTACTTTTGCTGTTCACTAGCGCTATGCATAGAGTTATTAGAATGTTAAAATGGATATTATAATAGATGAACATTTGGAAGATAAGAGTACAATTTAGGATTATTAATCAAAGTGATGGAGTTAGCATGTAATTATAAAGATGTGGAAAATAGTTTGTACTCTATCTATGATTTGATTTCTTCAATAATCTTTTTACTCGAGATGAACCTAGAAATATTATTGTAGAAGAAATACTATCATTGTTTGTTTAAAGTAATATTTATTAGTTTGAAGAATATACTTTTCTTTAGATGAAAGTAAACCCTTTAGAGCCATAATTCACGTATTTTTTTATTATTATTATTTTTTGGCGAAAGGGGATGATCCCCGCAAAAATTTATATATGAACATTGAACATATACTTACTAGACTAGATTTTAATATTTTATATAAATGATTGGTTATGTATAAACATATATATCTACTATTCATCGATCAAGTATAATTTCTACTCACTAATTTTTGTTTTTAATTGGCTGAAATAGGAAGTAAATGCTTATTTTGACACAATTGAAAACAATAATGTAAATATTTATAATATGATGCATGTATTAATAGTTAAGATAAATTAAAATATATGTTTGTTTTTTTATCTTAAATCAAGTGAGTACTATAGTTTAGATATGGGTTTATTGTTTCGTTATGTATTAAACTTTACATTACACTTTTTACTATTGTATGAGTTGAACTTTGAAAACTTCTATTGTATGTATTGAACTAATGCTGGCAAATTCTGCCCATTTACTCTATATCTGGGTAATTCTGGGTATAATGACAAAAAGTTTGAGTTTTTATGGACTAGAGAAATTTTAGGAATGAGCTTAATTGGGTAAAACTCAAATCATGAATGGATCTAAATGAATGACCATCATGTTATATTTTTTATATTATACAGTTAATAATGTATAACTTATTTTGAAAGAAATATATATCTTAGAGAATTAGAACATTTCTTTATGAAATTTTTAAATAGCCCGTTATGACCCGAGCCCGTTTAGACCCGCGCCCAATTAGACCCGAGTCCGTTTATACCAGCGTCCGTTTAGACCCGTAGCCTATACCCGTCCATTTTTTCAGCTCTATATTGAACTTATAAATATGGTCTATTGTATGTAAAATTTTCTTTTTGTATAATGCCTAAATAGAAAATTTCAGTTTTTGGCCTTATCGAAAAAGGAAATAATACATATTGTAGAGTATATTTACAACTTTACTACATACAATTGAACAAACGAAAGTATATTGCATACAATAGTAAAAAATGTAAAAATCCAATACATAACGAAATAATAAACCCTTTAAATATATCCACCGTAATGTCAAAGGGTTTTTAACCTAGCGGTATGTAAATTGTCTATAGACCTAATGATTATAAGTTCAAGTCTCATAGGCAGAATTGTAAATATTCGTAGTTGTATTATAATGCATGCCGAAGTTGTAAGCTTGAAAAAAAAAATATCCATCTTAATTCATCATCACACCATCATCCGATTTCCAATCCATTGTCTGATCAAGGGCCCATCATGCTGTGAATTGAACCCCAGGAAGATTCATTTATTCGATCTTAATCAAATGTCTTTTGTTTGCATCAAGTTTAGAGTTTGAAAATTTACATAGAGGGAGAAAAATATAATTATTTTGCATTTATTTATAGTTTTGAGGGGTAAAATTTTTTAAATCTCATTAATAACCTAATTTTTTTTCTTCCTTTTTATGTAACTAGTTTAAGACCCGCAAAATTTGCGGGTTGACTTTATGATATGTCTTATATGGATGTGTTATACGAATTTAATAAGCATTTTGGTGTTAGTGTATGGTACATCAGTTTCTATTGTTTTAATTTTAAATGAAAAATGTGTTAAGCATTTGAATTGTGATAGATTTTGGATTGATGAGTCCAAATAAATTAATTAATTGATAGGGAAAATATTGTGTATGATATTTCTTTGTTATTTGTATTAATATTTAATAATACTATATTATTTAAAATCTTACATATATGTTTTTTTCAAATAAGCGAATTGACTGGTTCAGCTGGTAAATACTATTTTGTATCTAAAAAATAACGCTTTTTAGTGCATTGGTGGTTTTCGTCCATCTAATTTGCTTTTTGTAATTTCAATCAACAACCTATAATGCATTACTTTGTCTTTTTAACTTTGACGAAAGATGATAAAATATGACAACTCAAATGCAGGCTCTACTGACCCGAATGACATTAGCACAGCCTTAGAAGATTAAATGGTAAATTATTTTAGGGATGTAAATCAAGATTAGAGAAATTAGTGGCAAAAGAGAAATTAATTAATCAATTATTGATAATATTGTATATGATATCCCTTTCATATTATATTATGTACTGAAACTTTAAATTAATTAATTTAAAAAATTATATTGTTAGCTTTAAGATTTCAAATCTTGTAATTCGGTATGTTTTTTTTTGGGTTTCGAATTTGCATTATATTTTGAATAAGAATAAATATATATTTTTTTGTTTGGCCAAAGTTACATACATGTAGATAACCGAAACCCGCGAATAAATATGAATAACTGATGGTTAATGGTTAATGATAATTAGGTACCCAATGGGTATTGGGCCGTGTACGGGTATAAATATTTTAAACTGGTATGAGTAAGATACAATAAAATCCGTCAGAACTCGACCCATTGGCATCCATAATTCATACATTGTAAATTAAAAAATGATAAAAGAGTTCAAAAATGGCGGTGGTATGGGTACAAATAACCATATAAACCGCCGGAATTCGACCCGTTGACATCTATAATCTAAGAATTGTAAATTAAAAAAATTTAAAAAAGGTGATCATATAAGAATTTAAATAACTGACCGATGGAATGAAGTCATGCATGAATTTTTTAAAATTGAAAATAACTTATTGGAGTTGTTTCATAAAATAAATAAATAAATAAAGAAGATTATAGGAAGAGTTTGAATTATGAAAGAAATAATAAAGTAGTTATTAAACTAAAATCTCCATAATATATTTGAAGGATTATGTACAATTAAAAAATAAATAGAGGTTTATATTGTAAATATTGAAGGGTGTATATTGTAAATATGGAAAGGTATATTAGTATTTTAGTCACATAAAAATGAAATTAATGATGTCATTAAATAAATGAATGACTAGATCTTAATTGTTGGTTTCAATCTAATGGTTATTATTCTTTCAAAATTTTTTTTTAATATATAAAATAGATAGATTTCAAAAAAAAATTGAAGGCAAGTTACCGCTACCATTCTAGCTCCGGCCTAATTTGAACCAATGGATTACTGGCTCGGATCATTAGTATTGATTTACATCTTCCATTTTGAAACCAGATTCTTTTTTGTTCTTTCCATATTTAATTTTGATCCATTCTTTGATATCTAATTCTTTGTATAATCAAAATTATATGTTTTAATTTAGACAATTGATAAAAAGAGCCATAAGTGCGTCTTTTAATATGCATAAAAATATGTATATTAAAACTTTTTCTTAGAATTTTCAATTTGTCTTCCTGAATTTTAATTAAAGTACAATTGTTTAATCATGTCTAAATAGCTTAATCAAAGCTCTTAGGGCTCTTGTTAACAAAACTCTTTAATTTATGTCCCTCATTACAGGATCTTTATGTTACGAGGGTTTTCTTCTATCTATCATTTCGCGAAGGGGCGAAGCCATATTAAAGGTAAAGGCAGCAGTCGATATGATTTCATTCATTAATTTCTTATAAAAAGCTGCATTTTTTCCTTCATTCATGTTTATTCTACGAGCTCACAAAAACTGAGATATCTTTATTACGGGTGACTTCAAATTTGGAATCCGTTGGACAATGATTCTTCTAGTAATCAAAGAAATATTTGTCTTGTGACTACCTATATACACTACAAGATTCCAATCTCCATACCTAATATTATGGGGGGTTTTTATATATACATTACGGTCCCAATCCAATAAGCTTTCCAAAGTTGTGGAAACTTTTCTCATTTAAGATAACAGATTTTTCACCTCGACGTACAACCCCATAACCCTATGCATCCTCTATATCTACTTCCATATCCATAAATAAACATATAGCACTCATAGCCCTATTCATACTTTACATTGAACTATGGTTACCAAAAATAAAAAAATATTCTGGAATACTGGATCATAATCCAAATCTTGTCTACTGGAGATGTACATGTGTGTGTCGATATAAAACTAACAACAACTGTATGAATGTTGTGAACTTAACTAGGGCTTTAACATTTTACATTAACAATATCAGGGCTAGTTTCGTGAAATTCTCTGGAATTTCCCGGAATTAGAATTTAAATTCCATGATTAATAGGTTGAAAATGTAAACGGAATTGGAATTGTTTGAAGTCCTTTGAATTCCCTTACATAGTGGAATTTAACTTTCCTTCCAATAATGCGAGAAAACTTTCACATTCCCAAGGAAAGTCTGTACTTTTACCAAAAAACTCAAACAATAAAATCCCAAACCATTCTATTTTTTTACCGGACAACATTTTCACTTTCATATGATGTTCTTCTTCCTCCTCCCCAACAATCACCACCGGCTAACACCCTCACCACCATCGGCACCGTGCTGCAGGTCAACGCCATCCACATCGTGGTTGGTCACCTGCAGGGACGGTGCTAGAGGGGGACATACTCCCTAAAAATCTAGAATTGTGAAAAAAAATAAATTTTTTAAGGTTATTAGTTTTGCTCCCCTCCCCCAAGATGATAAAAAAAAGAAAAAACAATTTTGCCCACTGTACGAAATATCCCATAGACATATTTCGTTTATTTAACCCTTAAATGTATCAATTATTTTTTCAATGACATATTGCATTACACATGCACACATACGGACGCAAACACTGAAGTTAATATATTACTGTAGGGTGAGGTTCAGATGAGATTAAAAATTTGTGTGAGACTAAGGGAACCAATGATATCATGCCACATGTACAAAGAGAATATTTCATACTACAAAACCTATTTACCCAAACATCAATTATCTCACAAACGACAAATCGAAAAATCATGAAACTTGCACCATAATTTTCAGCATTTTATCCTCTTCGATTTGCCGTTCCTCAAGGCATACTTCCGACGATTTTTTTTCTTCATTTTTTTGGTGGGTTTCATATGTTACTAACACATGTGTTACAATGTTGCGTTTAGGGTTTGGGTTTTGGGGTTTCTCCTCGAAACCTCAAAACCCAAACCCTAAACCCTAAACGCTTTATAAAACTCTAAACCCTAAACCATACTAAACCCTAAACCCTACTAAAACATAAAATCTAAACCCTAAACCATGAACCCTGCTAAATCCTAACCCTAAACTCTAACCCTAAACCCTAACCATAACCGTAAATAAAATGTACAATCAATCACTAACACATGTGTTACTAATTTATAAAACCCACCAAAAAACCGATTTTTTTATATCGAAAGTATGCCTTGAGGAACGGCAAATCGAAGAGGATAAAACGTTGAAAAATATGGTGCAAGTTTCATGATTTTTCGATTTGTCGTTTGTGAGATAATTGATGTTTGGGGTAAATGGGTTTTGTAGTATAGAACATTCTCTTTGTACACGTGATATGATATCATTGGTTCCTTTAGTCTCACTCAAAAATCATCATGAACTCATTTGAATCTTACTCTATTACTATAATTATTAATTTATTACTCATAAGTCATAAGTCATAACAACATGCTTTTAGTAACTTTTGTGAATTACAAGCTAGCCTCCAAAGATGGAGGGATCTTGACGTTCGCATAGTAGAGCATAAAATATTCAAGACCAAGATTTGCTCCTTTAATTCTTTTGTATCGTAAGAGTCTAAATAAACAATCATACGAAATAAATTACGTAGTATAATATATGGTGGTGATCGATCGATGACTAAAAGGTTTCCAAATTGCTTGGTCGACATGGATTCTAAAAATGAATTTAACAGCAATCTAGAGTATATATTTAATTTGTGATATGTACGTGTCACGTATTAAAGGGAGGATTATAAGTAATAAAGCTATTAAACATGTGTCCATGTGATTAACAAAAGCGGATACGTAGGAATTAAAAAGCATTTAAAAGTTAAATTGGAAAAAGATATTAAAGGGGGTTCAATATCTACATGGGTGTGAGTGTGCAAATAAAGGTTTCACCCATGCAAACACTTTTCTTAGATGCTTGCCCACCGATTACCATTTTCAACCTTTTTATTTTTATTTTATATTTCTAATAAGTAGAAATGAATTCAATATATATAATTTTCACCCTTTTTAATATTAACTCAATTTTGTACAATTTTTTCCTGTACATCTTACTACGTTTATTTGTCAAAAAAAGTCTAATTACAAAATAAATTTATTAATAAATATAAAACTTCTAAATTACCATCATTTATCACTCTCAATCATCATTAGTTTCATAAAAATATTCGGCCAAAGTTGTCTTGAATATAAAGACATACAAAATTGACATTTTAAACCTACCTTATATTCAATAAAAATTTGTTTAGTTACAACAAAAATAAAACGAAGGGAGTAAAAGATCGGAATTACATATACTTGTAAACGTATGGTTTAGAAGAAAATTAGGCTTAATGTGAAATCTGAATACAGAATACGTACGGAGAACTAATGTGATTATATCTTGTTACAAATAAACTCATAAATATACTATACAACACTTTAAAACGGAATTGGTGGTGTATAGCTAAACTTAAACTTTGACGGTGTACAAATTCACCGTAAGTAAAATCGTGAGTCAAATGTTAAAACTGAGCATAGTCCGCTTGAAAACAACGCTTAATTTCTTTATTGCCCACATACTTTTCTCTTTTTCTTTGAAAAATGCCCCAAAAAGGAATAAAAGTAAGTATTTATGGTAGGTAAAAGCCCATTTATGGTGGACCAAAATTTATCAAAAAAGACACCTTCGACTTCTATGCACTCATCCCACTTACGTACCTTTATTTTTATCCCGTAATTTACTAAAATTTTTTTTAAAAAAGACCGAAGCCAGGAATTTAATTTATCATACTTCTTAAAATTGAGATAATTTTAAATGATATATCAATCCACGGATTACAATAGAAGTATAACTCCAAAGTGAAAAAAAAAGTTAAACATATAACCTACATAGAAATAAGTCCGTCGAGAAGTTGATATCATATACAAAGAAATCCGTAATTTACTAAATAAACCCTTCAACAAGACGTTATTTTTATTATCTAATCAGTTATTATTTTTTAGTTAGATATACAAGTTTAAAACATTTTTTTTATGTCAAATTGAAAATATATCAACAAAAACATTTTGTTTAAAATTTTTTTTACAATCGGAGTCGTCAATGACTTTTATTTTATTTTATATAAATGTTTCCAAATTACTTTCTCCATCCTATTTTTATTGTCCTATTTTAATACTTGATGAAAATCATATCTAATTAAAATACATTTAAAAATCAATTTATTTATATATTTTGTATCAAGTATTATATAACACAAATAAAAATATTTAACGTTAAAGTAAAAAATGAAGGAATTAAAAATTTAAAATAGAAAAAAATGAAAATGGAACTGGGACCCACCATGTCATCCGAAACCTCAAAATCGATTTAGGCTCTAGGAAATACACGATTCATATTGGGAAATGCTATAGTTACAAACAATTTATACAAATAAAAGTTATAAACTGAATTGTCACCTTCATATTGGTTAATTATTTACTACCCATATTTCTCTCTCTATCTTAAGTTATATGTGACACGTAAGTTTGTATTCGAATTTTTGTAAATTATTTGTATCCAAAGTATTTCTCATCAAATTAACGTTACGTACCAAAATAGAAAATACAATGGTTAGGTTGCATGTGTAATGATATCAACCATACATAGGAACTTTAATGGTCAAATGTCTAGAAAACCACAATGCATGGGCATGGATGGTTTTGTGTTGTTGTATGCCCACAAATCCATGATATCTATGTTATGTTCTCTCTCTTTAACCACCATACAATTAATGATTTGAAGACACCTTATTTTGTCATTTGATTTAGGGCATATATGTACCGATATGTACGTATCTTGTTAGAGGTCAACCCCATTAAAGCACTAAAGCTCTCAAGTCATTTTCATCATCATTCCTTTCCTTCTATTCGTATTGTCATATCCACCATTTGTAATTTGCTCCACCAAGTTTGTCTTCTATGCTCTTTTACTACCTCCAACTATTAATGATGTCACAAAAGTATTCTACTATGGTACATTGAGTTGTGACTACATAAGTAAATTGCGGAGTAATTGGTTAATGCATACATGGTACCTTTCAAATAATTAGAAGTTAATAAGATGGGAAGCTATATATAAATCATTGTTTTGTCAAGTGGCTTCTCATTAGGTTAGACTAGTATGGTACTCGAGTGATGTTTAGGTGATATCCTAAAGAGATAAAAAATGTTATGATTTCGTTGTTTAGGGTACATAGGGAGCAGTGTCGGAGCTACAATTTGAGGTTAAGGGGGACTCAATTTCACCATAACATAAGGACGTATTGACGATAAAGATTAAATAGAATGATAGTAGAATTATATCAATGATATTTGTCTGAATATGTGAAAATTATGAATCAATGGACAATTAAGACACGCATCATGTACTAAATGATGAAATAGAGTGATAGTAGAATTTTAACTTCATCAAACACACCTTAACGTGTGCCACGGGGCACATGTTAGCAAAACCCTTATTATTATTATTATTATTATTATTATTATTATTATTATTATTATTATTATTACTACTTGAAAGGTGTTTATCGTAATTTTGTTGCGTACTATAAATTATTATTAAATGTCCCAACTTAATTCTCCAAAAAAAATGTACAAAATTTTAAGACAATAAATAAAATTTAATACATAGTGACTAAAGCACTTTTTGATTATTTGAAATCAATAATAAACAATTATTTTGACACATTTCAAAATGTAAGTCTTGACAAGTAAATCGAGGTGTAGTATTAATTAAATATAATTATAAATTATAAATAAGTGTAAAAAAAAAATCTTGAAACAGAAGTCCTCAAGGAGGAGAGGGACAAAAGCCATGTGTTTGCACATGGCCAATCATAGCTAATTAGTTTGATAAAACTTTATTTAATGACTTTTATGTGCATAAAATACAAAACATTAATTGGCATTTGTATTGATTGACAAGGAAACTTGACAACAATAGTACTAATACTAATGATCACCAGATTTTGTATATGTACTAGCAGACGAACTAAGACCTGGATTCCTTCATATGAAATGTGTCAAAAGTCAAAACGATGTCAAATGTTTGTGATCACTATATAATACAGTAAGTATCATACAATTGCTATGTGGCTAATTTAGTTCTTTGATAAAAATTTAGAAATGCCTTTTCTTACATTAGAAAGCAAACGACAATTATATATGCCTTTGGTGCACGTCATTATTTAAATAAATGTAATAAACTACCAAGTGAAGTGAGCTTCAAATTGTGACACCTATGATTAAATTTTCTGGATCCGCCACTGACCTTGGAGCTTCTACCCTTACAATTAGAAAGAATCTGGAACATGACTTTTTACCCAGTGGTAAACTGGCGAAAAGTTATAAGAAAGATCAGTAAAATTGACAAGCAGGACATGGAGATAGATTAAAAAAAAAAAGAGAGGAAGTTATACTGAATTGTTACATGACCAAGTAAACCTGTCAAAAGCAGAAACTATTTTTTCATATTTCAAGAAGTACATATTCATTGCAATTGTTATAGGTATGAACATGTAGTAAAAACTATAACACTGGGCGCAAGAATGTAGATAAATACAATGATAAGAAAAGGATTCTAGATACACAACAAAAACTTGAGCAATCATGGAAGATTCTTAATTACTACAAACAGGTAAAATCATGAGAATAAATTCAAATCAAAGAGAAGATTAAAAAAGAATTAGAAGAAGACTGGTTCCTAGTTGAACTGACTCAACTTTTGTACCAAACATAGGAAACCCGACACAGGACCTTGGACTACAATGATAACAATCACTGAACACACAATGGATGCTACACAAATTACACAACACATATAAAAGGAGAAAATAGAAAACATTTGTCATTTTAACCATGTCTTCTCATATCACAATTAACACAGGCTTTGTCCAATATTTGACCTTTTAATTGTCTTCACCAGCTCTTCAAACGACAATATTCAAAGATTACTTCAGCCAGTATCCCAAAAGAATCCCAAGCAAACCAATAAGAAACACGTATATAAATGGGATACCACCGCTGGTTTTGTTGGCTTGACGCCTCAACAGTTCCTGCACAAACAAAAATCAAACAACTATAAAAATGATGTCTTCTTGGTAAAGACCTCTCTCCCATACACATTGAAATACAAAAAAGAACTGAAATGAAGAAAGCTGGGAAAGGGAAGAAAAACAAAATAACATGTGAAGCGAGTAACTAAAGGTGGGAACTTTAACCAGTTTATACAAATACAGGGTCGATTCTGATTGTATCTTACTGATAACAGATCAAATGGATAGAAACAGATAATATTGGCTATATGAGAAAGGGGTCCAACGGGTCAAAAAGTCACGTAAAGGGTATTCAAACGCATGACCATCACAAATCATCCTAAATGAAATAATCATCATCATTTTAATGATATAATTTCGTTGAAATAATGCAATACATTAATTTATTCATAAAAATGCAAAAGAACAGACCAAAAAGTGCTGGGATTACCCAATCAACTTTGACCTGCACTTGAAATTTACCCACAGGACGCAAAAAGTCTTTCTACATCTACTAATCGGTAGACAACATGACAGTCTTACTAGTTATGAGAAGAATAACTGAGAAGCTGACCAATTACACAAGTCTACCTTGGAGCCTTAAGGCCCTAGAGCACATTTTGTCTGTTCTACAGTTTAGGAATATACAAGAACTGATGACGATAATAGGGATGATGGGAATCTGCCAAAAAATTCAGCACTGCAGGGGTACACATAGTGAAGTATAGCGTAACTGAGATTGCACAAAAAAATTCAGCACTACCACCTAGTTTGACAAGTCATGCCACAATACAGGATATGGAAAAAATCCAGAATAGATGCTATAATTTAGAGGTTTCAACTTCAACCGATTTATCTATTACAGGTAGTGTTTTTATCTCTAATGGGTCAAACAGATGGATTCAACTGATAAAGAGGCAAGTCAACCCAGTTGCAAGTCATGTGCAGGGTATTCAAATGCATACAACCTCCTAAATCAGTTTATTAGAATAAGTTACACTATTGTAATACATAGTACTATTGTGATGCAGGATCTAAAATCATAATTAAGACATTGATTATTTATAAAATTCACAAAAGATTGATAAAAGTACTTGTAGGTCAGTCCAACCCGACCCTTTTTGACATGCACTAAAAGATTTCTCGTCATCCAACCTTCTTGACCCCACCTAGTTTGCCGCCGCAAATATAATTGAACAATGTAAACTTAGCCACTGAAGTATACTTTGCAGAACAACACTACTGATGGATACAAACTCGAGTGATGTCAAACTGTTCAAACTCTCGCTATCGGTTAGAAGAAGACATCACTAGACACTAGTTATTGAACAATGCAATCACGATTAGAAATTCTAAAGGTAGTTGGTTCCAGTCAAAATGTCAAATCAGTCATGAGTACTGCCATGATTTAACTAAAAGTTATCTGCACGAAGCATGCTATAGGATAATGGACTGTTGGTAATAACAGAGCTTAAGTAAGATATGTACCAGTTCTTGGTGAAGCTTGTTAGATTGTTGAATCGCAGAATTCTTCTCGTCAGTCAGCTTAGAAATAAGAGCCCTCGTCTGGAAAGACAGGAGGAGGTGAATATAAGTTCATAATAGATCACGTGTATATTATATAAATGTACGAATATTACATACAGTAAGCACATTATAATATAGTGAGTACACGACACATATTTCAACTGTAGAGGGATTAATATATGCTTTGGTGATAAGTCAATGTCAGATGAATTAGATATGCCTACTAAAATTCAACTCCACAAGGATACTGCACCTGACCAAAAAGAGATATCTTACATTTCTTGGGTGAAATGTAGCCTCATGACATATAATCTACTACGATATAAGTTGAGTAACGCTTAAAACCATACAGATAAAACTCATTGGTTTATGATGCAAAAGATAGTGCCACAAAATGCATGCCAGAATCATAAGCAACTCAACTTATACAACATTTACATGTATATAGCAAAACTTATGCAGAATTTCTCATTCATCAGGTTTTTTATAAAATAAATTACAAGTAGCTCAGAAAATAACCTCTGATGATGATTCAGCATACGTTTTTGGAACCTGCAAAAATAGACGTTTTATGCATTTGTATGTCAGGTCACATAAATATAATCTGAATGTTTGAAAAAATCAAAAAATATACTGAACTCAAAATAATTAAAAAACATACAGCAGTAGAGTCGGTTGTGTTTATAGTCCCATTTTCTGATACTGATCCCCTTGGAGAGGATCCCTCCTCTGATCCTTCTCTTACGGGTGATGGTGGTTGTGGGGGAGCCACATAATTAACTTTTAATTTGCATTCCTCCACTTGATTTCCGGACTCCTTGTTAAACTGTTGAAAAAGGAGACATATAAATTTCCATTCATGGAGTTGACGTTTTGAACGTAATATGATCATCCAAATAATTAGTTACATTACCAACTCGGGAGTAATATCTTTAGGGACAGCTCCAGGACTAGCAACTGCACTCTGAAGCAAAAATTTGTCCTTGCATTGCATGTCAGGAGGAGCCTCCCTTTGAGCTTGCATTGTAACTACACAAATACCAATGTGAGTTAGCAACCAAATTTGCACGTGTAGATACAAACTATTACCACTTGCATCGCAAATAATGAATTCTTATCCTTCAAGATAAATATCCTAATTGGACATCAATTATGTGTTTGAAAGTTATAATAATATGTAGTATATATAGATGTTTTTCATGGACTAATCAAACCTTAAAATTTACAACAATGTACAGAAGGACATATCGGGTCACTTGCTGCATCTTGATTGTTATGTTATATCACGTCCAAAAAATGCAGTGTAATAAGTTCACACTGTTGAATAGGGTTTATGTTTTAAAAATGTACTAAACTTTACATTTTTTTACTATTGTACGAGGCAAACTTTGAAAATTACTATTGTATGTATGCAAGATCCAAAAAGCGTCTACTGTATGCATTTTGCCTTTTTTTATTACATATAAAGACATTTTTTTTTTGTAAATTCTATGAATAAAATAGTAAGTTAAATGTATGCAATAGACGTCTTTGGAACTTTAAAACATCCAATAAAATATTTTAAAGTTCGCCACATACGATAGTAAAAAGTATAAAGCTTACTACATTTTGAAACGATAAACCTTATTAAATATTCATTTAGAAAACTAATGAGCTAAATGAAACAAAAAAGCAAAAGATGACAAAGTTCAGTATTTGAGACATATTATGTCCCATCACGAGTTATGTATTGCACACTTCCAGATCATGCACTTAATAATTTACATCAATGATACTACTTGTCTACTTCAAATGCACGTCTTGGAGATTAATGTGTAGAGTCAAAGGATGAAAGATGAGAGACGCTTCACTGGTATAAAATTATACTTTGAAGTTTGAATCTTCAGTTACTGAAGATGCATCATACATCAAATATCTTACTTCTCTTCAAAATTCAACATTGTGATTACATTTTGGTTAAATTAAGGGTTGATAAAAATTAACTCGCAACATTTTTCTAGAGGTGTTTGAGAACATTGAATGAAAACAATGCAAGTGTGAAGGACTAGAAACTTGTATTTAAAATTAAAGCGACCAAATGAAAAAGGTACACAGGGTAGACACACAGTCACACACAACACATAAGGGAAAAGGCAAGGAACAAGGTAGAACCTATGACATCACAAGTAGAATGAGGTAACACGACTCCAGTGTTAGGTCGAACACAATACTTCTTCGGATTTGTAGTTTTCACCTGAAATTTCAGCAAACCAGAGAAACTCAAAATACAGCATTATTATTATTAGTATATATACTACTTCAAGATTCAGTTTGTGAACCAATTCTCACTCTTATTACACCTATTAATGCCTACTAACATTATTTTTTAAAAATGTGTATAACTGTATTAAATGATCTATTTTTTATATCCTACTTTAAAATTTGCCATAGTCTATATGGAACTTTCAATTGTTATTATTATGTACATGTTATCAAGGTATTCTAGTGACTTCTTTATCACATAACGAGTTTTTCTGTCGACATTGCAGCCATATAAGTTAGCAGGTCGCCGATTTAAAAACACGGTACGATAACCATAATTGGAAGTTTAATACATACAATATCAAGTTCTAAACTATGATATGATACATTTTTGAGTAAAGCTAGATACTTTTAATAACACTTACCATGTAACTAATACCAAGACACAGTTACATTTAACTTTTAGTTGAATTACTGTTCTGTAACTTCACATCTATAGATTCCAAAAACAATACCCTAAACTGATTACTTAACGTACTCAAGTTCACTTTTTTTCTTTTAAAACACAACCTTTTCACTGATTGGTGAGAAGCCTAGTAAAATTCTAATCTTAATTTTTTTACCAACATATAATATACATACAGTTTTTACATGCAATAAGAAGTGAACTGATAGTAATAACAGAGTAGTACCTTAAACGCAACATGATCATTAGTCTTGTTAGTCAATTGCATGGAACAAGAGATCTGCTTCTTCAATTCAACTATATAAAAAGTAAAGTAAAAATCGAAATTAGGATTCTAGTTAGATCTAAACACGAGAAACGTAATCAGATAGCAAATTAAGTAAATAAGGCAACAAAATTGTGTAATTTACAAGGAAATTGAAGCTCTTGTGGCTCAACGCTAAGAAGCTCTCCAGTACTCATTGTTATTTCTTCAAGTTTTGTTAAATTCGATCAATAATTAAACCGTTGCCGGAAAATTAGGGCAAAAAAACAGGCTTTTAGCCGGTGGTGAAGAAAAAAGGTATATTCCGTTGCCGACGTCGGAGAATCCAGCGAGAGAGATCTCGTTTCCGAATTTTGTGCGTTTTGTGTTTTGTATGTGTGTGAGAGAGAAAGAGTTTTTTTGGCTGCGGTTATATCCGGTTCGTCGGTTTTATTTACAAACCTTCCGGTTCAACGCTATATTTCAGCAATTTTTAAAAATTTTATTTTAATTTTAAGCTACCCCTCCGTATTGTTCAGAATCAGATTTAAAAGTTTTTTTTTTTTTCAACTTTGATCTTAAATAATTTTGTTTGTCTCATTCTAGCTCCGCCTATTCTTTAAGTGAAAAGCTTATGAAAACTTTACATGAGTTTAGTTTTTTTCTTTTTATTTAATACTTCATCCGTCCCACATTAAGTGTCTAGTTTTGACTTTTTAATTATTTCTTTTTTAACGTTGACCTTAAATACTTTTGTTTATTTTATATAATACTTGATACATAATATATGAATGGATTGCGTTTTGATTGTATTTTCATTAATATAGCCGCAACTATTTTTTTAAAGTATCAATGATATTTATAAAATTTTGCGCATTTAAAACTCTGAAAAATGAACAAAATTAATTTTTTTATCCTTTTCATATAAATTTCTTAGCTTCGCCCAACACACGATTTAATATGAAAGTTATTGTTCAATTTTTCCCCCCTAATGCAGGTCACTAACATCGAAGTATTTTATCTCCTAAATTTTACATACTAGACCAACTTTGTAACAAATAATTGTAATTGCCCATTGCCCCTATATTGTCTTAGTTACTTCTAGGCCTGTGCCCGATCCGATTCGAATCAAAGTGTGACTCGCAAAACAAGAATGAATAGAAGTTAGAACCGACAATCGAACTGCCATATGAATACCCGGAATGGAGCGGTATGATTCACGTACGATTTGTTGGTTAAATGGTTATTATGGTTCGAAATATATCTAGCACACCCCGATATCGATATAGTATCTCTCACTCTTTATTATTATATATTATATTATTTTTAGCTGTTATTTTCTATTGAGGTGGGCTGGGTAACGTTCTACGGTTCTAGTCAACAAAACCATTCCACGTTATGATTGAAAAAAATGAGCATTTCCACCTTTTTAATAATCAATCAACTTTAATCAATAAAATATATACTCAGTAACATGTGTATTAATATAATTTTATTTATTTAAATTGGATTATCAAATGTATCGGTGTATGACTGTATGCTATAACAAACTTATAACAGAATGTAAGTAAACTATTTACCGTTTAAGATAGTGTCAATTAATATCAGTTTTAAACATACTTGCTTTGATGATGATGATGTAAACATAACTGGCTAGCTAGTAACGTACCATCATGTGCTCTAAATGTGACAGATAACGGGTATCACATGATCCTTTGATGAATCTACGGAGCAATAGAACTTTTACTATAAAAGATTCACAACAAAGATCTCAAATATAATGAATGCTGGGAGCTTGGAGTTCATTTCGGAATAGATTGTTGTCAAACTTTTGATCTTCAATAATCAAAATTAGATGATCAGTCCGAACACGATGACGATATATAACTTGACATTTTTAACACAAACATAACATGAAATAAACGGGTAAGTTGTGCCAAACGAGTTGGGGTCCAAACCTGTTGAAAATACTTGCCCGTTTAAAATTAAAAAGATTTAATAAATCTAAGTTCTGAATTCAACAAGTTGACCTGAGCAGTCCATTTAGATAAACAGGTTGCAGAGGATCGCATTCAGGCCGGGTCATTTCAACCTGCCAATGTGAATAACTTAACGGGTCATGTCCAGGTAGGCTGATTTCTATATTTGTACCTTCAATCAATTCTGCTACATAAACTCCTTAGGTGCGTGGTGATCCCTAAAAGGCTAAAACGCATCAAAACACCCCCATATTACACGTAATAGTTATACAAATCGAAAATACATCTCCTATAAAATATACGGAGTATTTGATAATTGCTGCTGAAACACTTCCGGTGATTCTTGATTTCCCAAGAAATATAATGAATGCTAAACATTTGTACAACTATAGCTTAATTTGTGGGACTTTATACACAATATTAAATGGTAATATGAAACTTAAATTGATATTATACCTATCAGCATTAATCAGAAGATGCTTCGACTTCACTAGCGTTCAATGACTCGTTTTTATGAAGGTGAGCTGTGAATCCTGCATACCAAGCAACCCTCATGACCTGCACACCGAGAACCAGTACCCACCAACACACCAGACCTCTAATTGTATGAACTGTCCAAGATGGTGCACCAAGCTCAGCTCCGAGCTTCAAACCCCTCATTAACTGTAACACACGGTATGTTTCATATACAATGGGAGTCACAAGCCAAACGGGTGACTCCCAGTGCCACGTCAGCATCTCCGTCAGCATTTGTACAGCAAGAAGCAAAAGATAGGGCCCCAGAAGAATTGCAAATGAAATTGGAGGGAGTTGAGGTTGTAAAAGACCCTTTTCAGAACCAAAAAACATGGTTAAAGGAATGATAAATCCGGATAAGGTTGCAACCATGTTCCAGAACCTGTAGCCAAAGGGGGGCTGACTTTGACACGGCTCTTGTGCCACATTGTTGGGACGTGAGCACGCATCCGCCATGAGCAGGAACAACGATGCACCCAGGTTGAATATGCAATCAAGACCGGTTAATGATAAAAGACTAGCTATGTTCGGCCCTAAGAAGATTGAAGAAATCGGTAACCAGAGGGTTGGAACCATTCCTGTGGCTAAAAGAACCAATGGGCCCACAAGCCACATAGGCCATCTAATGTACCCAACTTTTGTAACACGTTTGGTATCTGTTGTTATAGTTTCGGCTGTTTTAGCTTGATCAGAGTTTACAGTTTCAAATAAAGTGGTGGAACTCGTCAAAAACTCGCCTTTGGTGCTATCATCCTTTACAGCATATGTGACGGGTGGCGGATCCCATGAGGATGCATTTGTGCAGCAGATAGTGCGATATTTTGTGGCTAAATGAGGAAAGTTGAGCCTATAGTTTGCAGGTTTCCAAATTTTACGATTAGTAGAATGCACTCTTGGAAGAATCATTGATGCCATCGTAGATGGAGGCTGTACCACAGAAGCCATTTGATGGTTTTCTTAAATGTGTACTACTATAAAACTTATTCAAAGAAGTTCTTCAAGATTACCTGAAAAGTAAGAGAAGAAAACACTCAAACAAAACATCAACATACGGAAATAGAAAAGGACTAATTAATTTGGTATAAACTTAACGAATCTACAAAAAATGACCACTTCCTAATTTGCTAATTGGACAACAACATCTACTGGAACATACTCCGTATATCATTTTGCTAGAGAAGATGTATAACAATCCTTTAGCAATAACCTGTTTCTACACATGTAACCAACCAAATTTCCCAAACGACAATTAAACATAGTATTATCGCAAATAAGCTACGTATCCTTAATAACTAACACCATGACAATGGAAGCAACACAGCATAATAAAAACCATTTTCTAGATCCGTATGGATGCATATTCCGAAAAATGGCAGTTTATCAATAACCTCCAACAGTGTGTCTGCATCAAAGTGACAAATAAGTTCTACGTACACGAGTGAACGGGCCACAAAAATTTATCGAACATTTAGAATCAAAACAGATATAATTTGAGATACATGTAAATGGACCAATACATAAAAAAAAACTCAATTTCATGAGGTCAAACATGAGTACTTACGAAATTCTAAATCGATATGGCAAACCCTAACAATTAAATCAGACAAACTATGTAGGATTAGTTTAACCAGTAACTGAAATCATAAGAATCCATGAATAATATAAATTCATACAAAACAAACAGAATCCACAGTTCTGTATATATATTTTATTGATTCAAATACTAACAGAAAAGTAACAATGAATGATAAAAGAGGAAATTAAGGTTTTGAATCAGCTGAAATTACCTTGTGAATCGATCAGGGATTCTTAAATTAGGGTTTAAACATCAATTATAAGAAATGAACACGAGCTTGACTTCTGTTAAAAATTTCTGTTTATTACTCTATACTTCAATCAATCGAAGAAATACGGCAATATAAAAGAAAATAAACTGTACAAGTTTAGTCCTTTAACAATTCCTTTTGACATTTTGGCACAAACTTGTTATTTTTGTATACTGTCATCCAACTACTACATATTTTAAAGGGTAACGAACTAACGATAGTCCATTAGAAGGCCACGTTACTTTCGCGAGAAACGTTAAAATTTACCAAAAGAAATAAATATCATGAATTCATCACGAGTATATATTGGTTTTGATTATAGAATCGTTGATTATTCTTTTCAAATCGATTTGTTGCTGATTTTTTTACTCACTCCGTCTCAAATTAAATATCCCGTTTTAACTTTTTTTAGTCTTTCTTTTTCAACTTTGAACTTAAATATTTTTGTTTGTGTTATATAATAATTGATACAAATAAATGGATTGCATTTTAATTGTATTTCTATTGTTATAATTTTCATAAAGTAATATATAACACAAACAAAATTATTTAAGGTCAAAGTTGAAGAAAAAAAAAACTTCAAAATAAAATCTAATTAAGGACACTTATTTTGAGACGGACGGAGTATTATGTTTGTTTATTGTCGTATGAAAAATGATTCATGTACCTCAAAATATGCCAAAAGATTTGATGAACAAATGATTATTATGCATGTAAAAATCAATAATAGAGGTGATGAGGAAGTGTCAAACATTTATATGGATTATAAGACTATATATTACACATGTATCATTGCTTTTGTAATATGATACACAAATTTACTACTAAATGATACATTAGAGTTAATTTGAAAAATTCTCCATTAAGTCTATAGAATTATATTTAATGCTTATTAATAACTTAAAACTTTATTGACATATACACAATGTTAATGCTAATGTGTATGCATATGTTAATGTATGGTATTTGTGTGCTTATGTGGAACTTAAACATAATAACCATAATCATACATTGAGTTGAGTATAGAGTCAAGATGGTTGTAGCAATTAGTTGATGAAATACAATGCAACGACATAAAAGTAGGATGTGAAAGGAACTCGAATAGTTACTTTTGTTGGCCAAAACCCTTGGAATTCACTTTATGTATGTATTACATACGTACATATATGGATCCATTTTGGAACGATCAATAATGATAACCTATTAACTTTAATGCGTCCACAACTGAATTACAGCTTATTTCTAGTAGCATTCTGCGTACTCGCTAAAGCCAGAGCATATTGACATTAAGAAAAACACATCATATGTTATATCAGCCCATTCATACACTGTTGATAATGGGTAATAATTCAAAGTTCTAATATCTCTAATAGACAACGTAACCCATTTTTATCTCAAATATATATTACAGCAATTAATCTACTGATATATATCTAATAATAAAAATTCGAGTTAAATGATAGGAATGGGCGAGTTGAGTTGACAAGAGCGAATAAGCTCAGTGTCAGGCAAAATTAGAGCTGGGAGGGAGAAATGACTTTGAGTAGAGCTCCCTTTTCTGATCTCTTTCATTGTCATCAATGCTGCAACGGTGTTTCTAAAAATCCCTTCTCCAACCATCGTGATGGCCGACTCTTTCATCTCCTCTGCCACCACTGACGCTGGGAACAACTCATCGATAGTGGTTTCACATTCTTTCACAAGCTTTGAAATGAGCTCTGTGGTAAAGAAAGGTTGCTCCAAGACCTTTTGGATGAACGGCAAACGCAATAGTCCTCCTGTTCTTTTGTCATATTTCTTTAGAATCTTTGCCATCCCTATGCAACAAGTTGAAGTTTCATAGTGCTAGTGAGTTCCTTTAATTATGGCATAATTACATAACAATAAGAGTATAGATTAATAATCCAAAAACCAGATCTTTGACTTCAAGAATTTAATTGAACTAAATACTGTAAATAAATATAACTGATCGACTTATGTTTTTTCTGATTATTTACCAGTGTAGTTTATGTTACTGTAGTTGACTAAAAGCACCATTTCACCATGGAAGTCAACTATGTCTTTCCTAATTCTTGCCATCTCTTCTTCATACTCTCCTTCCGAAGATAGTTCACTCTCATTTGCCCTCTTTATTCTTTGTTGCAGTTCCTGCATATATTGTCATAAAATACAAGTAAACCAAAAAAATAACTAAATCTCTAAAGGCAGGTGTTATTGAAAAAGTCAACACGATGGCTAAGTCATCTTAGCCACATTTTAGTATGTTACTAACGAGTAACGAGTTTAATCGCAATACCTGACTTGAAAGATACTTGAACGAGACATATGATATTGTTGTCATGATATAAGACAAACTCTTACATCCTTCTAGCTAGTAGTTTAAATTCCTAGTCGACAATCAGTTTTTTACGAACAAGAGAATTTAATTGTCATGTGGTCAAACATTCAAACACGGTATGGCGGTTAGGCATAGGTTAGTTTAGACCTGTCTTTTTAGGCTTGTATAACATTACTCTTAGAAAAATATATCCAGCAAACTCTAGTACTACGATGTCGTTGTCAACTATATCTTTGTAAAAGTAAAATACTCGCGGAACAATCACAAAATTGAAAGAGTAAATCTTTAAGGATACAGAAAAGCGACATGAACTATTTTAGTATGGTAAAATGCACATAATCAATAACAAGATCACAAGTAAATTTACACTTTATAACTTACCTTATGACGAATAATGAAATCCTCTTCTTGTTCCATGAAAAATGTATTGAACTTCTCGATTTCATTGTTCAAAAGATACACAAACTCGGCTTCAGAGTTCCCAAACTCCAACGACGAAGAAATCAATCTCACAAGCTTCTTCAAATCCTTGTAATTCAAGTACATTTCGCGCCACCCCGGCAAGGTTTCTTGAACATGTTGCTTCAATCTCTTGCCAAATTTCATTTTTGATATACTTGATCAGCCAAAACCTCAAAACCAGAATCTGGGTATTGTTAGAGGGGTAAAAATCTAAAAAACCCACATCTTAAAAATTAAAATTTGTAATGAAAAATCTGGAATTTGTGAGATTTTATTAGCGAGAATAGGCTAAGAATATTTGGAGGGCATATGCTTGGCGTGAATGAAGTGGCAGTTAGAAAAAGAGGTATGAAATAAGTCTTTAATGCAAGAGAATTCTTGGCATATTCCATTTGTAATACCCATGCTTTAAGCCAACACCTAGTAATATCACACTTGAGGTAATAATTTAATATATGTTGATAAGTACTTAAGTTTTTAATTATTATTTTTACTAGGTTTTAAACCCGTGTATAAACACGGATTGTGTAAGATAAATTTATTAGAAGTATATATAACATTTTCCGCTCAAAATAAGTAACCGTTATATATAAGTTTTTATTAAATAGGCAATAATTATGTTAAGATAAAATTGTATAATTGTATACTATGAAGATAGAATTTATAGAGTTCGTATATTAAGCAAGAAAATTCTAATCTAATAATCTCAAACCTTGATCGTAAAGGCGTTATATTTTTTGTTGTTGTACATCCTTGAATACTGCATTTTTCATAGTAGTTGTAAGGTGTCCCTATTTTTTCGAAATAAGAACCAAGTCCTTTTTTTATTGTCACAAGTGAAATTGCTACATATAACTGTCCGTGTGTGAATACCGATCATTGAAAAAATAACCTAACTTTGACCAACGATTGCCCTTGACTTTTAACGTTTGAAACAAATTAAAGTTAAAATGCTTTTTAATAGGATATAGAAGATTATAAGTTTTCTTCCACACAAATCCTAAAAAAAATGATCTTTTACACATCTATCTAACCACACGGTTCCTCATCCGGAGTTTTTTTTTATATATATTTATTAACCAATCAAGTACTTCGATTTCATCAAACTTACAGTTAACCAACTTAATGTATCAATTTTCCTAAAATCTCAATATTTTGAAAGAAAATTCCGTTAATTTTGTAATCCAATACAAATTCTAAAATATTATTACCTAAAAGCCTAATATAATCAAATAAATGAATTTTTGTCTCAAAATCCATCGCCGATCTCTTACCTAATTCCCGACTCTTATATCCACCCAATTTGTTTATATTTGGTTAATAAATAAAAAATAACATAATGATAAATAATAAAAAAGATAATAATGTATAACCTAGAAGGTATGATCAATTGTGTTTTACGATTTATCATTTGAATGAAAAAAATATTAAAAATTTGAACATGATGATTTTTTGGAAAATAATAACTTTTCTTCCTCACAAATCCTAAAGAAAATAAAATAATAATAATTATAAAATAAAAAATGATCTTTTTCACATCTATCTAATCACACGGTTCCTCATCCAGAGTTTTTTTTTAAAAAAAATTATTTATAAACCAATCAAATGCTATGATTCCATTAAACTTCCAGTTAACCAACTACATGTATTGATTTGCCTAAAATCTCAATATTTTGGAAGAAAATTTCGTTAATTTTGTAATCCAATACATATTCTGAAAAACTAATACCTAAAAGCCTAATAATAATCAAATAAACAAATTTTTATCTAAAAATCAATCGCTGATCTTTTACATAATTTCCGACTCTTATATCCACTCAATTTGTATATATTTAATTAATAAATAAAAAATAATATAATGATAAATAATAAAAAAAAGTACTTATGTATAGCATAGAAGGACCATAATTAGTAAATATGACATATGAATGATCAATTATGTGTTACGATTTATCATTTGAATATAAAAAAATATTAAAAACTGAAAACATGATTCTATAATTTGTAGAAGTTGAATTAAAATTTATATGTAAGCTCACTAAAATCAAACATCTAAAGGTGTATCCGAATCAACAATTAAATAATTAATTTGTTGACAACTAATATTAAAACTTTAGAAAATTTTCTATACGAAGTTTGCAATCTAAATTTTCTTTTAAATCAACATAATGGATGGATTTGTCATTGTCCTTACACACAAGATACATGCATAAATACTTAACATGAAAATTTATTTTACTGAAATGTTTTAAAATGTATTCTAATAGAATATACATATGTTTTCTTCCACACATATCCTAAAAAGAGATGTTTTTTGCACACCTATCTAGTCACATGATTTCTCATCCTTAGGTTTTTATAATTTATTTTACTTTTTGCATAATTCTGTAATTAGACTTTATTTTTTAGGGAGTCGTTAGATAGAATTTAATTAATAGTTTGATACGATTGGTTAATTGAAAACTTAATAACATTGAGATATTTACTTTAATTATTCTTTCTATAAAATTTTTCTCATTATAAAATCATTTTTAAATGAACTTATAATTACAATGAAGAAAGGAGTTTGACCAAACTCGTTGAATTATTTTAATTGATTGTGATCACATCAGTAAAGCCACTATTTTTAGTTTTAAACCTATGTATACATGGTAGATGTAAAGTAAAAGATATTTATTATTATTGTTAATTTTATTTTCATATTTAGGTTTTAGATATATTATTATTTTAAAAATTATTTTTATGATATTAAAATAATAAGGAAAGGATTAATTAAATGATTCGGATATAAGACATAATATCATATTTAAAAAGAAAAAGAAAAAAAAAAAGAAAGAAGAAGAATTGCATCGAAATTAATTGCAACATTTAACTGTGTACGTATCTTTTGTATTGATAATAATAATAATTAAAAAATAAATCCTTCAAATATTAAATAATATATAGATGTGTACGTGAGTTTTAAATAATAATATAATAATAATTATTAAATAATAAATTCTACTAAATATTAAATAAAAGTTAGCTTTTCGATATGATTGAATTAGATTTTTTCTAAAAAGATTTTTTAGGTAGATAAATGAATTTGATTGGTTAATTGAATCGTTGATAAAATCTAGCTTTTGATTGGTCAATAGTTCTCAATTTTAACAAAAAATTTCATAAGACAAATTTTCTTTTATTAATATTTAGAAATGGTACATCTACTGTTTACTAAAATAAATAATTCTTATCCTAAGATGGTCTATGTCAATATGTGCCGTTCATTTGTAAAAATTATACTCGTATATTCTATCAAAAAGGGCAAAAGCATGTCGAACAAAGTTAACGTTTTATATGTTGATTGGAATTTGGATTCTTAATGTTGCTCTTCTAGCTTTTATAAGTTATGTAATTGTTTGATCATCATTTTCTAGAGTCTAGTAGAGTTAGTATGTAATTGTATATCACAAAGATTAGTTGTGTATCTAATATCTTTTTATTTAAGTTTATCTCATATTAAAGAGCACAAAACTCTAATTTTGATATAATATTTTTATCAGTTACTAAAGTTAATGTTAAAATTAGAGATATATAATTGAATATCTTCATTCACACAATTACTGATTATAATAGTCTTTGCTACTAATATGTCGGAAAACTTACTCTATGGCTATATGTTTGACATCTAGTTTATTAAAGATTATGCGATTTTAAAGTTATTTTTAGTACTCCGTAAGTTTAAGTTAGTAGTATTGTTTAGTAAAAGATAATTAGAACTTATTGAAATTATTAGATCTTACTAAGCACTAAAAAAAGGTACCCAAGCTTTAGAGTATTTGTAGAGCCTATAAAAGATAGATTAAGCAAATACTCCTAACTAAATGTTGTTATCATATTTGTATTTTACGAGTACTATTTTTGCACTTTTACGTCAATTCGCACTTTAAATTTTATCTCCGTCAACTTTGTCAAATACTTATAAAAGAAAAAATAAACTTCCAGCTCCAAATATAAGATTAGCTACTAGTTATAGCTATAAGCTTTCAGTTAAAACTACGAGCTAATTTCGTCGGTCAAAATAGACGGGCTCTTCTTGCTAAAACTGGAGCTGTTGTAGAGTTGATCAATCTCATTTTAAGGGATGCCTCTAGAGGTATAAACTCCCAGGGTAAGACTTCAGGGGAGTAACCGCTGTGAAGATGATCAGGTAAGTCAAAGATGATTAAGTGAGCCAAAATGGTTCGTCAGTGATTCCACAAGTTGCCTTTAAAAAAATAAGGATTGTGTGCAAAATATCTTACCTTAAAAAACCAAATAATATTTAATTAGCTTTTGAGGTTATTTGGGAAAAATCATTGAGGTTGAGTGGTTTGGAGTAAGAATGACGGATGATAAGGATGACAGGCAAATCATAGAGGTGGTTTTGTACACGTGGCACGGCCTGTGAATATCTTATGTGAGTTGTTGCTGTCACTGTAGCTTTACGCGTGGTAATAAGGATTATGTAAAAGTATAATTCCTACGAATCTCTGAAAGAATCTCCAATAAAAAGGGAAAAATACCAGAAAAATGCTGTGTGTAAATTTGTTCAAAATCGAACAACAAGTATTTGTGTTTAGTAATTTGTTACATTTGGAGATATTTTACATTTATATTTACTCAGTGTGGTTTACTGGTAAAGAACAAGTCAACAAACCAATATATAAAACCCAAAACCGAACCATATATAAAAGGATTTTTCTAATGATAACCACCATATATAAAAGGATTTTTCTAATATTTACTACGGCAAATACTAATGAATTTCAACTGCTAGAAAGAAAGGAACGAAAGAAACTCCTCATATGAATAACCAACATCAATTTTCCTGTAACATAATCACTTTAGAAACAAGATTATACTACTTCATCGAGACGCCAATATTCCAGGTTATATCACTCTCAGCTACATAACTTATTCGAGTAAGACTGCATATCTCAAGTATGTTTTTTTTTAAATTTCTGTGTGAGTATGTTCCCGTATCAACTCACAAGTCACAATAAGCTTCAAATCGAACATTACAGTAAGTCCAATCTCATAAAGATAAAAAATTCACACCCTTTTGTAGTTCCATGAAGCCTGCAGGATACGGGGAGACCAGAAACTCTCCCCAAAGAAAAGCCATAGAAGATCATCCATGAACCTAATGCATATTATGAATTTAAGTTAAGCATTTGTAACCATTAACAGAGCTAGGTAATTCATGGTGATATTTTATAAAGAAAATAGTCACCTTAGTGAGCTGTTGGATAGATCTTGATGAAGAATCATTGAACCAATTGCAACTCCATACGCATGTGCCCATTTCTCCAACAAGGCAATTTGCTAAAGAATAGATATCAATCAGTACAGCGCCGCAACGGACCAAGGGAAGTCGCACCTGTTAATGACCGAACTATGAGGCCACACAAATTCAACACTGGTTTCCGATAAAGCAACAAAATGAGGAAACAAGCCTGTTGGGTAATGGGCTCAGAATAATACAGATACTTACGGTACGGGTCGTAATGCGTTGGTTGACCACAACACGCTGTTTTTTTAAAAAAAAATAAAATAATAATAATCAAATAAAAGACACCTTATCTTTATTCCTAATTAGTGTGTCAACCGTCAACTACACTACTACAGTAATAAAATTATATAATTCAAACAAAGATCAGTTTTTATTTAGTAATACAACATATTTCCTATATCTAACCTTTGTTAATTACCTGTCCGAGATGTTATAGATGACGCATAACCTGAATGAACCATTCATAGCTTACATTAGCATATATGTTCTGACCCTGAAAACAAGATATCCAAAACCGGGTCGAATCCATTGTCTGCGGTCTTCAAGCAAGTTACTGCAAGTCTGCAACTGTAAACTCCAAGATCGCCGTAGTGGATTGCTAGGGGAAAAAAATATAAATCCCCATCCATCCTATTCAGGAAGCAAGCCTTCACAGTTAATGACTGGGGCCAGTAAATCCACCAACATATTCATAAAAGAATAATTGGTGGTCAACATGGCAGCTGACTTTCCCGTTGATGAGATGCTTCTGCCCAGATGACCTTTAGAAACCGACTAGTAGACGGAGTAAAAAAGCAAGATCTTCTGCAACGGTATCTTTCCACATGTACAAGCGTTCTTTATAGTATAATAACATCTACAAAGGAGTAATACTAGGAATAACTAACGGGAGTAGCTTCAACGATGACGATCCATTACTCACATCACAGTTATCAAGTTGATCCTCCAAAGTAGAATACGCATCTGCAAAGGCCTTTATACATTGATGTATCCTAAAACAGTTCCTCCCAACGTTATTTGCAGGAAACAAAGGATCGTCAATATAAATCGGATCTATACTATACCCTCTCTCTCGATTTATATACACCCCACTACCCTGTACAGAAATCCGCATCTGGCGTGGATCAAACACATTCCCAAAAAAGTAGAAGAAATCCATTAAAAGACCTCCGAAGTTCTGATTAATCGGCCTTCCATAGTGATGTTCATGTTGAAGAAAACGTGTGATCAACAAAATTAAACAATAGGAGCTCAAACCACCCGAATATGATTGATCAAGGCTACGATCAGCTAAAAACTGTTTTAACACTAATGCCAGAGGTGTAGCTGCAGGAAATTGTTCGGTCAGCTCTTTAACAAGTTCGGTAGTTTGTAATCCGGTGTGTGACGGGGCTTTAAAACTAATGTCAATCCGAACTGATTGCACATTGGTATCATTCTGCGAAGAAACTTCTTGGTCAACTGAAACAATGAGATCGCAAGGAACTTCCACAACAAGCATGATAATCGGTATGGCGGTATTTTCCACAATTTTTAAGGAATCGTTTTTCACCCATTCTTGATTAGCAAGATATCTAGCAGCATGTTGAAGACATGTTTCTTTAATTCCATTCCGCCCTTCCAAAATTCCGGCTTCTTTTATTGGTTCTAAATTCCGAACCGGAGGCAGGCAAACCACGAGATCGACATCACTCGTTGGAAGAGCTAAACCAGTTGCATTTGAGCCAAAAATGTTCGTCCGAGACCGTGGCCATAAAACTTGAAGAGAACGTGTAACCCGTTTGACGGCCCAGTTAATATATGGTTTTCTAGTCATGTTGACTCTAGCAACCTGTTTACAGAACGAGTCAATCTCATCGTTTAGTAAACCATGCATCACCGGAAGAGATGCTATCCTTGCGGAGCAATCAAGTAATTCACGTGATTGAAGAGGAATCACCAAATCCGGATGTTCTTGATCACGGGTTAGCTGTGAGATAGCAATTAGACGATCCTGCAATAGGGCTCCAGGTAGAGTTTGAGTCAATTGACGTGCAGAAAGACTTTTCTTCCTCCAGGAAGGCCACACGACTTCACTACCATCCACTCTAACACACGCCTCCTCAAAACTAATTCCATCATGAAACCAACCTTTGACGCCCCAATGTCGTGGGCTAGAGCTACCTGATCGAACGGTAGGAAAACAACGCTGCTTTCGGGAATCAGCAACAGGAGGTACACAGAGCACAACAGGTGACGGTGGTCTTTTAATTCTAGGTTCTTCCCGTCTGCTAGGAGGAACACACGGGCTTCTATGTTCATAATTACGTTTAAACTCCCGTGATCGGTCCCTTGAGATATTAGGAATTATAATAGGTCGTAAAATGGGATACGGAAATAAATCTCCAGTTTTTGCTTCAATATCACTGGGGAAAGTGGCTAAAGAGCCAGAGACGTTCTCTTCGGATAAATCTGTCATTTTTCCAGTTACCTCACCAGGTATAACATAGCCAAGTGGATCAAAAGGCGAGCAGAATGATGTGGCGGATGGTGATGTCAGCCCATTTGTACTATACGAGGATGAAAAGGCGACCATGTCATCAACTGTTCGATTCATATCCGCTTCCCGCCAAGCCCACGAGCTATCATCGGAGCTAAGAGATGGCGGGCGGGAGAAAGTGGCACTAGCAACCGGGTGATCAGATGAATCCCAATACATCACACCGCCACCAAAATATTGACTATAATCCATACCGGCAACTGCAAAATCATCTTCACCGACCCAATGATTGACTGTGTGTAGAAAGCCCGACTGATGGAAATGGTTTTGCCAGTTGTGACCGACGTCTAGATGTAATCTATCGGTAGTAGCAGGCAGGTGCCGACTTACAAATGATAATTGGGGCGATACACCAGGCCATTCGTATGATGGGTTTCCCGAAAAGCTCACAGGTCCATTATCATGAATGACTACCGGCTTTTGTTCTCTCTTTTCCTTGCTAGTAACCAAAGATTGTGTATCCATTTCCTTGACATGCTCACGGTCAATAAAGTTGACATTTTGATTTTTAATTAAATGACCATTTTCCATCATAGGCATGATAGCAGGTGATACATCACTAGCTTCTACCGGATAGTCAACAACACTTGTGCCATCAAGAGAATTTTTGGGGTCCGGAATCTCGGATACTGATTTGTGATCATTAATTAATGAATGGGGTTTTGTGAGGCCAGCAGGAGCAATAATATTCTTGACTTGGTTACTTATGCTGTCCTTCTTATGTTTCTTTCTTGCTCTCTTATTCTTCTTTGAGGTGCTTTGAACCGTTCCATTAATTAGACCATCAGCATGTTCCTGATAACATTCAATGAGTTACAAGCCATTCATCACCAAAAAACATAGGATCTGTATTTCACATACAAAAACACGCACAACCATTTCAACTGATGGGGACGCAGTCTCTGTTTTGAGATTGCTTTCTTGAATATCCGATACATCTCCTGCAACCTGAAAGATCCCCTATAAAGTCACAAGACAATAGATTCCCAAGTTAAAGCAAAGCACTATAAGATGGGCGAATAAAAGCAAGTCAGTTCACGGGAAGAGAAGCATCACACTGACCCAAAACACTTTTGTCCATCTGTTCTGAAGTTAGAAATAATTAGTGCATTTAATATATAGAAATTAAAGTGCTTAGAAGGTTGTATGCATTGATAGTAGACTTTGGACTACTTTCAACTCGTTCAAGCCATTTGACACGTCTGAGAATAGAATCGAAAAATGTGACTCATTAAATAACTAAAAAATGCCACATTTATAAAAGAAAAAACATAACGCCTTAAAAACACCTTTATAATACCAAAGGGAAGACTAAAATATATACGACTAAATAAGTTCACCTTAGTAGGCTTGTCTTGAGTGAAATTACTGTCAACAGATCTTTGAACAGGAAGTGGATCTTTTACATCACGTGACTTCCCCTTCTTAACAGAAACGGGTTTGGGTTTTGGTTTTGATTTTGGTTTCTTCATAGACTTAGTTGAGCTTAAATCTTCAAGGAGCTCAAGTTTTGTGAAATCAAGTGAAACAACCATGAGCAAACCCCGCAATCTCCTTAATAAGCGATCAGAAACTGAACTAACGGACCCCAATGAGGTAAAGAACAGCGCATCCTCATCAAATTGACCATGGTCAAATGCTAGCAACATTGTTGATATCTCACAAACAACTAATATACGATTAAATTTATGGAAAATTGAAGATAAATTATTGTGTGGAGGAATAAATAGAGTCGGCCCTGATTCTTTATATTGTCCTTCAAAAGTATCAATAGTTTCGTGGTGCCACCTAGTGTCATTGTATCTCAAGGGTTGTCTATCTCTTCCACTAGTGGTCTGCAACTCATCCTCCATGGCGCTGCTTCTTCCATGCAAAATGTCACGAGTCTGAAAATTTCAAAAGTTACATCATTTTTTGCTCAAATAATAAAAGAAATAAGTCCGAAAATAATTGGCCATATCGTATAATTACTCTCAAGTCTCAACTAACCAAAGTTCCTGTTTACTCAAAATTACCAATACAAATCAATCGTTACCAACCTCCTATACGTCACGAACATAGAGTAAAGCATATACACATCAGTTGTACTTATGGGAGTGTTTGAATATGCACTTTCAAATCATATAATATAACAGGTAAATTTATATTTACCTCAATTCAAAATTCAGTTTTCAAAAGAATAACTCTACTTGGTTGCCTTTATTAGGTTCCTTAAATGATAGAGAATTTGTTGAAAATTTGATAGTATTTACTATCAAATTGACCAAACTTCTCTACAAACTTAACAGTCATGAACAAGCAGCGAGTAAGGCGTCCTGAAAAATTAAAGGCAACCTAATAGTAAATACTAGTAACCCCAAATGAAATAAACCAAAACTAATTCAAATAGCACAGCATTAAGGATTAAAGGACTGATTTTTCCATCACAGCTAGATTATACTCCGTAATTAATAATTATTGAAGTTCTTAAATTGATGAGCACAAGAGTTGATAGCAGTAAATAAATCAACAAAAAAAGTAGTCTGTACTCTGTACCAAAGATTTTGCAGCTTTTCCCAATAAGACACCAAAAACATTCCTCTTAGTTTGATCATCCAACTTCATCCACCAATCCACGCACCCTTTTTTCCTCCAAAACACATTTGCAGCCACACCTGCAGCTGCACAAACAGACTTCTCTTTCAACTTCACCCCTCTCTTCTTCCCAATATTCAAATGCAGCCAAGACCATCTCAAAGCCAACTCCATCCTATTTGCTACAAATGCCTCGACACTATAATAACCTTTCGATTTCAACCACTTCAGTTCCACCCAATCCCATGATCCTCCACTCCACAACACACTCTCTTCCCCTCTCAGAAATTCCCCATTTGAGACCGCATCCATCGCCTCAACAAAAATATCCACATTTTCAACAAATTCTCTACTAACTGTAACAGAATCTAAACAGCTACAACAACAAGATTCTAACTTTTCACCTTCTTTGGAATCAAACAGCTGTACAGAATCACGAATAAGCTTCTCAGGCTTCGAATTCTCGCTAACTCTCATTAATAATCCATGCGATTTCCGGAAACAGTAGCTCGGGATGTTAGGGTTTGATGACGAAGGGATATCAGGTAAAACAATGAATAAACCATGACCGTTATTTTTAAGTTGAAATTGCAATTGGATTAGAAGCTGCGTGAATGATTTATCAACGATTGTAAGGTGAGATTGGCGTTGTTGAATTGTGAGTGATGTAAACCATTTGAGAATTGAGGATCTAGGGTTAGAATTGGAGTTGGATGAAATTAATGAGTGTGAATTATAAATTGAGATATGAGAAGTAAGGGAATCAATCAATTGACGTTTGGATTCCATAGTTTCTGTGAATTTAAGGAAATTGGAGAATATGATTCGAGAAATTAGGGTTTTGAAATTTTGGGAAAAAAATTTGAATGCTTGGTGAGGGGGAGGAATAACACAGGGAGTTGACAAAAAAGGGAATTATTTGCACTTTGATAATTTTTTCTGTAGGAATTTACTACTCCTATTACCATTTCATACTTTACAACGACACTGATTTTGGTCTGTTTTGTGACATATACATGACAAAAAGAACATATAAATTAAATAATAAAAAAGCTTTTGACGCGTTCAGACATTTATAAAGGATTTGTTGTCTTATCAAAATTTAGGAACCAAAATAAATATAAATGAAGATAAAAAGTATGTTTATGTTTTAAGGTTTTAGAGAAAATCTTAAAGGACTTCCGTTATCAAAATTCAATATGAAAATAAAAATTAGAGTAATTTTACTATTCATTAAAAAGTAAGGACCTAGTAAAAAAAATTCTTATTAAAAAGCTAAAAATAAGTGCTATATAATAAACTTGTTTTTAGGTTGGTACATCAAATTCCAAATGGACATCCTTTTCAAAGGAAATATGGAAAGAGAGTAGTATTAGTTTTTTGAAAAATATGAATTAATTACACATATAGTCCATATGGTTTATAAATATGCATGTCTAGAGTCCTATCATTTGTTAGTTAAATCATACAAATTGCACATGCATGACATCCTATACGTTATTATTGCACATGACATGAAAACGAAGTAGATCGGCCATTTAAGTGACTTAATTTTCTTCTTATTATTGTAAGTCCCTAGTATGTGGATCCATAACGAGGTTATCTTAAGTATTAAGACGCGGAATTCTTCAATACTTGGTTCACAGTATGTGAACGGTTTGTTTCGCAAGATAATAGCGAATTGGTTAATCAACAAGGTTTTGTATCGATTAATTAATGTTAATCGATCAATACCTAACCTTATGAATGCTTAAAATCGTTTTAGTTCTCTGGAAAAACGAATTGTCAAAAGTTCTTTTCGATTTAACCTATTATTGTATATATAGGTATCCATCTGATCTTACCTCGTAGGTCTATGGACTCTGCGAGTCGAGTCATCTCGCAGCCCAGTCAAAGCCCAGAAACTAAACTCGCTTCGCTGCTCTGCGAGCCCAGATCTCATCTCGCAAGACTAAGTTCTGCGACTTGAGATCTCATCTCGCGGACTTTAGTTTGTAACTTCGTATTCGATATTCGTCTAACAATTTAACATACTAATATATTTAACGAATATTAATACCAAACTAATATCATTTACAAATCTAAATCAATTGTACAAACTTGATTACAATAATCACTAGTACTATTACAAGCTAGATCTGTTGTCACACATACATGTCCCAACAGACTCCCTCTTGACAATAGCTCTAGCATCTATGCTATCATGTCTTCAAGTTGTCTTTGATCTTTACTTATATATCTTACTGCCAACATAAATCTTCAATTTAATACAAGTCTTAACCATCATTTGATAATCACGTGCTAAATCACCCCATGCTACTGTCGTCAAGATTCTATTTTCATTCAATTTTATCAAATCATTCTTCGACATGTTCATTAGGTGTCGATGGTCATAAACTCTGAAGATTTCTCTCTCACCACCTTCAACCTCATCATCAGATTCAACCATGACAGCTTCTCCAGTCTCTGAATCCACATGCCAACTCTTCATATTTTTCAAAATATCTTGTGGCATTGTCTTCAATGGAATCTGCTGTAAACACTTAACAGATGGATAAATCTTCTTTCTTCTTCTTCGTCCTGTCCTTTGACTTCTCTCTGCCAGTTTAATAGTCTTTCCTTTTCTTGGCTTAATCTTTTCAAATTTATTAGCTCTAACCTCAGTCTTGATTATGTGTTCAACATATTTTCCAACAATATTATCACTTGGGTTATTCAAAGGTAATCGAGCCAAATCTCGAATCTCAAATCTAGGCAAAGAACTAAATACTGCAAGCTTTCGCTCAAAATATTGAACTCCGTCAAACCTTTTAATAGCAAACAGCTTCAGCTCAGAGTCAAAGTACCAACCTATAATCCCTCTTTTAGGTTCCCGTTTCCCAGTTATATCAATTTCAGAAACTCCAACCTTCTTTTTCTGTTTAGGAAGTTTTCTAAGAAAAACTGTTGGATTCTTGGTAGGAATCAAGATTTCATCATTTTCAGAATCGGTTGAGTCATCGATTTCTTCATCTACATCGACAACTGTTGGACCTTGATTATTTTCAATAATAACTTCTGTCCTAGATGGACTCACATGGTGTTCATCAATATTTGCATCTGGATCTACACCAATGTCTTGTACATTCTCAGGTACATCAATCCAATCTTCAGGTAGTAAAAATTCTCCTTCTTCAAGATCAAAATCAATTTCTTCATCGATTTCATCAATCATATCACTTCCAGAGTCACTTAATTCTAGCATTTCCATATCTACACAAATCAAATTAATAATATAAATTCTTTTATTGATTTCTCTGAATCAATCTAAAAATTTCATTATTCATTTCAATTGTGTTAATATAACCAATCTATATAACTTATAATTCTTTTATTAATTACCTTGAATCAATCAAAGAATTCTTAAGTCTTATAAACACTTAACAAATATTAATTAACTTTAAATTCTAATGCATTGTGAGTAATCACCAAGCATTTAAATTCACTATTAATTACCTTATATAATTTCCAAGACTTAATTAAACTGTTATATCGCAACAACTTAACTTTCAACTATATCTTTAAATTATATATCATTTGTCTAGTTAAAAATCATACATATTTAACTTGTCAGTTATAAAAACTCTCAAGTCTAAAATGTCTAAGTTAAAATAAACTTTGACCGCTGAAATAAATCAGAACACGCCGCTCGACTTCTCAATGAGTCGGAAGACTTTTGATCACTAATTTATTTAACTTTTTTTTTAAAAATCAAATAACTTAAACAATTTATAATATGTCTTACTTGTAATAATAATAATCTCAAGCCGAATATATTACAAAAACTATTAAGTTACAATTATTCAGTTACAATTATAAATTACAATTATAATTCAACTAAATTCTAAGTACAAATATCTACACAAGTCTAAGCTGTCTTACCAGCTTCACTTGTACCCGCAACACTTGTACCAGCACCATCACCACTAACACCAACACATGCAGACTCCCCCTGAATAATAGCTTGCTCACCAGTCTTTGAAGGACCAGTCGGCTCACCATCTTCCTGAGCATCGGGATCATCATCTTTATCATCTCTTCTCTTCTTAGCTAACTCATCCTCTTTGCAAGCTTCTTGATATATCAATATCTCCCCCTGAGCAGACTGTCCTGAATGCACTCTCAACACCAAACGTTCTAAGTGTTCAAGTTTCAGTCGCTGGGCAGTAAAATCAGCAAGCAAAGTATCATGAGTCTTCAGCAGAGTCAAATGCGATTCACTGATATGAACCATCTGCTGAGCAAGAGAAACATTCTCAGCTAACAACCCTGGAATCCTAGAAGTACTCTGTTCCAATTCCTTAACTCTTGACTCTAAGGATGTAATCCTTTCAGCATCAGTCGTCGGAATAACAGAAATTGTTGATGGTCCAGGCGGTGTCACTGAAGCAATGTATGATTCACGTGTAAGTGGTGGAATAGCTTGAGATAACGCTTCTTTGAGAAGACTAGCTGCAAATCTACTAGCTTTATTGGTCGGAAACTGAGCATCATGCACCAGTTTTGCAACTCCCTCCTCAACAGTCTTGGAGACCATTTCTGGTTCCACTGACTCAAGCAGTTTCTCAACCTATAAAGTTAGATATAATTAAATAAGTAATTGTTACAGATAACTCTGTCTCAATCTCTAATTAAATATCTATAATACTCGTAGTACTAAACGTTTATCTCATACCTCAGATGGTACAGATACTGGTTCAGTAACCACCGGTATCATCGTCTCTACCCGGGATGTATCTTGAGCAACTGTCACATAACTAACTGTCTCAGTTTAACTCCTGATAAACAACAAGTTATGATTATCTAACTCTAAATAAAACATACCATCCTGAATGAGCAATGTCCTGGAACGCTTACGGCGTTGAGGAATAAGAGGTAGATCCTCTTCCTCAGGACTTTCGTCAATAATACTGAAGTCTGGATCGACTTCCTTAGCCTTTCTCTTTTCCTTCAGTGCTGGATCTGGAATCATCCGAGATCGGTATCTAATATAACCAGCATCTGGAGGTGGAGAATGAGTACTATCATCATCATCTGAAGCCGATTGACCATCACGGCCTCCAGATGGACCAACATCAGAATCCTAAATATTAAATATATTAAACATTTATGATTAGCTAAAAGCTCTATCATACAAGTTCTATATATTTATGAATAATCTGATAAATACCTTAGAAGGTAAACCCTCAGATCTATCAAACTGTCCCTGCTCACCCTCAGGTCGAGTGACCTCTGGGTCTGCAGTCTCAACTCCCTGAACATAATGATATTTATATTTCATAATCAGAAATAATATCTAATTAACTAAATATCTATAACATTTGCATTATAAAATAATATGAGAATAATGTAACGGTGAAGTACCGATATTACTATATAATTATAAAATTACCTCAGATTGTGCAACATAACTATCAATATCCCGTAACAAGGGATCTGTATCATCATCAATCTGTACCAAAATCTCATGAAGAACCTCAACAGCTAGCTCAGGCACAACTTGCTGACCTTGATGTTCAGCCTGATGTAAAACATCCTCAATGAGTTCCTGTGACTCTGTTGCTGGTTGAGGTTGAGGTTGAGCTTGTTGTTGTTGTTGAGCTTAAGCTTGATTGTGAGCTCCAGCATCCATCCAACCATTGTTTGGTGGAGCAACATAATCAGCATCAAGAAGATGCCCAAAAAGATCAGCTGCCTCAGGCTTAATCTCATCTTTACGCTTGGATAACAAAAAGCAAGCGTTGTAACCTCGCAATCCGATGGTCTCAACTTGAAAATCAGCTGCATAAGCTGGCAAATGTGGAACTTGAGTTCGAATCAGGAGCATGCAGAATCTAGGATAAAGAATAAACAACGTCCTAGCAGCTCCGGTGATCTGTCCTCTGAAGGACTGAAAGATATACGAAGAAAAACTGTATGGTTTATTATAAACCAGTGACAGTACAGCTGACATCAACTCAGGACTAAGCTCATCTAATTCTGACTTCTTGTTTCCAAAAATAGATACTATAATAGTAAAAAGAAATCTCCACTGTCCTAGTACGAATGCCTTGACAAACTGGCGTCCTCTCCTAGGTCCTGAATAACCTGTACGACCTAGAGCTCCTTCGATAAAGTCAGCTGAATAAGCAGCCGGACCAGCTTCTTGCTCAGAAGTGCCTAGCTGCAGTAGCTGTCGTAAATCATCAGCAGTAAAAGAAATTGGATGCTGATTTACCGTCGTACGTATTGTAGGCGGATTAGCAGCACAATCATATACAATGTTCGTCCAAAACTGCGTAAGAAGGTCTTTGTTCAGTGGAGGTGACTCGGTAATAGCAAATCGAATTCTCGAACGTGCTAAGTATGTCAAAATCTGCTCAAAGCGCTCAGCACCATGCTCGTTGACATCTAAATTCATCAGTATGTTGTGACCCTTCTCAAAAGATCTGTTAGCCATATCTGTAATTCAAAATTACACAAATAGCAAAAGAATTAAGTTAACGTACATTAGATAATTTACACTTTAACGTATTATGATCAAAAAGATCATCGAACGTCTAAGTATACTATCACCGAATAACGTAATTCACTGAAACTTAATTGAATTAACTTTTCAATTATATTCTATAAATTATATATAAAGTTCGTTAGCTAAGAATAACAATTTGAGTTATCATACCGCCGATAAGTATCGGGACACGCTGCTCGACTACACTATGAGTCAGAAGACTTTCGATATGAAATAACTTAAATTGTTAAGATATTACACATATTTTAACTTATAAACAAAATTCTTAAGTCTATATGTATAAAAACGGATAACTTGTTAATTATTCGTAACCAAACGATTCTCAAATTGAAAACAAGTTATAATTGAAAAATTATAAAATTTACTTAATTTTACATAGTCAACTGAAGTCAATAAAGTTAATTCAGTTCTCAAAGTCAAATTAAGTCAATTTTAAAAATAAAAATAAAAATAAAATTAATTAAATCTTTCAACTCGCTTCGCAGAAATCCTGCGAGTTGAATTTGAGTCGTTGTGGTCAACCCTAGTCAAACGAGGTGAACTCGTTTCGCTTCGGTCAACTCAAGTCAAACGAGGTGAACTCGTCTCGCTTTGGTCAACTGAAGTCAAACGAGGTGAACTCGTCTCGCTTCGGTCAACTCATCATCTCAGTTCGTTGGAGCGGGCTGCGAAGCGAGATAGATCTCGGTTCGCAGGACCATCTGCTCAACGAATTCAATCATCAAATTAGCAATCTAATATGTTTCAAAGCAGTTAATCGATTATAACATGTTTATTAACCATCGATTAAGCATTATAAACATGTGTTAGGTTTTCTAAATCACTAATTGGTACAAAATCCGTGATAAACTAAACCGACACATTCAAAAACGTAAACCAATCAATATCTCACAAATTACACGGTGAAATCTCATGAAACTTACTTCAAAAGATGCGTAATCAAAAGTTGTAAAAGTTCCACGGATCGAAAATTCCTTCCTTGTACTAAAAATCAGAAAATCAATCAAAAAATATAATCGATTCGTTTCGCCAAATTTCGAGTCGCAGAGGATTTTGGATTCGGTTCGCAGGGTAAATAGGAAAGTGTGGTTCGGTTCGTTGGACTTGTTTCTTTTATACTATTTACTCGATTCGCATGTTTCAACTCGGCTCGCAAAGATTGACTAGTCAAACTCGAATAAAATGAAAAGTATAAATTAAAACGTAATTAAATAATTATCTTCGTGATTATGTAGCCAAAACAATAAATGTTTTTGCATAATCAACTTATACCACTATTAAAATGGCCTTAAGTCAAAATTCAAGTCAAAAATAAATAAATCGTTTTTCACTTGAAGTTGAGACATTTATTTAACACAGATATAAGATAACTAGATTAATTTAATTTCAAAGGGTAAACACTAAATAAAACAAGAATAATAACTAAAATGTTTATTAATTTTAAGAAATAAATTACAAAACTTAAAACTTAAAATAAAATAATAAAACTACTAACATTATAAGAAAATAAACTAACATAATATAAAACGCTTAAAGTTTTAACTGCTTAGGGATCATATTAGAAAGAATAAGCGGTACTTATTTGATTGTAATAAGCCTAAGACGATTGTTAGTATACATACCTCATGAAATTCATATAAGCACAATAAAATCACAACTTTAATCAGTAATAAACTTATATTTATAAAATTATATCTTATGTACCTTTATCCACATGATATAACACTTCATTGAAAAAATAACTTATTATTTCTTATTATTCACACAGGTGAATGTTCGAACATCATAGACAGTTCAAGACGATTACCGATATTATGATCCACATAAACAAATTACACACAGATTTCTGAGCCAAACTTTTTTTGTTAATGTGCACAATATCTAGTGTTTTCTACTATACAACATACTGAAGAATTCAAGTACAACACATAACACTGTATCTTGTCTTAGCAAGGTAGAGATTACTAAATGATGTTCTTTAAAAGCATATAACATACACTTGACATGAGATACTTTGTATCTTTCATATGTAAGGTAGAGGTTACTAAATGATGCTCTTTTGAAACATATAACTCACCTTTTGACATTATGATACTTTGTATCATTTCAATTTTTTTATTTTAAATCACAGTGCACGGCAGTACTATCATTCAACAATTAAGACATATGTCATACATTATATAGCAGATCACATAAGACAAGACACAAGAAATTTGTCTTCTTAACTGCTCGGAAATCTTAGCATAACCTGCCTACCAATAAATCGTATGATGAAGCTGACTAGACTTAAGTTATTCTTATCACTTGTTAAATAAAAAGACAAGTTATAATCAGTGGATATAGGTGTATAATAAGATAAATATAAGTGTAATCCTAGTTAAAAATCGTTATTCTAGTGCAACTTATAAGAATCTACTAACAAATCATACTTAATACTTAAGGTTATTATTCTCAGACTTATTCTCCTAATGTACTATCATTTTCCAAGTTTTTACAGCTAAAAATGTGACACCCGACCAATTAGGGCTTGTGTTAGTGTCTAATCATTGTACTTATTCATGTAATTAGTTATATTTAGGGCTAATTACGTGTATCACTACGTGTATTGATATATGTTTATATATACACACGTATGCGATTTGTTTGAATCGTACATTTCACTATCGGATGAATTCCGACACATTATAAATGCGGACGTTGGTGAACAAAATGTTAAATAATTTGAAATTATTTAATAAACTCAAAAATCTTTAAATATTATGTTGATAATATTTAACATGTAAAACGTAACGTATAAAGTATCATAAATGCGATGAAAATGCGCGGAACGCGCCAGACAACCAAATGAAAGCCAAAATATATTTTATAAGTTTAAAATATATCATTTTGATCAAAACTTTCATTTAAAATATCGTATTTTAAATCGATAACGAAAAATGGCTAATTAAAACGCTACACGATTAAACCTCCGTAAAATGAACACGCAAATCGAGGCCAATAAATTATATAAATGTTTTGAAGTATTTTAATGAATACTTCAATCAATCATATCGAGATTTTAATCGTTATCTAAAATATGAGTATTAAACATTTAACGTCTAAATTAACGTCAAAAGGATTGGGTAAACAACCACGGGACTTAACGTAACCTTGAAGAATTAAAATGTGGTCAAAACCAGCCTCTATGGGCCCCCTTGGCCGGCCCCCATGCTGCCCCCACCTCCCTTTTCTCCTTTTGACTCACTTAACCCAATATGCACTCCACTTCCATACACCCCATTTCATTTTTCATCATCATATTCCCTCACCTTCTCCAACCTCTTACTAACCCTCCCTCTCTCTCTAAAGTCAGCCAAGAAACCAGCTCAAACACCTTCAAAATCACCATCAAATTCATCACCATTTGAAGAACAAGTGAAGGAATCAAGCTAAAGCTCACCATCTACATCATCTCCTCTTCTTCCTTCCTCCATCACTTATTTGTAAGAATACTTCAAACCCTCATCTAAATTACTTGCATGCTACTGATTTCAATATCTAGTTGCTCATCTAACATGCTTATGTCCAAATATAAGATCAAAAATCGTTTTTATACAACATATGTTAACATGCACAAATCTGCCCAGAAAAGTCAGACTCAAAGAAAAATTCGTATAAAATCGTATACTAAGAGTTAGATGATGCATTTTTTTAAAAAATTTGCGTATTGGAAAGAGCTACAACTTTCATGTTTTACACTTTTTCCAGATCTGTACGTATTTTTGTGTATAATCCAATCTTTGAGCCTGGTCTGAGATTTGTCGGAAACCGAGTTCGGTTCTTACGCAGAATTTTCTACCTATTTAGATGGACTCTATAATTATCGGAAAAATTCATATTAACAACTAGACACATAGGAGAACAACTTGTAAAAATTGTGAACTCTAATTCGAACCATAACTAGTTAAGAAAAATTGGCGAAGTGAACCGACAAAACCGAAAACCCTCTTTGTGGACTGATTTTGCAATATTTTAAACCGACACCTCGGAATGACTCCGACACGAACCAAAAATTTCTGGAGACTCTATGAACTAATCTAAGGCTTCCCTAAAAATTTCGGGCCAAACCGAGCCCGTTTGACCATGTTACCAAAGCAAAAACACAACTGTTGACTTTGCGGGTTGACTTTGACTTGCGAACTGAAGTCTTGCGAGTTGAGTTTGACTTGCGAACTGAAGTCTTGCGAGTTGAGTTTGACTTGCGAACTGAAGTCTTGCGAGTTAACTTTGACTTGCGAACTGAAGTCTTGCGAGTTGAGTTAGACCTGCGAACTGAAGTCTTGCGAGTTGAGTTTGACCTGCGAACTGAAGTCTTGCGAGTTGAGTTTGACCTGCGAACTGAAGTCTTGCGAGTTGAGTTTGACCTGCGAACTGAAGACTTGCGAGTTGAGTTTGACTTGCGAACTGAAGACTTGCGAGTTGACATTGACTTAAGAGTTGACTTTGCGAGTTGACTTTTTGACTTTGCGAGTTGACTTTTCAAGATTGACTTTTTGACCTTGAGAGTTGACTTTTTTACTCTTAGTTAATTTCCAGAAAATCACATTTTAGACTCTGAATTACGGGCCTTAACACCTTCGGACATATATATACATATATAAAAGCAATAAACACCTACAAAGATCAAACCTTTATGATATAGAATCATACAGAAACTCATATGCTTCGAGAAGTATACAACACTACGAACATAATAATAATACTTTGAATTATTATTACATAACCACACCAACGGTCCGTACATGTTTTTAAAACTCCAACAAAACAATCAAACATTTGGACATAACTAATTGATGGATAACTAACATATATGGTCTGTTGAGACATCTACTCACTCATATGACCTTGCGCGTTTTGAACGCCCGGCAGGTCACAGTCTACGGACACTCATTTGGTACAACATCATACTTGCTTGCTTTGCAAACACTCTAAGACTCAGGTGAGTCTCATAGCCCCTTATTTTACTATTTTTAACCCAGGGGTGGGAATACATGCTCAGTTTTCATTTACATTTGAACGCAAGTACAAAACACGATATATTGACTGCATGAGTTTGCTCTACTAATCATGAAGTCCTCTATCACATAGTTTGTTAATATGGATTTAGCGTGAATGTTAGTGTATGGTACCATATGGGATTGACAATCCCCGTCCGGGGTAGTCGCGCTACCACGACTGCGGTCGAACGGATGCATTATCATTTGTTCATACGAGTGTAGATTAAGCACTCGCAGGGAGGCACGCACGATCGGGCACTTAATTGTGATTCCTGACACCTCAGTTAAGCTCGAACTATGGGCTCATGGCAGTAATATACACATTTTTATGATTGATTTCATACATAACTATATCTTGCGGTTCATATATTATTTTTACTATCAAACATGTGAGCTCACCAGCTTTTAGCTGACCCTTTTAGTATGTATTCTCAGGTACTCAGCAGCTGTAGGCTTGCACTCAGGAATTAGCTTAGCTCGAGTCAGCATGCAAACATCAGAGATTTTATTGCATTAATATATTTTGTATAAGTATTTATGCTAGGAAATCTCTCCTATTCAGAACACGAGCTAATGTATTTGGTACAACTAATGTAAACTTTTATGGAATTAATGTATTTTGTTAAAGCGACGCATATAGAGTCGTTCATTATATATCTTTGTGCTTGATTACCTTGATTAGTCACACCCAAAGTATGCTTCCGCTAATCACAAATTTGGGGGTGCGACAAAAAACTTAAAGCTTTTTCTAAAAGAACTTCTTTTGTTCTTTTATTGGAGGCGATTCCCCGCAAGTAACAAGCAATTGAATGCTATACGCCCCCCCCCCCCCCCCCTTTTTTTAATAAGTACTAAAAATAACTACTAACTATTACTAAAATACCCTTGGAAGACTAATCACTCTGGATTTCTCATTCCATTCAGTTGAACCAATGTCTCAAATCTTGCTCCGTCGAACGCCTTCGTGTAGAGGTCTGCTAAGTTATCCGCAGTCGGAACCTTAACTAACCTTATCATTTTCTTTTCAGCACAGTCTCTAATAAAATGATGTCGAATATCAATGTGCTTAGTTTTACTGTGTGACACCTCGCAAATTTGAGTACAATTAAGTACAGTGAACTCGTGAATTTTACGCTAAATTCCTGACAAAATTTAAAACAAAAGTTTTGATGTGAAATTGGTTTAGCAAGCCCAAAATAATAATACGAAAAGTATTACAAAAGTGGTAATTATCATAATTACAAAAGTGGTAATTATGATAATTACAAACAAAATAATCTGAATATTTACAGAAGGTTAGCGAAATACGCGTTCGAAAAACATCTTAGAAATGTTCCAAAAATCATTTCGAAATATTATTTAACTAAAGTAATATGTGGGAAAAATTTTAAAACGAAATAATATCGTGTTTTAAACACATATTGAGCATGCAGAACATTTATAATATACAAATCATACATCAGTCAAAAATAATGAAAATGTCATTATTCTGATTTTAAATAACGTACCTAGAGAACATCTACAAAATAAAAATATTAAATATTAAATTTTATATTGCACTAATTATACCCGTACCTGAAATTAACTGGCATTTTACACTACGTATGGGAGACACCCAACTCCAATTATTAGAGCTGGGAAGTATAAGTCGACCAAACACCCTCTTCAATCATTTTTCATCTTCTTCATCATCTTTCTCGATCTCTTTCTCTCGGTTTATCTTTTATCAAACAACAACCAACAACAATAACAATAAGATTAAGCAACAGCAGCAAGCATCATCATCATCTTCGTCCTCATCATCATCTTCATCGTAGTCCATCATCAACATCACCACGGCTCCACTTTTGATTCGTAAGAAAACTCCACTTTTCTTTGAGTTTTCAAGTTTAAACTACTTATATCATCACGTTATATTGTTCCATTAACTAGTTATGTTCAAAAATTGGGTTAAAAATGTATTTTGAGTGATGATCGGACGAACAGACCTGAAAAAAAACACCATAGCCGTTCGGCTATACCCCTCTAGCCGATCGGGTGAGGTTCACCAGCCGTTCGGCTAAGAAACCATAGCCGATCGGCTATATACATTCCCAGCCGTTCGGCTAAGAAACCATAGCCGATCGGCTATGTACAATGTTCCAGCAAACCATATTTTATAGATTTGTAGCCCTCTGAGTGACGGTCGTTTGGGCGCCTGAATCACCTCAATCCGAGTTCGTATGAGGGAGATATGGCCAAAATGGTGCAGCCTCGCCAAATCAGTTTAACAACCAACTTTTATCGTATATATATATAGATATATATGCGAACACAAACATTTACGTACGATATGAGACACTTTTAGACAAACTTTGAAATACGAAACAAACATAATCAAACATTGGGAATTATGTTTTCGAACTATCACCAACAAGTCGTGTACGTATTCAAAACTACAAACTTAAACGAGAAACAGAATACTTGGATATAATGTGGTTGAACAAAACACTAACATGGATTGTCTGGTACGACATCCACATACTTATACATTTAATCTCATTCGTCTAGGGCGTTAGGAGATTAATGACTAGGAGAACAATTGGGCTTAGACTTTACTAGCACTCTCGCGTACTTAGCTTACCAGGTGAGTTCACAACCCCTATTTTCACTGTTTTAATTGCTTTTAAAACTTGGGGTGAAAAACATAGCTAACGTTTTGCTACAACATGCAATAATTGTTCATAATTGCTTTGGTGCTTATGTGCTACTTAATCACTTTGGTGCTTCTGATTATGTGGATGATTTCATACTATGATTACGAACTATTCAATGAATACTTGAATGCTTTTGTGCGAACATAGAATAATGTTTTCCTATGAACATAGGATACTTACCTTCTTACAACTCTCAGGAAACGAAACTTAATTGACTCGCATGTCAACAACTCACAAATGAATTTGGTTTAACAAACCATACTTATAAACACCTGTGAATTCACTCAACAATTTTGTTGACTTTTTACTATGTTTTTCAGGTAAGTCACAACACAAGTAAGAACGCATACTTACGGAGTTAGGCGACCCACGACAAATTAGGATGCCACATTTTGGGACAAATCAAGACTTATTTTGTATAATTTATACTAATTCTACGACTATGACGGGTTGTAGCTTTTTGTAACAAACTATTTACTCAAATGGCATCTTAATTTACCGTTCAGCAATAATCATATGCTCTGATCTATATGAGTGTCAAATGTTGACGTCAGCACCCCCACTTACCCTAATGCTTCCGCTAATCGCGCGTTAATCGCATTGACCGAATTTTGGGGGTGTCACATACTGTGCTTCACAGGATTGTTGGTGATCGACATAGTAGATTCGTTGTCAATCATCATAGGAGTATTGGTTATATTAAACCCGTAATCCCGCAGTTGCTGTTGTATCCAAAGAACTTGAGAACAACAGCTGCCAGCTGCAACATACTCAGCTTCACATGTAGAGATGGCTACTGAGCTTTGCTTCTTGCACTGCCAAGATACTAATCTACCTCCTAAGAATTGACATCCTCCGGTCGTAGATTTCCTATTTTGATTGCATCCTCCATAATCCGAATCAGTATATGCTACTAGATCTAAGTTTCCATCAATTGGATACCAAAGTCCCAGCTTCGGTTGCCCTTTGAGGTAACGAAAGATCCGTTTAACAGCCTGCATATGTGACTCTTTCGGATTGGCCTGATATCTTGCGCATAGACAAACAGCAAACATAATGTCAGGTCTAGAGGCAGTCAAATACATTAGTGATCCAATCATGGCCCTATATAGAGTAGGATCCACATCCTGATCACTCGATGTATCCGGACCTAGTTTGTGATTAACTGGAATCGGAGTATTGTAGACTTTACTGTCATCCATCTTAAAGCGTTCTAATAACTCATAAACATATTTAGATTGATGAATAAAGAATCCATCATTCTTTTGGTCAACTTGTAACCCTAAGAAGAATTTCAACTCTCCCATTGCAGACATCTCAAACCTTTTTCTCATGACTTTCTCAAATTCTTGACACATCTTTTCATCAGAAGATCCAAAGATAATGTCATCAACATAAACTTGTACTAATAGAAAGTCTTTCTTGTTCCATTTTACAAACAATGTACTATCAATTGCTCCTCTTGTAAATCCATTATCAAGTAGATACGATGATAGTGTTGCATACCACATCCTCGGTGCTTGATGTAATCCATATAGAGCCTTATTCAAACGATATACTCTATTTGGATACTCATGATCAGCAAACTCTGGAGGTTGAGCAACATACACCAATTCTTCCACTTTGCCATACAAAAATGCACTCTTAACATCCAACTGATAAACCTTTATATCATAGAAAGATGCGAATACTAAGAATACTCTAATTGCTTCTAGCCTAGCAACTGGTGCAAACACTTCGTTGTAATCTATGCCTTCTTGTTGATTAAAACCTTGAACCACTAGACGTGCTTTATTGCGAGTAATGACTCCCTGGTCATCTCTCTTACACTTAAATACCCATCTAGTTCCAATTGGATACTCTCCCTTTGGTAGGTCAACCAACTCCTAAACTTGTAATTTTGAGAACTGTTGCAGTTCTTCTTGCATAGCTTCAACCCACGAGCTTTCTTTGAGAGCCATTTGCACATTTTTAGGCTCAACTTGTGAGATAAAACATGAATATAGACATTGATTAGGAATCCCTGTCTCTTTCATAGCAGTATACAAGCTTTCTAAATTTTCAGAAGTACTAGCTTTAGATTGAGTCCTAGTTTGAACAGGAGTATTAATATCACCGATGATGTTTTCAACGGGATGATTCTTACTCATTCTTGTAACCGGTATAGGGTCAACTATTAACTCATCTCCTAAGTTAGTACCAATCTCTTCTAATGAAGGCATTTCTTCTGAACTTGCTGAAGAGATCTTTAAATGGTTCAAAGAAGTAAGCACATCATCAAACGTTGTTTGAAGATCCTCTTCAGAATCTTCTGTTTCTTGATTCTTATCCTTTGAAAATTGTTGAGACCCACTTGAAGAAGCTTCATTTGAGTCATCTGTTGTCCTGATTCCAGATTTCGAAACACCCTCGATGTTGAAGACAGACCATTGTCCAACTCTCCATTCAATAAGTGTTGTGAAATCTCTGAATCACTGACAAAGTCACTTATGGGAACTTTAAATGACTGAAAGAGATCGGAATAATCAAATTGCCAATCTAATCCCTTATGTACATCTGGTGTATAGCTTGTAACTTCAATGTTATAAACTGTCTCCAGACGACTAGTGACCTTATTGAAAACCCTTTTATTTGGAGAATTAGGCATATAACCTAAGAAAAATCCTTCGTCAGACTTCTCACCAAATTTAGCTTGATTCCCAGTTTTCAATATTGTACAAGCAACTCCAAAGGGTTCAAATCCTTTTAAGTTTGGTTTCTTATTTTTCAAAAGCTCATAACAACTCTTGTTATGCTTTTTCACCGTAAGAACTCTATTCAGAACATGACATGCTGTATTCAGTGCTTCTGCCCTAAAGATGACCGGAAGCTTTGAATCTGCAAGCATTGTTCTAGCAGAGTGTATATCAACTTACTAAAATGACTGATCTACACTAGTGTATATCAACTTACTAAAATGATTGATCTACACTTCTGTGTGTGTCATATGTCATAATTTAACATACGTAACCAACGGTAATTTGCACCAAACCCTTAAATATGTTCAAGTGTCATAAAAAAAAGAAGTTTCATTACTTATAGCGCTAAAAGAACCATGAGCGTGCATAGTTGCAAACCAATGGAACAATCCCTGTAATTTACTGACTTTTTTTTTGTATGTCATGAGATTGGGTTAGAAATATTAAAGCACATAGTAATAATATATTTTATAGTTTTGCAGCTAAACTGATCTACTGGATTTGATGATAACTTGTAAATCATCAGATTCTAGTCTATTTCGTCAACACATTTTATATTCAAGTTTCCACAAGGTCATACAGATCTTTAACAAAATCAACTACCATAGTTTTACAGCAAACTATCATGTTTTATACTCCAACAACACTAAGAATCTGTTCTAGGATAAACTGTACAGATGGTGCCTCATGCATCAGATACAGATATTTAATCCTGAAAGCGGAAAGCAAAGAGTATGTAGATAGAAACAAAGAAAGAACTCAAGGAATCGAGTATGGATACACGGAACTACTTTACAAAAATAGATACATGTCTAACGGAACAACCTCTGCGTTGATCTTTTTGGTATCTTGCCTTCTAGTTTAAGCCTTCTGTATGCTTCTCGAACGTGACATGGTCTGATTGGTCCAGTCTCATTTCTCTCAGTCATCACTACCTTAGCTGCAAAGTCACAACACCTAGATATTATGATCATGGTTGTACATGTGGCAATGTCAACGAATTTACTCATTAAGGAGTCAATTAAGTTATGGTTTCTCTCACGATGTCAAAGTGTCAAACAACTATTAAAAGGGAACATTGAAAAATTTAAAGAATAATGGCTTTTTTGGAAACCTGTCAAATGAGTTAGAAGTTACCCAAACTGTACGTTATATGCATAAAACGTCCTATACCATTTTATTTACAAATTAGACTACCATAAAAATGAAATCATTTATGCAATGGCATTTGCACAGAAAGTGTTTCGAGTCAACAAACACGACCCTTTTTCACCTGAGTAAAAGTTACATATTTTGGAATGTTACCCAACAAGTCAACTTGTCGCCACTAATGGTATTCTTCGAAATGATTAGTGCAAATGTATTCTTGACAGCGGGCTACATACCTGTTTCAACGAGTTCACCAACAAAAATCTTTGCAATTCCAGAAACCACAATAGTCATCGGCATTGAGATTTTATTGCTTCCAGTGATGCTGCCTAATAACTGCATTCATGGTACAAAATAAGACAGAATGTTGATTACATAGATTGCAAGCAGGAATTTGTAAAAGATTCATGAAATTTTGTTTTATGTTAAGTTTCAAGCCCAAGTAACCAGATGTTGTTCATTGAGGTCATTTATGAATTGACAGACACTAATTTCATTCTGGTTTATGTAAGCGTGTCCTAGGAACACTAAAATCTGACCTACAAAACTAAATAGAGATTAAAAAGGTAAATGGTGTAAATATATGTTGTAAACTTGTAATGAATATGAGAATTTCAGCCATACCGCCCCTAAGTGACAAAACCAGCGGGTAAGATCAAAACGGTTTGGGTTGGCCGCCCACTCTATCTTTTACATTTAAAATTTATAAATAGCGACATGAATCATGGTGCGTATAATTACAGACCCTATTATTCTCTTTAATGCTATATTTCTTTAATAGAACAGTTTAGAAAGTTGTATATACTTGAGTATGCTTTGGGTGAACTTTGAACAGTTGTAGTTTTCATGTTAGCTCATTTACAAATTTACCCAATTGATCCATTGATACTACCCAAAATGAGCCATATTTCACATAAAAAGGCTGAAACTCCCCCATCTAGATCTGTTGCATGTGAATTGTGACACTTATGAGAGAGGGAAAGAAGTACCCTTTTCATGACAGCTTTCTGAAATCCAGATCTACGGAAAGATTCATATCTACTCATTTGTTCCTCGGTAAACTGAGACAATATAGACCTGAAAAATAACTTGTTTGTCATGCATAGCTTGCTCACCACTACTCATTGACAAATGCAAATACAAAATACAGACAAATATCCTTCTCTACTGTATGCATAATAGAGAACAGCCCACGAACAATAATCACGTTGAGTCAGTACTTAACAAAAAATACCAGAGGGGGCAAAGTTGGTGGGTACAGAAGGTTTGATAACAAGTCAAAACAGGTTATTTCAACTATGAGTCAAGAAAGGTCAGACTGACCCACCAACATTTGTCGTCCATCTTTTTGAATAATAGAAACAATCAGCGTATTAGATACAATAAAAGATATTATACTAATAAAAACAATAATCTACTTCTCTTAAATAGAGGAATTTATATGGTTGTTAGCATTTAAAAACACTCTAAGCCACTTCTGACCCAATATAACCAAGTTTGGAAAATAACCATTTGACCGGCTATACATTACTAGCTAAGACACCCATTGAAGATAAAAATGTGACCCAAACCAGTCAGTCTTCTAATTAATTAGGTTGAAACAGCCATCTCTAAAGAAAGACTATATAATTGAACGCCAGCCAAATTCACATGATATACAGTAAGAGAGGCTAGTATATAAAACTTACTGCATCTTAGCCATCTTAGACGGATCACTTGACGATGGTAACTTATTAAGTTCAACATCCATGTTCTCCTCTTCTTCCTCATCATCGTCTTCTTTGTTCTTGACACTTTTAACAGCTGCTGATGTGGACGCCGATTTGTTTGCCGCTTTTTGCGTGTTTGAAGGATGACTAGTATCATTGTCTACATCAGCTTCCTGTGAACCAATAGTTTGTGATGCCGATGCATTTTGCATTTCAGTCTCATCATGACCTACCGGAGAATCAGGCGGTGACTGATCGTGTTCTTCTGCTGATACTTCAAAAGGATCCTTCGATTGCATCATTCTTATTATGATCTCTCAGTAGTGACACTGAAGTTTGTAACTGATTACGCAAATCAAACCATTTATAATCGTTGCGACTTGCTCTAAAGTTCAATATACAATCATAAATATGACAATTCATATCAAAATTACAGCAGGAAATAAGTCCATTTGACATAAACAATAAGTATTATTGCTATTTAAGTATCCTAAAGCAAGATGTATATTAAAAATCCTAAATTCTGACAAACTAAAAGCTTAGGGTTTCTAAATATTGTTAGTTGGAAATCCGGGTTTTAGATACGAATTAGGGCTAGTTACAGCTACGTGAATACAACAAATAAATGATAATAATACGAATTAAACTAATATATATTAATCGATAAATCATTTACCTCGTGTTTTATGAAGAGCTTCGTGCTAAAAGAGACTGAACTTTGAAGAACAGATGAACCCTGCTTGACTGCTTGAGACTTGATAGCGGATGTGGAAAAAAGCATTTATTATATATAAGGTTTCGCAATTTACAAAAATGGTCCCTCGTTTATATTGTTATCTGCTTCAAGTCCCTTCCGTTCTATAGTGCTTAATGATGCACTACAACAATTAATTCTATCGCTTCTATACATTTTTAACGAAGCACTTTTTAAATTGTATACACTTGAATCTATTTACAAAATCTTTACAATTATAAGTACAGAAAAATATACAATATCGCACTTATGTAATAAAAAAATGTTTGCATTTATAAGCGTATACATATTATATTTTGTACACACTTAAAACTATATATCTAAAGGAATTCCACACACGCGATTTCTTAACACATACGATTTATTTGCAGTACAAATAGATTACATATGTATAATTAATCTCTATAGGTGCGTACAAAATATAAGAAGTAAGAAATTTTAAGTGCAAACATTTTTTAAAATAGGTCTAACTAGTGTAAAATTTTGTATGTAAATGACACTACAAAACTTTGATTAATGATTAGTGATCGAGATGGTTTACAATTAGGTGATAGCAAAATATCAATTATCTTTGATCCTTATAAAGGGTTTATAGACTTTTGGCTAAAATAATCGACACGGTTAATATTGACTTGTAATGTCCATAATTACAATGACTTATCGTATCATTATCTTTAGCAAACAATGATTTATAATGAGGAAAATAACACTTGACAAACAATTTCATCATGCATGATTGTTGTAGCTTGTAATCACCAACAATCGTCATCGCTACACTGTTATTGAAAAGATTTAAAAGAAAATAATTGCAATATTCAATTGTTGAACTCGGTGTAGAAAATTTTCAGTGTCCATAATATATATACTAATGGATAACTATTATAAAACTCATTAATTAATTGTTGCTAACTTCAATCAATTGACTTACATACTTGAAACCTTTTCACACACCGTTGAATAGCGAGAGTACGTGTTCTACTAGTCTAAGTTTTGGTATGCTTAAGAATTCAGTATGTTTTAAATAATTATATTATATCCATTCAATCATTTTGAATTACTGTGTACTTTTTTGGTTGCAAAATATTTATTCTAGGATTCTAGCCCTCCTTGCCTGACTTCAAGGACGCGTAAAGATAACATAAAGGGTATGTTCGACAGAACTGGCTTGTAAGTATTCTGTTTAGAGTTTAAAGTTGAACTTTTTATATGTTTACATGTGTTTTAGTAACATAACTACAATCGAAACTATAATAAAATTAGATCAAATGACATACAAGAGAAAATATAAAGTGATATCTGAAAGGGTATCGTGATATAATATTACAAAAGATAAATTCAAGTTAGTCTCAAAAGTTATTTAATATATCCTCTTTATAAAGGGTTGTATATTAAATAAGCTTTACAAATTTTGTCATATAAAATTTGGAGACACAAATGCTGCAAGTAATTGGGCTCACACATTTGAAAAAAGAACCACTTGAAAGCACGGCCATAAAAGTTACTCCGTATGAAGTTAGGCCCATACTTGGCTTTTTAGTTTTACAACTTGTGTGCTTTACGAAAGACAAATAAAGTTGTTGGTTGCAATTGCAATGAGTTAGCATTCTTTTTAGAAATTTCATACTTAAAACTTTCATGATGGTTTTATTCAATTTGCAATGTGCTTATGAACTTTTCAGGATTTTGTTGTGTTGTAAGTTGTAATAAGTCAAAATTTATATAGTGTTGTAAAAACTATACAAAAGTATGAATTTAATACAAGGTAATAAGTATTATAGGGGCATTTTTGTCACAAAATACACAAGATAAGGGCTCAACTCCTAATTAACATCCCACCGTAGCCACAACCACTTACGATATGTTTGAATGATGGGTTTTTAGGGGCTTTTGGGGGCTTGGGTTTCTATTTTTTATAAGGCTCAGCTATAAGTCTTGTTTGACAACATAAAAAAAGTGAGGCTTCTTGAAAAAATAAGCCCCCAGAAGCCCCTAAACAATAAGCTTTTTGAAGTGGCTTGTGAAAAGAAACTCAAGCCCCAGCTCCAGCTCCAGCCCCAGCTCCAGCCACAAGCTCCAGCCCGTTGTTACCAAACATACTCTTAAATAATCAATTATGGCCCACACTATAGATAGACAACCAATTTTGAGGCAGTATGGCCGGGTTGTCCATTATCAGCCTAGCAACAAAAATGAAAATAACATACAACGATGTTAACTTTGACCTTAAATATTTTTGTAATAATACTTGATGAAAATTATACCAACAAATATACATTTATAACCCAATCCATTTATATATTTTGCATCAAGTTATTTGTAACATAAATAATCATATTTAAGGTTAAAATTGGAAAGGAAAAACTTCAAAAAGTTAAAATTGAACAATTATTTTAGGACAAAGATTATATAAATTAGTATCGATCAACGATCATGTACAAAAACGTTTCAAATGCTCTTGTGTTAAATTCAATATATGAGAAGTCATATTCACTTGCGAATAGAAGTTTAAAATATATGTCAAAATCTAAGAATGATAATATTAGATAATAAGTTGTAATATAAAGTAATGATTATATTGTTTATTATCTATACAATTTATTTATTAACATCGATTACTCCCTCTTTCTCAAAAAATTCAATTCATGTTTGGTAAATGTACTTTTTGCTTTACATTAAAGTATTTTTTGACTTAAACATTTTCAACAAAGTGAGTTATTAAGATTAACAAAAAATGTGACTTTGATGTCTCTTTAAATCTTATTTTTTACAAATGAACAATGTTTTTGAGACAGAAAAAATAGCACTATTGATATTCTTTTTGAGATAGATGAGTACTAAATAACAAACTAGCTATAAATTGAATGACTACGAAGAAAGTAATGACGTGTTATTGATTATAGTTAGAATACTCATCACGCGGTAGAGGCATAAACTATACAAATATTGGTATTCCCTTATTAAATTTTCATAAATCACCAAATAAAAATAAATAGTAAATCATGTTTAGCATAAACTTGCAATTACAATAACGTTTCAAATGCTCTCGTGTTGGATTCAATATATGAGAAGTCATATTCACTAGCAAATAGAAGTTTAAATAATATGTCAAAATCTAAAAATGCTAATATGTCTTAGATATAAAGTTGTAATATAGAGTAATTATTATATTGTTTATTACAATTTTTTTATTAACATCCATTACTTCCTATATCTCAAAAAGATTTTAACTCATGCTAGCTAGGTAAATGTTAATTTTCCTTTACGTTTAAAGTATATTTTTGACTTGAACATTTTCAACAAAATGAGTTATTAAGAGTAATAAAAAAATGGGACTTTGATGATTTTTAAATCTTATTTTTTACAAATAATCAATATTTTTGAGACGGATAATTAAAATAGTACAGTTGATATATTTTTGAGATAGATGTGTACTAAATAGCAAACTAACTCTAAATTGAATGAGTATGAAGAAAGTAATTACATGTTCTTGATTATAGTTAGAATATACTCATCACACGGTAGAGGCATAAACTATACAAATATTCGTATTCGCTTATTGAATTCCCATAAATCACCAAATAAAACAAAAAGTAAACCATGTTTAGTATAAACTTGCAATTACAATCATTATGTAATTGAATAATTTATCTAAACAACTTTTTTACTTTATAAATGAGTTATCGATATTAATTAGAGTTGGTAATTCTAGACTCATTAGTTAATTATGAATCAATTTGGTTAATATTTAGGAGATGATAGGTTCTCCTTCCCTTTTTTGGATGAGTCTAAATGGGTTTTTTCAATATAACCACTAATTGTGTAATAATTAACCAACGGATCTAGCGGGTATATTTTTTTTCCACCTCGTTTAATTTTTTTCATTTTTCACTCAAATAAAAAAAAGTTTGATGAAAACTCGATGGGTCGACCTGACCTGAAACCCATTTATCCCGGACCCATTTAGATCCATCATTCTAATTGACCAATCTAAACACGGACTCATTTACATCCAAACCCATTTAAACCCGTGACTCTACCCGACCTAACCCATTCATTTTGTCACTTATAATATTAATAAATGAGAATAAACTGAGTAGTTTGATGATTTTTAAAACTTATATTTATGAATGAACAATTTTCTTGAGACCGATAAAATTGTAACGTGAAATTTTTTTAGACATATAAGTAACTAGTGTTATACTCGTCTGTTAGATGGCTAAAAATAATAATTTTATACGATAACAGCTTATAAAATACTACTGTAATATGCATGAAAGGTCCATACAATTTCTTAAGGAAAGAAAAACATAATTGTTAAGATATACGGAGTACATGAGAATTTCAAAATAAATTGAATATACGCATAGTAATTATACAACCTAAAATTAAAAATGAAACTTTTATTTATATTAAAATCACAGCTCAAATTAAAACTTTTATAAACATTGAAAAGATGAAAATGACACAAAGATTGAAACTCTTATAAATAATAAGCATTCAAAATTACTACAAACATAATAATCAAGTTTCATGAAACGACAATTAAAGTATTCCATGATAGTGTTCATCTTCGTGTATGAGACGACAGAGTTGATTTTATTTATTATTGTGATCTTGATCGATTTGATACATTTTGTTCCTATAAGTAACATTTCACATACTCAACTTATTCATGTATGTGAATACTATAAAATAATATTTGTATAATATAACAAATAAAAATTTTGATATGATTAAAAAGTATCTACCACATGAAGTTAAACACAATATTTAATTGGATGTTATATATTCTTGTTTGTTAATATAATAGTCATCATCTATACTTTATAACATAAAATGCAAAAAGAAAACTTTACAGAAAGAAAAAACAATAAAAAATAAAGATGTTATACTTTTAAGTTGTTAGACATTTTGTTCTGCTTTCACATCGTAAGAAATTATGAAAATGATAAAGATATTAGAACCATTTATTTCATACATTTATAATTGTTGTAATTGTGTAGTTTAAATAATAATGAAATGCAAATCGTTTACTTGATAATAGTTAATAATATTTATTTGTAATTATCAACCTTCCACAAATATACAATAAACTTTACGGAATAATAATGACTTTCCAGAGTTAAAATCTTGTATGATTTGACATATATATTTGGCAAATGAAGGGTACGATAATATGTAGGATGATTGCTTAGTTGTCAAAAGAAGAGATGTGCATGCCACAAAGAAAAAAGGCTTCCCTATTAGTATATGTAGAGATAACAAATTATAAATTGAATGACTAATAGTAAACCAACTCAAGTTTGGACATATATGATTAATTTAAAATTAAATTGATCAACTAAAAAATAAAATAATTATATATGCAATCAATATTTAAATAAAAAACTAAGGATCCCACATTAGCATCCATTGGTAATTTATAACTCAACCCACTTCGTACAACATTACAATTGAAGTTGTCAAGATCAGGATACTACGTAAGATCATTTTTACCTATGCAAGATTGGGATCCTAGATCCTATCAAGGTATTATTTTTTTATACAAAGATATCTAAATTCTTATAGAAAACTACTATTAGAGAAATTAATCTAACATTCAAACTTTTATTTACAAAAGTGTTACAAATGAAAATTACTAATCGTCATTTTAGAGGCTATAGATTTTTTCTTATGTTAATTTGATAATAAACGGGGAAATTGAATTTGGAAACAAATGTATGATAAGTTTTGAGATAGGATTTGGACTAGTTATGGGTCTTACAAGCCCAATTATAAAAAATAATAAAAATTAGCTTGTATAATTGAATCGTTCAACGATCATACGATCTTACGATCGATCCTACTATGATCATACTTCCTGACCGATCCTACTTCGATCATGCATGTTTTATTTTGGTAGGATCGTAATATCCTACTGTAACACCCTCAAATTTATCGTTTAGCGGAAGCAAGATTTGGGTGTTACTAATCAATAACAAAGCACATAAGATAAAGTGAACGACTCTAAATGCGTCGTTTTAAACATTACATAAATAATATAAAGGTTTTACATTGCTGTTCTTGTTACAAAAGCTTGCAGCTAAATGTAAAAGATTCTAAGGCATATCTAATTTTACAAAATGTAGAAATGCATGTGAATCTTCTGTAATCTGAATGCGACTCGAGCTAATATATCCTGAGCAGATCTACTACTGCTGGGTACCTGAGAATACATGCTAAAAGGTCAGCTAAAAAGCTGGTGAGCTCACAGGTGTAAGTTGATGAAATCCAAGTTATGAACCACAAGATTTAGTTTAGTGATTTGCAAACATGCAAATAAAATATAAGTGTATATTATTGCCATGAGCACATAGTTTGAGCTTAACTGAGTGTGCCAGGATCCACATTCAAGGACCTGATCGAGTTTGCCCCCGGCATGTGCCTAATCTACACATGTATGAACAAATGAAAATGCATCCGTTCGACCGCAGTCGTGGTAGCGCGACTACCCCGGACGGGGATTGTCAATCCCATATGGTACCATACACTAACATTCACGCTATCGCAATATAAACAAACTATGTTGTGAGGGACTTCATGATTAGATAAAACAAACTCATGCAATCAATATATCGATGTTTCGTACTTGTGTTCATATGTAAAACAAATCTGAGCATGTATTCCCACCCCTGGGTTGAAAACAGTAAAAATGAGGGGCTATGAGACTCACCTGAGTCTTAGGTGTTTGCTAATCAGCAAATAATGATGAGATACTATGAGGTGTCCGAAGACTGTAACCTGTCGGGCGTTCACAACGCTCATAATGTGTAGGTGTCTCTAGAGAGCACCCATGCTAGTTGTTCATCCAACTAGTTATGTCCAAATAATTTGGTTGTTTGATTGATTAGTTTGAGTTTTGAAAATATGTACGGACCGTTGGTGACGGAGGTGTAATAATAATTCAAACATTATTATTGTTGAGTCACTGATCGTCAAACTCAAGATAGTCACTGATCTCAAAGATTAAGGGGGAGATTAAGACATTGTCTACAAGCAGATTGTTGAAGTCATCAGTCGCTGATAAGCGAAGTCACTGATGGTGTCTTACTATCACATGTCGCTGTCCCTCTTAATGAAAATCTCTCTAAGAAGAAATGATTCAAGTCAAGCTCCTGTTGCTGAAGTTTATGTTCGCTGATCTTCTCTCACTTTGAGTTACTGAAAGGGAATGATGCTCAACTTTGTGTGTCGCTGATCATCGTCAGCGAGAGCATTACTCTCTGTACATGAAGTATGATTCAAGTTGAAGATAGTGTTGCTGAAGGTTTTCTTGTCGCTGATTGTATCTTAGACCAGTAGAAGAAGAATTTACAAAAGATCAAAGACTCAACTATGTGTGTCGCTGATACTCATCTATCAGCGAGAGTCTCCAAGTCTTCTTGAGTTCTCTCATCTGCTGAATAAAAGAAGTCGCTGAAGATTAGCTGTTCAAGTCATTCTTTAGAGCATGTTAGCTCGCATCGAGAATGAGGAGAATTGATACATCTATCAGTGACTGCAGCATTAAATGCCGCATTAAATAAGAAGTCAACATTCGGCGTTACTACGGCGCAGCACGTGTTCCTCGTAACTTGAAAAGAGTAACGTGGAAGCTTTTGATTGGTCTATGGTACAAGGTGATATTTCCCAAGACAGAATGTCGTGCCATGATATATCACATCTCAACTACCTCTCCAATCAAGCAGCGACACGTGTCCATCAGATCCGGAAATCAAGGATTTCAGCGTCTATAAATAGCGTAGTATGTTGTACTTCATCTTGTGTCGATTACTTGTATTGTCACTTGTTTGTCAGTGACTAGTTTGTCTAAGATACAAGTAACACCAGTGAGTAAACTAGTAGCGTGTTTGTCCACTACTAGCTTATCTCAGCGAGTGAGCAGTTAGCGTGTTTGTCCACTACTGCTCATCTCTTTGTAATAGCTGTATTGTTTGATTTAGATTAGCTTTGGCTAATCTATTCCGCAAATCAACAAGAGATAAATTTTATCAATAAAAGAATTTATCTTTCAGCTACATTTGCATCAGCAACTGAACTGTTTATTTTATATACATACTTGTGTTCATATTGTTGTTACTTTAATACGGTTAAAAACTTGCTAAACAAAGATAACTCATTATAAAAGAAAAGAAAAGTTTTTAATTGTATTCAACCCCCCCTTCTACAATTAACTCACTGTTAACGATTCACAATCACTATCACAATAGTGATTAGGGACTCACAATTGGTATCAGAGCAGAGTTGGTTTAAAATATAATTTAACCAGATCTGCAATGGAATCCATTAAATACAGTTGTGTTGATTCTGAGTACCAGAAGGGAAATGGCTCCACTACAAAACCTTCAGCTTTTGACCCATCAAGAATTGAAACCTGGATGTCCAGGATGATGATGTTCTTAGACCTTGTTGATGATCGTCTTTGTTCTATAATAACTGACGGTCCTCACACTCCTACTGTCATTATTCCTGCTGTTGCAGCCACTGCAACCACTCCTGCACTACCAGAAATGGTTATGCCAAAAAGGGAGGAACAATGTACAGATGAGGACAGGCGTATGGTTAGACTGGATAAACAAGCTAAAATATACATAAGCATGTCACTTCCTGATAAAGTGTTTGAGTCCATTAGATTGTGCAGTACAGCGAAACACATGTGGGACACTCTTAGAAATATCTATATTGGGACCCCCGACATAATTCGCTGTAGAGAAGTAAATCTGACTCGTCAGTATGAACTGTTTGCCATGGAACCCAATGAGTCACTGGCCTCCACCTATACAAGATATCAAGCTTTAATAAATAAAATGGAAAAGGCTAATATAGGAAAAGACCAAAGATTTGTTGTTGAAAAATTTCTAGAATTGCTGCCTAGAAAAGTTTGGGGAACCATTGCAACATGTACTCGACAACGTAATGATTATACTTCTCTCAATCTAACTCAAATTTATGGTATATTGTTAAACTGGGAACAATCTGAAAAACAGACTGATCAAAGTGAGCACATTCGTGCTGCACTAGGCAGTCAAAAGATTTCTAATGCCCTTGTAGCTGAGCTAGAAGAGATTGATCAAAGGCAGAAAGTTAAGATCACCCAGATGAGTTCAAAGTCACTGATTGCAGATGAGGAAGGTTGTGCTGCTGACAGTCAGTCTGAAGTCAGCTATGAAGAAGGACTAGAGAAGCTGGAAAGAGATATGGCTATGATGGTTGCAAATTTCAGAAAGAACACAAGGTTCAATAAATTTGCTGGTGCACCATCAAGTGACATCTCAAAGTCAAAAGGTGACTGCTACAAATGTGGCAAACCTGGTCACTTTGCAGCTGACTGTAGATCCAAAGCTGTCAATCCTCTCCCTGAGCAAAGGCCCAGCTTCAGAAATGACAAGTACAACAAGTACAAGTCAAAATACAAGAAGTTGAAAGCTATGTCCAAAGTTGGTAAGAAGAAGGGAAAAGGATTCGTCGCTGAAGAAGGATCCTTCAACGACTCTGACTCAACCTCATCATCTGATGAAGAAGAAGCTATGATTTGTTTAGATAGAGACTACTGCATGATGGCCGATGATACTGACTTCCATGAAAATATCAAAGAAGTAGCTAAGAAATGTTCAGCATCCGGCTGGGATCCAGAGACTCTCTACAAGGTACATTGTTTTAAATCAGCTTCAGTGACTGAAAAGGAGAATATCTTTGAGACCTTGATAGTTGATCTATCAAATGCTCATGATATTCAGAAAAGGCAAAAATGCATGATCAATGACTTAACATCTAAACTTAAACTTCAAGAAGAAAATTTGTTAAAAATGAAAGATCTAAAACTTGAACTTGATGCACAAATACATGCAAATCAAATGTGCATTCAAGAGAAAATAAGTTTTGAAACCAAATTTTCTCAACTCAATGAAGTTATAAAGTCATGGTGCAAATCTGCATTAAATGTAAATCAGTGTGTCAATAATCAAATTCCAAAACAAGTAAAAGCTATTTTGGGAGGTGATTATGACACTGTTGCTTCTCTAGCTGATGCCACAAGCATTGATCAAATATTCAAGCCTGATCAATCTTTTTCAAACTTCGTCTTTGAACCAATGTCAGTCTTCAGCGAGCCTAAACCAAATCACTTTGTTAAAAGCTCGCTGGTCACTGACAACTGTGATATAACTGCAAGTATTGATGAACTGAAAGACTTGAGCATAAATAAGTCAACAATTAATCCAGTTCCCATCAGTATTACTGATCAAAAGTTGTTCAGCAACCTCAGTTCTGACACTCCAGTGACTGATGATCTTGTCATCAGTGACTTGGAATCAAAGAAACAAACTGAGACAGTAAGTCTGAACTCTTTCAAATCTAAATCAAATAAGTATGTTGAGCAAAAGAAATCTAAAGCCACAAATAAAAAATGCTATAAGTGTGGAAATAGACAACATGTGTCAACAGATTGTTCATCAGTACAAGTTTGTGTCCAACCAACCACCAGCAGTGAGTCAAATGTTTTGCTGGTCAGTGGAAGCCAAGTTAAAGGCTTATCCATCATGAACCCATCTCAGGATGGGTTCATAAATTGAACTAACAGTTTACTTCTGATGTAGGGCATTCTTAGAGAAACAATCTGGTATCTGGACAGTGGGTGCTCTAGACATATGACCGAATGTAAGTCCCTGCTCAGTGATTACCAGGATGAAAGAGGTCCTGATGTAGTTTTTGGTGATAACAACATTGGTAAGACCAGAGGGTATGGGGTCTTGACCAATGGTAATGTGATGTTTAAGAGGGTGGCATATGTTGAAGGACTGAAGCATAATTTATTAAGCATCAGTCAGTTCTGCGATGCCAAGAATAAAGTGCTGTTTGATCATGAAGCTGGAGTTGTTTACAACAAAAATGGAAGTGCTGTCCTGGGTGCTCAAAGGAAATGAAATACATATGTAGTCAATATGGACTCAGCACAATCAGGAACATGTTTTTATTCCAGAACCGTTTCAGAAGAAAAATGGTTATGGCATAAGCGACTTTCTCACCTGAACTTCAAAGCCATCAGCAAGCTCAGCAAGCATAGCTTGGTAAATGGTCTTCCAAAGCTCACCTTTGACAAAGACAAGCTTTGTTCAGCATGTGAGAAGGGAAAGCATCACAGCTCTTCTTTCAAAAGCAAACAAACATCTTCAGTGACAGAATGCTTTCAACTGATGCATATGGATCTATTTGGTCCAGTGAGTTCTCCTAGTCTTGGTGGTAAAAGGTATTGCTTGGTAATTGTGGATGAATATTCCATATATACTTGGGTATTCTTCCTCAAAGCCAAAAGTGATGCAACACAGGAAATTATATCCTTTATCAAAAAGATGGAAAACTTAAATGATTGCTCAGTTAAGCATTTAAGAAGTGATAATGGCACTGAATTCAGAAATATTGACCTTGAAAGTTTCTGTGATTCAAAAGGTATTTCTCAAAACTTCTCTGCACCTAGAACAACTCAACAAAATGGTGTTGCAGAGAGGAGAAATAGAACCTTGATTGAATCAGCAAGGTCAATGCTCATAGATGCTGGTCTTAAGACCCACTTCTGGGCTGAAGCAGTTAACACTGCCTGCTACACTCAGAATAGGTCTCTGATTGTCAAGAGACATGATAAGACAGCCTATGAGGTGTTAAGAGGGAGAAAACCTGACATAAGTTTTCTTCATATTTTTGCAGTACCTGCTATGTCTTAAACAAAAGAGATCACTTAGGAAAGTTTGATCCCAAAGCTGATGAAGGTATATTTGTTGGTTACTCAATCATTTCAAAAGCTTTCAGAGTTTACAATAAAAGAAGGGAATGTATTGAAGAATCAATGGATGTTACCTTTGATGAATCTTATGATGAATCACTCACTGATCCAAAAGATTATGAAAACCTTATTTTTAACTCAATCAGTGATGACAAGCATGAGATTCATCCATCAGATTCAGAAAGGGAAGATGATGTCCTTGAAGATACTTCTGGCTCTACTCTAGCTCAGAATAATTCAGAAACTTCTTCTTTGCCTGTTAATACCCCATCATCATCTCATCTTTTGCATCAAAATAACAACACTCATTTTCAAAACCAAAGCTTAAACATTGCTTCTAATGTTGATGTGTCTGGTGGATCACCTCTGAATAATCAAGTCACTGCTGAACCTCAGCGAGTGACTAAATGGACTAGACATATTGACAATCAATTGATTATTGGTGATCCTCAATCCAAGGTTCAGACCAGATCAGCATCTGCTAACTTTTGTTTGTTTGTAAGCTTTGTGTCACTAATTGAACCCAAGAAGATTGATGAGGCACTCACTGATCATCACTGGATAGCTGCCATGCAAGATGAGCTATCTCAGTTTGAAAGGAATAAGGTGTGGAAGTTAGTACCTCAAGTAGCTGGGAAATCTGTGATTGGAACAAGATGGGTGTTCAGAAACAAGATGGATGCTGATGGTGTTGTTATAAGAAATAAGGCTAGACTGGTTGCACAAGGTTACTGTCAGCAAGAAGGAATTGATTACGATGAAACCTTTGCACCAGTTGCTAGGCTTGAGGCAATCAGGTTGTTTTTAGCATATGCAGCTCACAAGAAGTTCAAGGTATATCAAATGGATGTGAAAAGTGCCTTCTTGAATGGCAAGCTACAGGAAGAAGTGTATGTGAAGCAACCACCTGGATTCACTGATCCCAAGCATCCAGGTTATGTATATAAACTGGATAAAGCTTTATATGGACTAAAACAAGCTCCCAGAGCTTGGTATGACATTCTTTCTACCTTCTTAACTAACTGTGGGTATGTCAGAGGTAAAGTTGACAGCACACTTTTTATTAAAAAGGATAAGAGAGATGTTATATTAGTCTAAATCTATGTTGATGATATTATTTTTGGGTCTACTAACAATGACATGTGCAAGGAGTTCAGTAACCTCATGACTAAAAGTTATGAGATGAGCATGATGGGTGAACTAACATATTTTCTTAGTCTGCAAATAAAGCAAACCAAAACTGGTATTTTCATAAATCAAGGAAAATATGTTAAAGATTTATTAAAGAAATTTGAATTCACCAACTGCTCATCCCTTGCTACACCAATGTCATCTGCAGTCAAATTACATGCTGATCCTGATGGTAAATCTGTAAACATCACTGCTTACAGAGGAATGATCGGGTCACTGCTGTATTTAACTGCTAGTAGACCAGACATTATGTTTTCCACTTGTCTATGTGCTAGATATCAAGCTGATCCAAAGGAATCCCATTTGCTCGCTGTCAAAAGAATATTCAGATATCTGAAGGGTACACCAAATCTTGGTCTCTGGTACCCATATGGTTCAGATTTCTCACTGAAGGGATATTCAGATTCTGATCATGCTGGATGCAAGATGGACAGAAAAAGCACCTCTGGTAGCTGTCAGTTTCTTGGAGAAAAGCTTGTAAGCTGGTCAAGCAAGAAACAAAATTCTGTCTCAACTTCTACTGCTGAGGCTGAATATGTCGCTGCTGGAGCCTGCACTGCTCAAATTCTGTGGATGAGGAATCAGCTCGCTGACTATGGCTTTGACTTTGTAAATGTTCCAATTTATTGTGACAGTCAAAGTGCCATTTCCATAGCCAACAATCCTGTGATGCACTCAAGAACAAAACATATTGATGTCAGATATCACTTCATCAGGGACCACGTCATGAAAGGTGACATTGAATTACATTTCATTCCAACTGATTACCAGCTCGCTGATATTTTTACAAAACCTTTAGATGAGAAAAGATTCACCTTTCTCATCAGCGAGTTGGGCATGCTGAACCTGAATGATTAAAACCTGATTGTTTAATAAAAGGCAGTTACTGAATAAATAATTTATTTCTCTTAACTCGCTGATCTATTATTCTCACTGATGTTATCAGCTAGAACAATAAGTTAGCATTGTTATAATTAATAAATTATGTACTTTGTAACTGCACATGAAAATTCCTCATATCATATGAATAAACTATATCTTATGATTCACATTCTTGACTAGCTGATTGGATTAGTATTCTAAGTTGTAATTTGATCAGCGACATCAAATGTGAAACATAATATCTATTTTATTTTAAGATATGATTTATGTTTCATCTCGCTGAGACATAATGTATCAGCGAAAGTTTTGTTAATATTTAATACAGCATTTATTTCGACATATATTCCTTACAATTAATAAATTTTGTATTTAATTTGTAACGATTTATATTCTTTATAAATACCTTATTAAAATATCTTATGGGAACTCGAAAAGGTACACTTTTTCTGACACCTCGTATACCTTTTCCGGCGCACCTCTCCCATCACCATTTAATGTTACCACCCCTCACCATCATCACCCTACTCCACTACCACCAACTACTTTTATTTTTATTTTTTTTACCTTTTTGACCACGTATATACTCGTTATAACCACACATTTTTACACCAGCAACCGTATATAAGCAGCGAATCCCCCACCTTTTCATTCTTTACGCTTTCTAACTTTTTAAACTTCATCTTCCTCAATTTTTCTCTGCAAACTTCTAACTTTTTCAAATTTCTACTTTCTTTTCTAAAATGGCAAGGACAAAATATTTCAATAATGCCTACACTCCTACCCCAGAGATTAAAGCTCTTCGAGCCTCTGCGGTCAGCGAGACCCTTGTCGTTACAGTTCTCAAATCTAACTATTTGGGAAATGTAACCTGTACAAAACCTGAGTATACGGAGGTAATTAACTTTCTGAAAAACCATTTTATCCTCCCTGCTCTTACCTTGTCTCCTGGGGAAATGAACCCAGAATGGCTCAGTGAGTTCTGGTATACCTGCACTCACTCTGTCGTCTCTGGTGTTTCCCAACTCCAGGGTTTTATCGACAATGGTACCCAACCTATAATAATAACTGCCAACACCATTCGCTCTATTTTACAACTGCCGACCCTTGAGTAATACGAGTCGCTGCCAGAGAGCGACGTTGCCAAACAAGGCCTCGTCGAGCTCACTGAGATTGAGTGTAAATACTCAGTCGATGGCAATGGCAATCGTAAGTACTCTACGGTCCATAAAACCAAAATGGATGGTGTTTGGAATGCCTTTTTACAAATTTCATTCAATCTTTGGGCACAAAATCAGGGAGCTATGATCAATTCAGCTCCCTGGAGGCACAAATCAGTTGGTCACTGGTCAACTCTCTACAAGTTGACTATGCAAGTGTGATCTTCAATGAACTGATCACCAAGGTCGCTGAGCCTGCCAGGGCAAAATATGTACCTTACCCTAGGTATCTCTCACTGATCTTTAGGGATCAGTTTGCTGCCTATGATAGGGTATCATTTCAGGGATTTGAGCCCACTCTGGTAGGATCTCAAATTTTCTCAAAACCATCGACTGTGGTTTTACCTGCTTTTATGAAGCATCCGGGGATCCTTGCACCCCAGCCTGTAACTGCTGTACAAATGTCAGTTCCTGCCCCTCCATAGACCACGTCACTGACCACACCCCCAGTGACTACTGTTGGTCAACCACCAATCAAGAAACCACCAACTGCTCCCAAGAAAAAATCCAAATTAGGGTCCCTGACATTAAAGGATCAGGGACATAGCAAAAAGAAGACATCTACGGATGCCAGTGGTGAATCAGTGACTGTACGTTCAGTTACTGAGGGCACCACTGTTGAACCCTTAACCTTATCTGCTTCACTGGACTCCCGAAAGTCCAGTGACTCTACAAAGGGAAAACTACAGACAGCTGCAGTGGATCAAACCACTGTTAGCAGTGATTCGGGTGCACCCCACACCCTCAGCTTGAGTCAACCCAGCCACTTGTCATCCTCACAAAAGGGTGACATTTCATTAAAAGGGCAAGTGACATCCGTGGGTGATAACACACTCATAGCTGATGTCACACCACTGGCTACAGACCCGGGCCATCTCTCATCTATCACTGCACCGACTGTCAATGTCTCACCACTGACCCATGGTGAGATACAGGTCGCCACTTCTATTTCCAATGAACCACCAGCTAAATCACAAGCTGATGATGAGGAAATCATGCCTATGGACACTTCTGAGAACACCCAACCCATTCCTCCACCCACATCCAACTCTCCCATCAGAGAGCTCACCCCCACTTCTTTCTCCAGTGATAACATCCAAGTTGCTGCTGATCAGACCACACCCCCTGATCATGTAGCCCAATCTACTCCTACCCCCATTATTGTTACCCAAACTACTCCCCCAAACACCTCCACTCACTCCACATCAGATCAGCTACTGATTGAGTACATTGCCCAATCCCAAACCCAAATTAAGATGCTCACTGAAGACCGTGAGGCACTTATTGGCAATGTCTCTGTCCTCCAGAAAGCTGTTGCTGCTCTCACTGATGTATACAACTCCATTGAACCATGGAGTGCATCTGTTAGTGAGAGGGTTCAAACAGTAGCTGATGCTAGTGCTGCTATAAATCATGCAGTCACTGAGCTAGCCTCCACCTCCACCACCAACTTCACCAATCATGCTGCTGCTATTGCCCAGCTCACCACCAACCAAAATGACCTAGCCATCTCTGTATCCAACTACCTTTATAACACTGACAAAATTATTAAGGTGCTTCCACAGGTTGTTTCACAGCTCACACAGACTAGAGCTGAGGTCGCTGCCCTGCGTGAGGAAAACGCAGACTTCACTGGTCAGATACTTAGGGCAGTTGATCAGTTTGAGCGAACCAGTCAGGGGGAGAGTGAAGAAGAGGACTTGGTCTCTGATCCAGAGATGCCCCATAAGATGACTGATCCGCTGTCAAACAAGGCTCACAGGGACATTGTGCTCACTACCTATGCACTTCGTCCTATCGCTGAGCAACCTGAATTGGAGGCCCTTGCAGTTGCTGAACTGCATTGGGTGGATATGGAGATAGCCACTGACATGGTGGATGTCACTGAAAGCTTTCCTGAGTTCAGTGCTGAAGAGCTCAGGAACTACAATGGGCTGATACAGCAATGGGCAGCGGATGATACTGCCAGGATTGAGGGTACCTCAGTGAGCTACGAATTGGCTCGCTGGGAGTGGATGAATAGGGATGTAGTAGCTGATGCATCTGATGATGAGGAGGATGATACCATCATGCATGATGCTGATGATAATGATGATGATAATAATGATGATGGCCAGGGAGGTGGTCATGGAAATGGTCAAGGTTCAGATGATGAAGATGATGTGAATATGGAGGATCAGCAACCCATATCATCTGTCATAAAAAGGAAAAGGACCAGTGACACCTCTCCTGCATCTACTCCTCCATCAAAGAAACAACAGGTCAGTGATCCTCAATTACATATTGTCATATCTGAGGTAGCTGCACCTTCATCTCCACCAGCAACCCTAAACCTACCCTTACCTACAGCAACTACAACCACAACAACCCAAACAGTCCAAATAACCACACCTACCCCAGCAACTATAACTCAAATCTCCACAGCAACTCCTTCCAACACTACCACATCAGATACCTCCTCTACAGCATGCCTTTCCTCTGACTCAGCCTCAGATACCCCTTGTCCTGATGAAACAAAAGATCAGAGAATTGCCAGAAAGATAAAGGCAAGACAGGACAGGGAGCAAGAGATGATATTACAAATAACCTTTCAGGCTGAGTTGAGAGAAGAACAAGAAAGGAAAATGTTGCTGAAAGAGCAATCAGATGATGACAGAGCATACCTACTGGAATTGAGCTCCAAAGATGCCAATGAAAGGGCCAGACTTCTTAAACAAAAGAAAGATCAAGAAGAGTCTGATGCTGCAATTGCCAGGGTACTTGCTGAGATAGAAGAGAGTAAGCTAGAGCAACAGAAACTGAAAAGGTCAGCTAGCAAGAGCTCTAAAAAGAAAGGGGGAGCTGTCAAAACAGCAGTGGATAGAAAGTGGGATGAAATTGATAGAAAGAGATTTGCTGCCAGAATGACAGGGAGATCAAACCCTGCACCTATTACCAAGGTCAAACTGAAAAAGTCAAGGAACCAATCTCAACCTCAACTACTTATACAAAGAGGCTCACAGACTCAATCAATGCTACTTGATCAAGTATGCAAGCTGCACAGAGAAGAATGGAATGAGATAAGGCTTGCTATCAGCCACTCTACAAGTGCAGCTAAGGTTGATGTCATGAAGGAGATTGATAGACTCTATCAGAAAATGGTGTCGCTGCAACTCCTCAGACCAGAAGATACTGTCATACATGGTGAGGAAATTGTTCAGCCACCTAGTCCAAGGTATAGATCAGGTACCAGCAGCATCTATCGAATCCCCAACACTTCAAGGCTTAATCTATCTATCCCTGCTGGTGTGCCAAAGCTTGAAGGTCATGAGGTCACTGAAAGGGAGAAAGGTCTGGTATACAGGGACCTAAATGGTGCCCTTAGGTTTCAGAGAGAAGCTGAACTTGAGAAGGTTGATCAAGAACAACTCATACACCTAATCAGGTCAGCCAGCATGCTTCCAACAGATTCAAAGATCAGAAAAGCTATTCTCGATGAAGCCTTGGCCAGAAAGTTCAGATACCTGCCCTCCAAAGACAAATATGAACTTGAAGCTGAGCTTGGCATAGTGAAAGAAGAGGAGATGTGGAGAGATAAATAATTTAGACCTTTTGTAATAGATAGCTTCTGTAAATATTTATTCTATGATATATATGAGGTTTGAATCAAGAAAATCTACAAGTGCAAGTCACTGGGCAACCTACCAACGGTCAGAGACTCAAATCTTTTCTACTACAAAAATTAACAAGGACAAGTCTCTGTGCATTCAACTTATCAACAAAGTAAAGGGGAGATTGTTGAATCTAAATCCTCCTGCAACTAGTCTGTCTAAGGGAGCTCTGACTTAAACCATTTAGGGGGAGATTGTTGAGTCACTGATCGTTAAACTCAAGATAGTCACTGATCTCAAAGATTAAGGGGGAGATTAAGACATTGTCTACAAGCAGATTGTTGAAGTCATCAGTCGCTGATAAGCGAAGTCACTGATGGTGTCTTACTATCACATGTCGCTGTCCCTCTTAATGAAAATCTCTCTAAGAAGAAATGATTCAAGTCAAGCTCCTGTTGCTGAAGTTTATGTTCGCTGATCTTCTCTCACTTTGAGTTACTGAAAGGGAATGATGCTCAACTTTGTGTGTCGCTGATCATCGTCAGCGAGAGCATTACTCTCTGTACATGAAGTATGATTCAAGTTGAAGATAGTGTTGCTGAAGGTTTTCTTGTCGCTGATTGTATCTTAGACCAGTAGAAGAAGAATTTACAAAAGATCAAAGACTCAACTATGTGTGTCGCTGATACTCATCTATCAGCGAGAGTCTCCAAGTCTTCTTGAGTTCTCTCATCTGCTGAATAAAAGAAGTCGCTGAAGATTAGTTGTTCAAGTCATTCTTTAGAGCATGTTAGCTCGCATCGAGAATGAGGAGAATTGATACATCTATCAGTGACTGCAGCATTAAATGCCGCATTAAATAAGAAGTCAACATTCGGCGTTACTACGGCGCAGCACGTGTTCCTCGTAACTTGAAAAGAGTAACGTGGAAGCTTTTGATTGGTCTATGGTACAAGGTGATATTTCCCAAGACAGAATGTCGTGCCATGATATATCACATCTCAACTACCTCTCCAATCAAGCAGCGACACGTGTCCATCAGATCCGGAAATCAAGGATTTCAGCGTCTATAAATAGCGTAGTATGTTGTACTTCATCTTGTGTCGATTACTTGTATTGTCACTTGTTTGTCAGTGACTAGTTTGTCTAAGATACAAGTAACACCAGTGAGTAAACTAGTAGCGTGTTTGTCCACTACTAGCTTATCTCAGCGAGTGAGCAGTTAGCGTGTTTGTCCACTACTGCTCATCTCTTTGTAATAGCTGTATTGTTTGATTTAGATTAGCTTTGGCTAATCTATTCCGCAAATCAACAAGAGATAAATTTTATCAATAAAAGAATTTATCTTTCAGCTACATTTGTATCAGCAACTGAACTGTTTATTTTATATACATACTTGTGTTCATATTGTTGTTACTTTAATACGGTTAAAAACTTGCTAAACAAAGATAACTCATTATAAAAGAAAAGAAAAGTTTTTAATTGTATTCAACCCCCCCTTCTACAATTAACTCACTGTTAACGATTCACAATCACTATCACAATAGTGATTAGGGACTCACAATTATTATTATTTATTTTTGGCTGTGATGTATACTTATCAATGGATTTGTTTTTGGTTGACCAATTGTTGTACCAATGTATAAGGATTTTCGGAAATAAAAATTCATGCGACAATTGTGAAAAATACTTGATTATCCGACAATAGATTTATGCGACAATGGGGAATTCACGGATACTATTCATGCGACACTGAGAAGTGTCGGGTACTGTTTATCCGACAATGAGGATTGTCGGATTTACTTATGCGACAAAGTCGAAGTTCATGGCTTGGGATTCACGGAAGGCATTATCTAGACAGTGGCATTGTCGGATAATGGGATTCACGGACTTGGTTAAGTGTTAATGATTATTCACGGATTTGTTATGCGTGAATGATTATTCACGGACTTAAGATTTCATATGATAATAATGAGGATTGACGGACTAAATAACTCACGGGTTTTTGTTTATGCGTGAATGGTTATTCACGGATTCTATCCTACAACAATGGTATTCACGGATTTCTACTCGTGCGTCAATATGTATTCTCGGATTATTACTCATGCGTCAATAGATTAGTTATTCATGGAATGTTATTTACGGATTGTTATTTATGGATTGTTATTCACGGATTGTGACAGTGAGTAGTGCGACATTAAGTTATGCGGCATTGAGTTACAAAGTATATATGTTATGTATCACTAAAGTTATGGTCCGAAAGTGTAAATTTTGAAACTTAGGGTCCAAAAGTGCAGTTTTTCGAGGGTTAATCCGACATTCAAAGTCAATCCGTGAGTCAAAAGGTCAAATTGTCGGAGTCATTGTCGGATTATTTTACTATTGTCGGACTTAGATTATTACCCGTGTTAAGACATTAATTTGGTTAAGTAAAACTTAACGAATCATTCTGAAATTTTTACACAAGATTCCCCTATGTCTTAGCTTTCCAAAACGTATTTTTGCATCGATTTTAACCAAGCACAACTCGAGATATAATTTTACAAAGTGAAAGTGGTCCAACAGCTCTTTTAGTTGACATATGGGTACCAATCTGGTCGTATCTCAAGTTTTACAAAACTTTACAAAACGTTACAGTATGATTTGGAAAGCTAACAAAATTTTTAATCTTTTCCCATTGGTCTAAAGTTCTAATTCGTTCCATAGCCCAAGATCTACTCATTTTGATTTGGTCAAGGTTCTGGTCAGATTCATCAGATCTGCTATGTACTTTTATTTCAGTAACCAAAAATAGCAAATGAGCTTATATTTTTATGAGGCTTACGGATTTGAAAAGTAGACTTCTTAAACTTGATTTTAGGCTCAAGAAACGTTCAATTTCATGTTTTAATGATTTTTATATAACTTGTTGAAATGAGAACAGAAATCTGGGCAGAAAACAAAACTCAAGATTTCAAGTTCTAAAATGCGATTCGACTTATGTTTTGGACATTTTCTAGTTAAATGAGCAACTAAACATGTATACAAGTGTATTCCAAGTAAATCTAGCAAAAGATCAAGAGTCCTTACAAAGAAGTGGTGAGGAGAAGGAGAAAAGAGTGCGAAAACTTGTTTTCTTGAATTTTCCGACGTGGCGGCCGACGGTGGTTGTATGGCGGACTTATGGTGGCTCAAAGGTGGTGTTAGGGTGGCTGTGGGTGATGGTGGTGATCTTGGGGCTGCTCTAGCCGAAATGGAGAGAGAGGAAGGAGTTGGGAGAGAGTTGGATGGAGTGGAGTGTGAAGTGAGGGAGTATGGGAAAGCTTGAGTGTGTAAGTAACAAAGGAAGGAAGAGTCAAAGGCATGGGGTGGGCTCTTGGGGCAGATTTTCTGCACAAATTTCATGGGTCCCACCCCCAAGTAGTTGTTTAATTCATTTCCCAAAAGTTACGTTAGGCTCGGTGTTCGTCTACCCGATCGTTTTACGTTTTAGTTAATCGTATAACGTTTTATATAATACGTTTTGTTAACGATTTAAAGTATGATATTTTTACTTGAAGTATTTCTTTAAAATACTCATTAGTGAGTTATAAGATATACTTTGACTTTATCTCATCCGTCGGGCGCGTTTCGCACGTTTTCGTTGCTTACAGTTACGTTTTAATAAAACGTGTAATCGTGTAATATATTAAAGTAATATATTAAAGTAGATAATGTTTGTTTGGATAAATCCACATTATTTTTGATTGTTTGTCACCAACGTCTGAAGTATTGTGTCGGGATCCGCCCGATATGAAAACGCACGATTTAATCAAATCGCGTACGTGTGTACATATATTAGAATATATCAATACACAAAATGATACATATAGTTAATCCTAATTACATGTATTTGCACATATGATTAGGCACTAAATATAGTCCTAATTTGACGGGTGTTACACCTACGATCAGGATCGCGACCTTGACAACCTTGATTACAACTTACAATATAAGTGAATAAATTATAATTAATATGTTGATCTTCAGTATTTATTCTTGTTTTAATAAATTATTAATAAATTATTAATTACTATTGATGATGTCATCATATCCTAATTTTTAACTAATTTGATAAATCAAGTAATCCTATTGGCTAATTAAATATTGGATGACATCATTATGAGTTTCTTATATATAATTTATTTATTTATATTATGATTTAAGATCTGATTTGATATTATGTACATAGTTGTCGATTCGTGACTCGTATCGTGTCTCGTTTCCCCTGATTTTGACTCATGTATCGTATCGTGACTCGACTCGTAAGAGTCGCGATCAAACATTTTTATGTATAAAAATCAATGATATGTACGTAAAAAGATAATATTAGTTGATAATTTAAGCACATTTTAGTATAATATAACAATTTTGTTAGTTTCGAGTCATAGACTCATAATTCAAGCATCAAAAAGTAGCAAAAAGTTGATTTTGAGATTAAAAAAACTATTATTTTGGTTTTTTTGTTAAATAGATAAAAAAACTTCGACTTTGAGATAAATCAAACCCCAAAATTGATCTTCCTTTTTTTCAAAATATCTTTTCAAGGTCTACCTTATTATTATATAATTTTTTAAGTTGTTTTTTTTAGTTTAGGTGTGATTTGATTGATATTTGAATAAAAAAGTATACACATCAGGTATTGTACGAGACACTAGTCGAATCAACTCGTTACGATACAGTGAATTTTTACGAGACAAAACACGAGTCAGAGTAATTTACAAGACACATTACGAGTCGTATCTTTTTCCTTTAATCCTGTCTCGACTCCTATGAGTCGTCCCGCATCTCGTACGAGATTAAAAACTATGATTATGTACTGTAACAAATAAATATCCTATCTAGCTAGGAATAGTCGACCGGCCGGTTGAAGACAAGAATGATTGGATTGAAGTGAAGTCACAATCCTAAAAGTAAAACGTCTGGTTGATATATGCCCAAATCTGATAGTATCAGATTCCAATTATTTGTAGTACAAAACATTGCACGTTGCATGTCTGTCTCCAATATGTATTCATACAAACATAGTAGTATATATAATCGACTACAAACACCATTCTATTTCTATATGTAATCTAACATCCATCAAATCAAATTTACTAACAAAAATATATATTCTTTCCCTTCGAAAACATAGAAGTTCGAGAACGTAACTAATTATAGTGATTCGTCGAATTACATCAAATTTGAACCCTTTGATTGATAAATTTCACTTCTATGTTATTATTAAGGATCAGTGTCTACAAATGCATCTAAATTATACTTGATGTCTATTATGTATACCTAATTTTAAGTTTGTTATTTCTAATGATCAAACTTTCAAAAAAAATGTGTATTAGTGTATTTTAATGACGTTTTGATGATGTGTTAAACTCTCCGAATGCCACGTGATACCTTAAATGAGCGATACATAAGCAAATTACGTTAAACCATCATTTTTGAAGGTTAATTGAATGCATTAAAAATATCAGATATAAGTAATGTACACACAATCAAATATAAGTAGAGTACATACAATAGATATCAAACACAAATTAGAAGCAATTTCAGACACTAACCCATATTCTTAACTTAGTGCAAGTAAAGAGATCGAAGTATATTATTCTTTGAAGACCGCATGTATGGACGATAGGTATAATTAAGTAATTGATTAACTCTATCTTAAGTTAGTTGTTTTAAATATCATTTTGAGATGAAATATAATTATGCATATATAAAGATATACAATATAAAATGGAGTTTATTGTTTTGTGAGTTTATTGTTTTGTTATGTAATATACTTTATGTAACATCCTCTCGTCGGGTCTGGTAATTTTTAATTTTAAATTGATTATTAATTGTTTTAGAAATTATTTAATATTATTGTTTCATTGTGAAACTTAGATAAATAAGTTTCAGAACTTATTGTGATTAGTAAAATATTACTTGTTTTAAATTATTATAATTGACGGTATTATAAAGTAATATTTCTCGCAAAAGATTTCTAGGTTCTAGACAATAGATTTAAGACGGGTATGATATACCCAAATAAGAGGTCGGTTTATGATATTAGTCGACCTAGTTCCAATTTCATTGCCCTAATTGTGTTCATCACTGCACTTAAAAAAAAAACCCTCACTTAAACAAATTGTGACACAAGAAATTTTGAAGGTAAATGTGTGTTGAAGCTTTGGAGTTAATCTCAGATTCATCATAATCATCATCATCATCACCTAGTTATTATATAAGTGGTAAGTTAAATTTAAATTAGTATTCCTTGAACTTGAATTGGTGAAATTGAAATGATATAAGAAGTATATGATGTAACTAGTTGATATATGATGTAATTGCGACCTTAGAATAGTTAGATTCTGGGTTTTATAGTGTTTGAATGGTTGAAAATGAGTTAGAACACGAGCTGAGTTATGCAGCAACAAAGTTGCAGGTTTTATGGGTTTTACTCCATAGCCGATCGGCTATGTTATTGAGCCGATCGGGTATATGTGTTTGAGCCGAACGGCTTCTTTTAGCCGAACGGCTAAGATAGACCAAAATGACCACATAACTTGACCTGAGGAAAAAAATGTAAACGTTAGCCGAACGGGTGAACAAGGTGAGCCGATCGGGTACAGTGTCCTAACCGATCGGGTCATTTTAGCAGTTTGGTTAACATAGAACAAAAGCGTCACAGAACTTTGTGTTAAAACAAAAGTGTAGGGAATTAGCAGGTTAGCCGATCGGCTATAGACTTTAGCCGATCGGGTATGGTTTGGAAAACAGAATTAGATTTATAATGTTATGAATAATAATATGTGGTTAGGAACTAGATGGTTATGAGGAATATATTAGGTTCCTAATGTTATGAATTATTATGTATTGTGTAAATAATATTAATATGTTAAATGGATTTTGAATATAAGTTAAAGATTATTAAATGTGTTACTAACTTATATTTGATTGTTGACTCTCAGATCCTCCAAAAGATAAGTGATACCTGGAGTACGAGATTGTGAAGACAAAGGTATCGGTGAGTGGATTTAGAACTCACCATTTGATTTAGCTGTAACTATTTGGTTGCAACAAGTAAACGTAGATATGTGTTAGACTATTTTGTCTTGATTATTGATTATAAATCTACGTGATATATGAATCTATGTGTATCAGATTATTGAGGTCAACGTGTAGTTGGACTTTTGGTTATTATGTGAATTACACAGGTTTTGATTCATTTGTTGTGTTTGAGACCTGTGTATGAGTTTAATAACCAATAGTTATCGGTCTATTCTGTAATGGCCATACAGATTGACGTTAAGTGTTCTTTGAGAATCCCCGGGTATTATGATATCCCAAGAGCCACCGATCCTCATTGAAAAAGAATGTGTTTACGATTATTTGCTGTAAACTCATAGTTATGCTAAATGGAATTGTGTGATAAATCTATTCATTTAGCTTTGTGCTAATTCCCCATTTACTTCCTGCAGGATATGTTTTGTTTAAGAATGGGTGCAGGAGGCGAAGGTTGTTCAAGGAATGTTTGACTGCGCTTAAAGACTCAGATATGATTTTGTAATAAATCTTGTTTTGAGAATTTTATAATACCCGTTTTGAATACAATTGTAAGGTTTTAATGACTTGATAGTTTAGTATCAATTGTGTAAACAGTAATATATATATTTTTATATTAAGGTAATCTATTTTAAATTCATGCTTCCGAGTTTATTAATATAATATTCGTAAGTAGAACGAGGGGTGTTATACTTTACACTTTTTATTATTGTAAGAGCGAAATTTGAAAACTTTTATTGTATGTATTGAACTTGTAAATATCGTCTATTGTATGTACACTTTCTTTTTGGCATTGACAAAAATGAAAACTTTACAATTTTAGCCTTACCAAAAAAGAACGTATACATATAAAATATGATATTTACAAGTTGAATATATACATACAATAAAAATAGGGCTAAGTCCCTTGAAATGCAACGAACTTTGCCCAAAAGTCTATTGTATGCGATCAACTTTCGAGGAGGCATAAGAATGCAACCAACTTTCAAAAATGGCGTTTTAATGTAATTTGTTGATGTGTCACTCGTTGAAGGTGACACTTGGCGTACGAATGTGCCACGTGGCTTTCGGAGAGTTTGACAACTCATCGACACGTCAGCAAATTACATTAAAACACCATTTTTGAAAGTTGGTTGCATTCTTATGCCTCCTCGAAAGTTGGTCACATACAATAGATTTTTGAGCAAAGTTCATTGCATTTCGAGGGACTTAGCCCATAAAAATATTCAAAGTTTAAATAATATAATAGTAAAAAGTGTATGGTTTAATAGATAATGAAATAATTAACCCTATAAATTAGTCAGCGTTATCATAAATAAGTTGCATGTAATTCCGAGTCTTGATTGAATCCAATAAGTTACTCCGTAATTGATCGAGTGTAATTTGAGCAATGATTTATTCCCTCAAATAATAGTTTAATTCTAAATTCTAATTCTAATTCAAACGTGGCATTATACACTCACTTTATTAACCTATGCTAAATTATATATAACCAAATAACATATTTAATTAGTTATATTATAACAATAAAGAAAATGAACAGTTGTATTCAAACTTTCACTTCCATAGTACGTACATATTTATCAAGGTACGTTTATTAATTATTCTGCATCTGGTGAAACATAGCAGCCATTCTACTGTAACCTTCCATCGTCATTGGCTGCAATAACCATGCAATTCTACGTATCATCAAATACGATTTTTTTTATATTTATATATGCTTAAAAAATACTTTAGTTGATTGATTATGTACCTGTGATTGGCATGCAAGGAAGGCAGCCATTTGATCATTTTGGTTTGGAGCTCGATCACCGGTAGTCGTGGCGTGCATATCCCATGAAGCCATTTGTGGTTGCATGAAGGTGGAGGGGTGGTAGACCGACGGCATGCCAGGGATGTTCGGGCGATTGCCACCGATGGAATTCAAGTCCATAACTCCCGGCATTCCCATCCCCATCCCCATTCCCATTCCCATTCCAGCCATGGGGTTCATCATGGCCATTTGAAGTTGTTGTTGCATGGCTAATGGCATCATCATAGCAGGCGACATGTTCAGTCTACCCATCATGTGAATTTGTGCTTGTAACGTTTTTAGATATTCGATCACTTCATCCAACATTGACGCTTTATCTGTCTGAAATAACCAACACAAAATCAAATTAAACATCAATCAATAAAAAAGATTGTATGTTTAGTGTAGAAAGAGCTAGACCATACCAATACTAATTCATACCTTATTAGCATTCGGAACAAGCTTTTGTAGTGTCTTCATTCGCTGATTGATCTTGTCTCTTCGTTTCTAAATGAGCAATTTTGTCCATCACATACCATCATATACTTAACCAAAATCGTGTTACATTAATTAAGAGACATTTAAATTTACCCGTTCGGATTGATTATGAATTGCAGCCGCTCTACTTCTTTTAGGCAATACTGAAGATTTTCCTTTTCCTTTCTTCTTTTCTTCCACTTCATTCTTCTATACAAATAAAAGTACCGGCCAATTAATGTTACTTTACATGACAATATCCTGATAGTTATATTAGCAAACTCGAATTTCAGTTGATTTGTATATCACCAACTTTTTAATACCTTAGTTCTACTATGACAAACGGAGTCATGGTCATCGGGAGATGTAGATTTGGTGGACGGTTCGCCGGAGATGGTATAATTTTCGTGCGAGCCCATGGAAGGAGACGTGAACCCTTTCACACCCAATTCCCGCTCACAAGTTTCAACGGTTAACTGCCGGCTACTCTCCATTCCAAAAGTCTCACTACCACTTACACTCTGGTCCCTACTACCATTCCACTCACGCGCCGCTGCAAGACCCGACGGAGCACCACTACAAGACTCCACGCGAGTGAAGTTTCCGGTATTAGCTGACATGAGCGCGTGAGACTTAGTGTTTGAACTTGGCACAAGCGCGTCCATTGTCGTGGTGGCTGACGCGCTAAGGGTAGCGGCTGTAACGCCGGAAGTGTGTTGGTCTAGCCATGGAACTAGTTCGTCGGCGAGGCTCAGGTTTGGTTGGAGGGTGGCTTGGTTGACTATGGCCTCTAGGGTCTCGGCGGCGCGTGGTTTGTCCCAGGTATATTTGGTAGCAGCAGTAGCGGTGGTTGCATGGAGTTTGTTAACCACGCGCGGTGGACCAAAGCCGTGCATGGCAACTTGTCCATTTTTCCACGTTAATTCCGCCACTTCATAATCTAGTCTGCAGTTAAATTGTTAAAATCACCTTTAATTAATGGGTTTTGCTAACGCGTTAAGTTGCATTTATTGAACATTAAAAAAATAAAATTTGTAATTAATATATGCATAAAAAAGAAAAATATTAGATTGAATGAATGAGTATTGAATTTGAATGTTAATATTTAGGCAATTTTCAACTTCATTAAATGGATATATTTTAACGTGTAATACGGGTAAACGTTAGCAAAACCCTTAATTAGTTGATCAACAAAAACAATATTAATCGTGTGCTATAAATAATTAGTCACGCACATGCTAATTAATAAACGTGTGCTTACGCTACGTAGCTTCGTATAATTTTAATGGAATATTCAATTAGTCAACGTAATTTGCTTTAAATATGAATTATAAACTATAGTACCTTGGTATAATCTAAATCTAAATTATATATACGGAGTTGTACTTAACTTTGTAGTCATAATAAATGCCAAAAATTCCAAATTAATTTGGATACATTTCTATTTCCAAAAATATAAATGTAGGCCGGAAAGCCAAATCATATATAGCGAAAGTATGCTCATGTTTGCAAGCACTTAAATGGCCACATCTTAATTACTTGATGAAGTGATATTCATCCTCATTACCCTAAAAGAATCTATTATCATCGTTACTCGTTGAAAATTAGCATATATAGCATAGCAACGTTAAATACAGTACATATATAGCCATAACAATACAGATAAAAAAAAAAGGACAGCATGTGCTATAAAAGAGATCCAGAAAAATAGATATAAATAGGTTAACGTACGTACGTTGGAACATCGAGAGCAGAAGACATGGAGTTGGAAGGAGGACGTAAGGCGACTTTGAGACGCTCGGGGTTTGAAGTATTAATAATATTGTTATTGGTATCAGGGTTATCTTCAGTATTCCAATTTGGTACACACTGACTCATTGTTATGCAAATTAAGATGGGAATCTAATAGATAAAAAAAATGTGTACAGTGTAAGAATTCAAGTTTGATGAGATGAATATGTGGTGCATATATGATCATATAAGGAAAGTGAGAAGGTACAGCTGCCTAGCTTTTGTTTTGTAGGTTCTACATGATATATGGACTAGGGCTACCTGGGGTCACATTTTGGAGCAAATTGCTTCTCAGCTGCATTTATGGTTTTGGGTTACAAATCATGATAAGAACAATGTCCAAAAGCTAGACACACAAGGACCACCAACTATTTATTTTATTTTTTTGTTTGATTATCAAAAAGATATACAAAATTTAATCATTAGATGAGAACAAGTAAAAGGTAGTAGTTGCAAGACTTTTGATCATGCATAAACCGAACAAAGTGTGAATTGAATTTCGATCCTACTCCAATGATTGAGTTTTTTGGAACAATGACGAGAAGGATACATCATTTACCGTTGAAAGTAATCTATCCATATCGATCATGCAATTGAATTTACGCACGAATAACATAGGTTTCTATGAGTTTTCGTATCTGCCCAAAGACTGATTTATACAGTATATAACTACAATAAATATTTTCTTTAGTAGTATGCATGGTAATGCAGATAATTAGGGTTATTAATTATACTTTTCACAATTAAATGAACAATTAAATTACATAACTCAAGCACACACTTACACATCTCAATGCCCTAATCATTTGAAGGTGATGTGCCGGCTTGAGACGGTGCGGGGTCAGCGTAGATAGCGACTCTCACAAAAATTTTCAAATTAAGTAAAAAAGAAATTATTTTAAGGTATTAATGATATTGTATAATTTTCGTTCCCACTAAACTATAAAATATATATAAAAAAAATCGTCCTACTAAACTACAAAAGAAATATAAAAAAAATTATTCCGGCCCTACTAAACTACAAATGAAAATAAAAAATTATTTCGTCCCTCTACTTAGATTTCCTGGCTTTACCTCTACGTGCGGTGGTCTAACTCATCAACTAGATCTTTTATGTTTATAATTTTATAATAATAATGGATGGATATTACACTTAGATATTGCACGTATCTTGTAAACCGTCACGTAACTCTATATATAGTACTCGTATTTGATTTGAAATGTTAGTTGTAACATAACCCAATCTAGTTGCATCATTTTTCTTATAATAATATATATACATTATAATTCTATTTATTATATAAAACACAAATGAAAAATGCATGTCAAAGATACGGATATTTTGGCCAAATTTTAATGGACCACAAGGGAAAGACATAGAAGGTAAGAGGGGGGCACAAATTAGGAGTATCTTAAATATGAGTAGATGGAGTTGTCAATTTATTACTTTATTATTTATTTATTTATTTACTTTTCTATTTATTTTATATTTTATATATTAAATATGAATAGATGGAGTTGTCAATATATTACTTTATTTTATCACTATGATATTTATACCTTATTGCAAACTAAAATGATGATATATCATGACATTTTAAAGATAATATCATAGTGATGTTTTGTACATCATTACTTTTTCTCCGTACACCATTAATTGTATTTTAATGTGTTGTACTGTACAACGCTACAAAGTATAATTATTGGGTGTACAGAAAAAAATTGATGGTGTACGAATAATATTATAAGAAAGCAAGAGAGAATAAGAACTTAAATTATCATGAAAAACTTTCTTACCACTATCTACTTTGACTCAAATTTTATATTCCTAAAAGAGAAAATCACAAAAATGATCCAATCACCACACCCCTTTTAACAAACTAATCATTTGACCAACCATTTTAACAAACTAATTCACCTTTTGACGTCGGGTGGGCGCCCCAGGTGCCCCACCCTCAAAAAACATGCCACGTGGGGCGCTTCACCTTTTAAAAGGCGCAACGTGGAAAAAGCTTGCACCATTATCGCCAGGGCGCCAGCATAGGGGACCGGCGCCTAGGCGCCCCACGTGGAGCGTCGACGCCCCACTATTAAATATTAATAAATCGCCCCACGTGGCGCGTTTTTTGAGGGTGGGGCGCCCAAAAGGTGGATTAGTTTGTTAAATTGATTGATCAAAGAATTAGTTTGTTAAAAAAGATGTGGTGATTTGATCATTTTTGTGATTTTCTTTTCCTAAAATAAATCACAAACATATAAACCCTTATCGCTCTTTTACTTAAGTATTTTTCTTTTCATAATGCAACACATTGTTACATATATATGTACTATTTTTAAGATTTGGTTACATTATGAGTGATTCGTTGTTCAGTTTAACTTTGATCGAGTTTAACATTGGGTACGATTTTGAGGGTAGTAGTTCAGTCTTCAACTTGGACACAAAAAATGTATTTTGACCAATAATATTAAAGGAAAATAATAAAAATACTGAACATAACGTTTAAACTTGAACATCTACGAAGAACGTTGAAAGAGAATTTTGGTTGGGTGTCGTGAACACTGATATTTCAGTTTTCTCGAGCTTGAATGCTACTCCCTCCGTCACAAATCTATTGTCCCTTTGTTGACTTTGGACTCTTTCTCTTGCAACTTTGACCTTCAATATTTTTGTTTGTGTCATATAATATTTGATACAAAATATATGAATTGATTGGATTTTGAATGTATTTTCATTTGTATAATATGCATCAAGTATTATATAACACAAACAAAAATATTGAAGGTCAAAGTTGAAAGAAAAAGACTTCAAAGTCAACAAGAGGATAATAGATTTAGGACAGAGAGAATTTTTTTTTTCCACTCCCTTTGCTCTTGTGCACATTAACTAAATTATCAAATAAAATTCATCGATATGAATTAACACGTCATATTCATTTAGTTTTAGAAGTAACTTTGTTACTAGATGTTTTTCAAATATACATGCATGCTTTATTATCGATTTTTGATAAGTTTGTATTTATCGTGTGGCAATGCGAGGACATAAATCCTCGTTAGATCACAATTGTTGGACAATCCCCAAGATAAACCTGCTTAACGAAGCAATTAACGAAAGAAACGAAGTAAAATAAGTACTACTCTATTTTAGGAAAATATCAACGCATGCGGCTATCAGGAGCACGTTTTTTTTTCCACATTTTTCTCGTGTTCTCATTGTTCCAGTCATATTGTAACCGGCCATGCCAGTCGAATAATTATTTGCTGGCTTTAATCAATAATTGCACTAAATTTTTTTATCTATATCACAAAATTCATTTACTAAACTCATTTTTAATTATACATCTCTACACCCTTATAAAGTGTTTTACCTTTTTCTTCATTAGCTTATAACTTTAAAGACCGTAAATTACTAAACTACCCCTGATTAATTTATTAAAAACTTCCCCCATTAATTAATTGCATGGTCAACCTTTTACAAAATATATAATTGAAATAATATTTACTATAAATAATCTTTTTTCTTTAAATACAAATTTGATCACGTTCTTTTTAAAATGCTAATAGAAGACTTTTTAGAAATGTGATCTATTTATATTTATATACACACACTATAAATGTGACCATTTTATATTCATTCGCATTAGAACAAATACTCTAAACTTTATATGGACAATAATTTAAAATGTCTCGTGCTAGAACGTCTTCGTCTAGCAGGTCTATCTGGTCTCACTGTCAATTGACAATACTCCGGTGCAAACACAATGTACATGAACAATTGATCACATTTTTTATCATTGTTGAAATCTTTACCGCTGCAATGTACGAGTGATTTTCTATACTCTATAAAGAGTTTAAGCATTTTTAATATATGTCTTACAATTTAAAGATTGTAAATTACGATAGTACCCTTCAATTGACTTCAATAGTTAACTTAAATAATTGGGATACATATGGAAATGTCATAAGACTACATATTTATGGCAAATTGGCTTGTGCAAAAAAATTAAGGCGAATTTTTGAATAGGTAATATTTATGGCAATCTATCATTCCATCAACGCTAAATTTAGCCATGAAATATCAAAATAGAAAGTTGATGTACATGGTGCAAGTGTGCAACTATTAAATACAATATTGTTTATTAAATTGAGTAAATTGTTGCATCGAAAACATGTTTTATTATCATTAACAAAAATTGCATTAATAAAAAAATATGAGTAGTGTAAACAATAAAACGTATGCACCCACTGTTATGCACGGGCAGACTTCTAGTTTTTATTAATTACTCTATGTACAATTTATACTTTATATAGAAAATTCAAGTTCATTAAATGTCATTAACTTATGCTGTTTAGATTTTCCCTTATTTGTTTTAGTTCTTTACTGACAAAACATAGCCAATATTCAAATTTGTCAACGTAAATTTTATGTTCATACATACTATATTTTTAACTCTTGTCCATTTTTAGTCGTTATGATATAATATTAAATTTTAATTCATTAAATTATTGATAATAAGACATGTTACACAATGGTTCAAACAAGGCTGTCTCGTTCATTTTTGGTGCCCTGCACCATTAAAATAATTACAGGCCCTTAAAAAATTAGAGAAGAATTTGAAAAGGGGTCTTCTTCCCCAAATCGCACATCCTCCATTGGTACACACGTATAAAACTTAATTTTTGTTGTTGTACATTTAATAACTATCGTATGTAGCATCATAAAACTTCGTTTAATGTGATTGAAAAGTACATAAATCACCATACTTAATTATAGCATAAAACTTAAAAGTTTGAGCCCCAAGAAAAATAGGATCCTGTGCAATAGCTTATCTTGCACACCCTCAAATCTACCTCTGGGTTCAAAAGATCCAACACCTAAAGTTATCAGGCATACATCTTGATAGATTAAGAAAAAAGTTACGTTTTAAAGGTTTTGTGAAAAGATATACATTTGGAGTCTTACTAACCTGGTAAGATGTTGTGATAATTTGAAGCCTTCTATACGTTTGAACATTTCTTCTTCTTATATTTATTCTTTCTGAAATAGTCTTCATGCATGCATTGTTTATTTGAAATCAATTGTTACAGACGATTCTTAGGAGTTAGGATAAAGGTTTGTTCAATATCGAGCCATAAATCGTGCACATCTGGTAATTTTTAATACCAATGTGCCTAAAAAGTAAATAGAAATTAAACAGGAAATATTATTAAACTAGCAAGAAGCTAGAACAAACATTTTAAGGATTTTAAGGATTTGGTGATGTGGTATGCAAAATTTGATTAGAAGATATGATAAAATGATTGGAAGAGAAAATAAGAGAATATGAAAGAAAATAAATATGACGTAGGATTTTTGTGTCTTGATTTAAGCCTATATTTCACATACTAGTGTGTTTGGTTTTAATAATAGAGTCACTATAATATGGGTTTAGTATGGGAATGGTTATAGCTGGATATCCAAATCCACTATCATGCTAGCCTGAGTTAGGATTTTGCCTAAATTTGTAGGTTTGATTCCGATATCTAAAAGTATTTTATTTTTTATTTTATTTTTATCAAAACTCCATTAGAACATATAGAGTGATTGCTTTTGTATTCGGTGTTTAATTAAAAACTAAAGTTTAACACAGGTATTCGGTGTTTAATTAAAAACTAAAGTTTAACACAGGTACAATTTTTTAAAGGTTATAACTCGAAATTCAAACGTACGCACAAAACAATTGTCAACCAATAATTAATTTATTGTTTTATCAACTTTACGAGGAAGCATATACTTTTTATACAAAAAGATAATTATATATTGTGTATTGTATTATTATTGTCATAAAAGGTGAGATTCGTTTGATTGACGTACGCGTGTAGCATTTTGAGTGGAACACATACTAGTCATGGAAGAACATATATATATATAGGAGAAGAGAGTGAACTAAAATTAGCCACCGAGCGATAACCAGCACCACATTGCACCCTTTCAAGGCATCCTCTCAGCCAGCTCAGCCACCGGCGACGGTGGTCCTACGTATCCCACATATGTTGGATTCTTGTCTCTTGAATATCAGTCGTGAATCTCATTCGAACCGGACCATATATACATTTCTTTGAAAACCAGTGTATAATCTGTACATCTCTGTTAAGACTGTAGTTTGTTTTGTAATTATATCAATCATAGGGGTGTTCAAAACTATTACGAGACTGAACCTGAGAAGCGTGAACCGGCCTTATCAAATTTTATGTTAGTTGGACGTCATTTTTATTGTTTTCGGCTTGGTTACTCGAACCAATAAGTGTTCACTATATAAGCTTTGGTACGATTCTAGATTAGTTTATTTATAAATTTTAATTCAATTCTTGACGTATAATAAAATACTCAGTAATGTATTCATAATGATTAATCGTTAAATCTTACTTCAGAAAGTAATTGAAGTATTTTTTTGACATGAAAGTGAAGTAATATTCATAAGTTTTCATAAAATGGTTAATGTGAGACAAAGAATGTGTCAACCAAATCAGTAAACATAAAGAAACCTAAACTTTCAGTTAACTGGATTTTTCGACGATTCAAGAAAATGAGAAACCGAAATTTGATTAACAATAAATTCTCAATATACAAACAACTCGTTTTCGTCATACGTTTTTCTTCTTCTTTTCGTTTCTTATAGCCTTACAAAAACAACTTACCATGAATAATACCTTATCAAAACGTACACAATATAACAATTTGCTTCATGTCGATTTCAAATAATAATATTTGAAGGCGATAGTTGGGGACCAACTGGCATATATACGGGCTTGATTGATTAATATTGGTCTTAATTAATGTTCGAAGACCGTTAAATAAGTTTGGACCAATTCCTCCCCCAAAGTCCACAACCAATTAGAACTATTATATTAGATGAGCCGACATAAAGAATACCTCTTCATCTTGTATATTTCATACACTTTGCTCATTTTAACATCACGAATCAACTGAATAATGTGTACGAACGGAATTCTAGTTCCTTTTTCTTGTATTTCTTAAGATCTGTGTGCTACATGTATATGCTATATATGATTAAATCAAACGTGATCAATTGGAGAATATGTGTGATAAATCCATAATGCAAAACGAATGCTATATACCGATCCCTTTTTTCTCGACGTACTTGTGACTAAATGCCGACTTCACATGTAAAGAAAAAGGGGCAATTTCATTGATATCCTTAAAAACTTTAGAAATTACATCAACATCTTGTAAATTTAGAAATTACTTTGATATCCTTTCCGACATCTAAAATAAATAATAATTTAAATACAATTAAATGATTTTGATAATTGACATTCAGTATCTAAATATTATTTAGTATCTTATATAACTCTTTTACGCTCATCTCAATATTATCCTCATAATCCCTAATCGATGTTGCATGGGTTCATTTCAAGAATGTGAGCATTATATCCACAAAATTAAATATATATGAGAAATAATCGAAGTTTTATTTCTATTATCAATTTTTAGATATAATATGACTTATTGAATTTAGCAATTAATTTGAATAGCTCAATTAAAAATTGAAAATGACTCAAAATGATGATATTTTGGGTTATAACCAAATTGAGATATTAGCTATTGAAATAGATGAAGGTTTGAATAACTACCAATGAAATAAAACACTAACTTTATATCTATGATGATGATGGTCAGATATAGTTTTTGATTATAGTATATGTTTTGACTCAGGTAGATGATATTGCATACATGATACACATAAAAAAAATATTAGTAATCTAAGGTAATTAACCATTTCACTAAAAAAAAGTGTTAATTTTTCACGCTTTTTTTTTCATGCTTTTATAAAGTGTTAACTTATTTGCTAAGTTATTCATACTTATAAATGTGTACAAAATGTTCACGCTTTTAAGCGTGAAGAAATTGAACTAATAACTATCTCTATCACAATGTTCACACTTATAAGTGTGAAAAAATTGAACAAAGTCCATACCTAAAAGCGTGAAAATTTTTGTTAACACTCAATTTCACGCTTCTTAAGCGTGAAGAATTTGAGTGTTAAGAATAATCTTCACGCTTTAAAGTGTTAGATCTAATATTTTTTCATGCTTGTAAGCGTCAACATTTTGATATATATTATTATTAGTTCAATTTGTTCACACTTAAAAGCGTAAACATTTTGTATACACTTATAAGTGTGAATAACTTAACAAATAAGTTAACACTTTATAAAAGCGTGAAAAATAAAATGTGAAGAATTGACACTTTTGTTGTAGTGTTTCCATGTTTCCAGCCATACATCGAATCTTCCACAAGCTTCATTGCAAAAATATCTTCAGTTTTGATTTTGAATCGCTGCTAATCAAAGTGCATAAAACAAACATATGTGGATGTTGTAAAGATAATTATAAGAAGGGTAAAACATTCAATTAATCTTTTACTGTCACCAAATGCATTGCTAATGTTGCGACTTAACCTACTTGTTTCTCTGAGGTTTTGCTCATGTAACATCAGGAGTCAACTGAATAATGTGTACGAACGGGATTCTTGTTCCTTTTAACTTTATTGTATCTCTTAGGATTTATGTTCTACATATATATGCTTTGTATGATTAAATCAAGGGAAATTAATCAAAATGCCACATTTTTGAAAAGTTTATATCGTTTTGCCCTCGGAAAAAAGAAATTAACGATATACCCATCGAAATCGCAAATTTGCGATTTGCGATTTGCGATCCCGTGTCTTGCTTTTGCGATCGGTTCACCGAGCGAGCCGTAGCCGAGAACATAGTGCCATCGCAAACTTGCGATTTGCGATTTGCCAATGCCGGATATTTGGGCGAGTCGTGAACGAGACGTGTATGTGAACGAGTCGCAAATCGCAAGCTTGCGATTTGCCAATGCCTTTTTTTAAAAAAAAATTTACATTAATTTTTATATATATACACAACTTTTTAATATATGTACATTATTTTGTATATATCATATTCAGAGATAACTCGCCTTTTGGATATATACATACATATATATATATACACACACACACACATTATATATATATATATATCTTATTCCGGATAACTCGCCTTTTGGATAAGATTTTCCTTGATTTTCGGGATATAAGATTTTTGGCTAAGATTTCCGTGATTTTCGGGAAATAAAATTTTTGGATAAGATTTTTGTATAAGATTTTCGTGATTTGCGAAATTTAAGATTTTTGAATAAGATTTCTGGATAAGATATCTGGATAAGATTTTATGTGATTTTCATGATCTTTTGCCATTTATAAATACTATGACTGTAAGCAGGAACACATTGTCAATTTTTTCACGAATTTTCAGAAAATACGAAATAAAAATTTTAAAATGGTTTAATCTGGTCACTTTTGGCAATTTCGATCTCCAAATGAAGAACCATTTACTGAAGAACTATACGCAGAAGTTCCTGAGTTGTTTTCAATTGCTTTTCGTCACGGTGGACATTTTCAGGGCCCACAAAGAATGTACACGCAAGGTTTGTTGACGTTTATTGATTGCGTAGATGTCGATGAATTTGACACTAAATTTCTGGATTACGCTTTGTCAGAGCTAGGTTATTGGGCTCCAGAGAGGTGGTTTTGTTACTTTAAAGAGCATGATAAAAGCCTAGATGATGGTTTACAATTGATAACTGATGATGTCGACCAAACTGAAGCAGATTACTGAATACGCAAAAATACATAGAGAAATTGAGGTGTATGTTACACGTAACGATCTGTCACATCCCTCGAATTCTGAGACAATGATGCCAATAGCAATTTCTAAGATTATGACTGGTTCTTCAAGTGCAAGACGGTTATTCGATTAGTGATTAGTCAAATCTTGCAATTCGTATTTATGTTTCAATCAATTGGATGTTTGCCAAATTATGTTAATCCTTATATAAGTTGTCTATTTAGTGTCCATTTAATTGTTATGTAACGTTAATCATTATGTAATGAAGATGTTTTAGTATTGTTCAAACATGTAAAAATGAACAAGCAATTTCATTCACTCAAATTAACCACGATAATAAAAACATAAATAACATTGTTAACTAGTACATAACATAGGTTTTCTATTATAAATAATTTAAGGGTCACTCAAATGAACACTTGGATAACTGTGAGTCGACTGAGACGGCGTTGCTCCTTCGTCCTCCATATGGCTTTTCGTTGATTTTGTGGACGTTTTCTACAAGTAAACATTTCACAATTGTATTAATAATACAACGTAATATGTTAGTTTTTATATGAATATTTTTGAGAACTTACCTTCTTTGATCTTGATTTGGATCTTGATTTTGACCTTGTCTTGGATCTTATTGTGGTTCTTGATCGGTTTGGCTCATCTGTTCTATCGTATGGAGCCATACAATTAACTCGACTATGACCCATTTCCTTGCAACGGCTACATTGCTTTGTGTATTTTCCTTTCTCCTCTCCTTTAGAAGGAATACGTGCACGCTCAGGTGGGCGACCAGATTGCCTTTTCACAAGTATTGGCGGTAAGCAAATCTGCAGATTACCGGGATCGGCCCACTCTGAAGGATGAGGCAGTGGATATATAGCCTCACTATAGGCCGCTCGATATGTTTCCGTGGTAAAATACATCTCTGCAAAGCCGGTCACACTGTCAATTTTAAAGTAACGGGTCACTGCCGATACGTGTCCGCAAGGTAAACCTGACAATTTCCATTGCATGCAAGTGCATGTTCTTGCTTCCAAGTTGAAGGTCCCATTCTTCTCCCCATCCACCACCTCACATATCATATTTGTCGATGGCTTGACCTTCCAGCGCAACGATTTGTCAACCCTCTTACCGATTTTGTGCTCCGCATATGGTGTAACAGGTGTTGCAACAGCTGCGGCAGTATTACGATGTTTGAAATACCATTGTTGTACTGAAGATCGAAAAAACTCCAATAGCATTGTGACCGGCAGTTTCCTTGCATGCTTGCTCATTGCATTAATGGACTCCGCAGTGTTAGTTGTGAGGTAAGCATATCGTGTCTTTGTTGAGTGATGCCTTGACCATCTTTCTTTTCCCACGTCCATAAGAACCTTAGCTGAAGTCGGTAAATGTCTAGAAATGACATCATAATGGTGATCGAATTCTGACTTACGGTATGCCTTACATATTTGCCAATAATGTCATTCGAAGTGCTTGACTTTTGAAGATTTGCTTTTCAAGTTCATCAATAGATGACAACAACACAAGGCATGAAATGCCTCAGGAAACACATCAGAGATGCCGGATGCAATTGCTGGAGCCCTGTCAGAGATGAAAGTCAGGTTGCTAATCCCACCAGCAGATTTAATAGCGTCACGTAAGTTTCCTAAGGACCATGTCCAAACGTCAGACGTCTCTCCCGCCCCAATTCCGTAGGCTAGTGGCAAAATGCCATTATTACCGTCCATCGCCACGACAATCAAGTTAGTTTCAAGTAACCCCCCTTCAAATGGGCACCATCAACGATGATAATTGGGCGTGTATGGTTGACAAAAGAACGTACCTACAAGTTCAGATTAAAAAATATATAAATTTTATATGAGTGTACGTATGCGAACATAAGATGTAAACCAACAATCATTACTTAAAGCTGCACCTATGGACATGTAACACATTACAAATTTATTCTCTTTGTCTGTACGGAGATTCGTAATGTTCCCCGGGTTATGTAGCATTAGGTTGTGGAGGTAAATTGGAAGTTTCGTAAATGAGTCAGCTGGAGTACCTCGCAACAGCTCTATAGTGTAACATTTTGCTCTCCATACTTGGTTGTATGTAAGGCTTATTTTAAAGCGTTCAGTCATATCAAGTTTGATCTCTTTGCCTCTGTATACACGTCCTTCCAAAGTTAACCACTCTTTTAAGATGTGACCAAGCACTTTCTTGCTCACAGAACGGCTATTTGACAAGATTTGAGTACGAGAACAAGTGTGAGCATCACGTAACTTCCTAACTTGGAAGTTGTTACAATCTCTGATACACGTTGCACTTATCTTCCAATCACAATTAGGCAAGATACATTTTGCTGTGTACCTTTTCTTGTCTGACTTCTTCAGCTTAATTTGAAAACCTTCTTCCAAACACTTTGTATGCAACTGAAGAAGAAATCCCTCTTTACTTTCGAATGTTAGACCCTCTCGAACACGAGAAGATGCCTTGTACATTGTCACTGGTCGTTGTTGAACATCTTGTTCTTTGTTTCCTAAAGGCGATGGCATATTCCAGAATATGTCTTTTTCTGCTGCTCTTTGAGGTTTTGGTTGATCGTATGTATCTCTTGGATCAGGCTCATCCTCCTCGTCACCCTCATCATCAGTAACAATGTGATTACAAAATGGATGATCATGATTCTTAGGTGGATTGACATTTTCTTCATCATAATGATCAAAATCATGAGGATGTGGATCCGGCTCCTCCACATAGTATTCTGAGTTAGTGTGATCATATTGAACATCCTCATGATATTTAGAATCATCTTGGGTTTCTTCTTCTACCTTAAAAGATGTGTCTCTGGTGTGTTGTGTAGGATAGTTATGCATCGGCATGTTTTGTGGACCAGCATGATAATGAAATTCATATCGTGGTTGAAAAGGAAATGGAAATTGTTGGAATGGTAATTGTTGAAAGGGTTATTGAAATGACTGATATTGATGTTGTTGGTTGTATTCATTAGTTTGTAGTTGTTGAAAACCTGAACTACTACTGCTAGGTTGATTGCTACCCATACCCGAAACATTTCTGACAATATCGACAATGTAAATTTCTATCGGAGCATTATTTATTGCATGACATAAAAAATCTCCAAAATCATCATCATCATCATTTATATCAACCACATACTGATCTACCTTATATTTAAAACAAACGCGAGCATCAAGTGGAAGACCAATTTTCTTTAAAACGTTTTTCAACAAAACTTTGCATGTCATGGGCTTTTCCGGTGCCACGGGAAGTTTTAATGGCACTCGACTACACTCTATTGGCATATACACCGGCATGTTGTTAATATATTCAAAACGACCTCCATAACAAATATAAATTTTGAACTTCTCCATAATCAGGGTAAATAAAACTACGAATGATCAAAAGTTGTACCTTTTAGTATAAATACAAACCTACGGGTTTCCGGCTAGGGTTGACGAAACCCTAGCACCATTTGTCGACTAAGCTACTTTGTAATCGTTCCCAAATAGTTATACAAGCTGATATATACGTTCTTATTGTTGAAATACATTTGTTCGGTTTGTGTTTGTTAGCCATAATTGCAATTGATTGATTCCGCCTTTCGATTGTAGTCAATAGTCATCTAGATCCAACGTCAAGGGGCACTCTCAACTGGTATCAGAGCTATTAGGTGATAATATTGACGTTTAGAAGTCGTTTTGGGTTCATTTCGGTTTTGTTTGAATCAAGAATCAAGATTACATACGGATTTTGGGTTGCTCAAGTGAAATACAGTCGATTTTCTTCACCATTTACAGGTTTCGTCCATTAGGGTTCAAGGAATTTTCGTTAGGTTTACGAAAGTTCGAGTTTTTTAGGGTTTTGGGATTTTGCAGCCGTTTTACGACACTCGATCCGTCACTTGGACGCGTCACTTACAGCGGCACTACCTAATCCCAAATTAGGGTTTTAACCGTCACTTGAACGCGTCACTTGAAGCGTCATTTGAGGTTTATACGACACTTAACTTGAGTGTCGTTCACTCTAATTCACCGTCACTTACGTGCGTCACTCCTGCACGTCACTTGCGTATCAAGCGTCACTCCTGTTAGTGACGCCTGTTTGATCTATTGCGTCACTTTTTCTAGTGACGCCTACTTGTTTTAGTACGTCACTCAAAGTACGACACTTGAGTGCGTCACTTGCCTGATTGAGCGACACTTACTCACAGTGTCATCAGTCACTTCATCCGTCACTCGATAGCGTCACTTGCCAAGTGCCGCTAGTCGCTGCGACACTTGAGTGCGTCACTTACTAAGTGACGCCCTTAGTACTAATAAGTTTTCTAGTTTGTGTTTTTGAGTAAAATTTTAGGTATATCTTCAATGGCTGCTGTTGCGGATAAAGAAGATATTAGAGGAATCAGAGATATGTTAAAACAGAATCACGATGTTGGTTCTAACAATAAACCTCCTCTATTTTCGGCAGATATGGATTACGCATATTGGCGTGATCGATTTGAACAGTACATAAACTTCCACTGTCCAGAGCTATGGGGTCCACTCAAGGAAAGATATGTAGCTCCCGTAGCAGAAGGAATCTTCCCTGGCATTGCTCCGGCAAAGGTCTACAGGTCCATGACTCCGGAAGAAAAGAAAGATTACGATATTGAGAAAAAGGCACATGCGGCTATCTGTATGTGCCTAACCAAAGACGTGTTAAGACTGTTCAAATCACACGAAACTGCATACGAACTTTGGAAAGCTATCGAAACTAGATGTGGTGGAAATCAAAGATATAAAGAAGCTAAGCTAGAACTGATAAAGAAACAGTATGATCTGTTTGATTCTCTACCAAATGAAACGGCTTCTGGAGTTTTTACTAGATACTCACAGTTGGTGAGTGAGTTGACAGAGGGAGGTTATAATTTTCCTCCACTTGAAGTGAATAAGAAGCTTCTGGATGTCTTGCCTAGTTTGTGGGATGTTAAAGTACAGCTTCTCAAGGAAAGTCAAGAATTAGCTACCATGAATTTGGATGAGCTAATTGGTATTCTTCAAGCACATGCAATGAAAATGAAGAAGAGGGAATGCAAATCGGGCAGTTTTGTTCAAGACCCGTCTCTATATGGAGGAAAAGTCAGCACCGGCAAGACTTATGGTGGAATGGCTTTTGTTTCCTCTACGAGCTCTCCACTTCAAGCCCCATTGTATTTTACTGGTGCTTCTCATCCAGTATATGCTTCTGGACCCTCACAAGGGTCACAACAGCAGGTTTCTGTCTCTCCTGCTATTCAAGAGCAGGCTGCTATCTATACAGCCTTTCTAAGCTCTTACAAGGATTTGGTTTCACAACCAAATGCTACTTTGGAACTGGCAAAAGAGGATTATGCTCAACTTGATGATGATGATCTTGAGCAAATGGACTTGAACTGGAACATTGCCATGATATCAAGGCGTGTTCAGAAATTCTTGCAACGAACTGGTCGCAAGAGTTTGGAGGGAGATGGCAAAACCAGTTTTGGTTTTGATATAAGCAAAGTGCGCTGTTACAATTGTCAAAATCTGGGACACTTTGCAAGAGAGTGTGAGAAACCAAAGGTTCCTCCGTCAGGCTTCACAAAGCCTGATGCTCCCAGAACTACTGAGAAGGATCAAGTGAAGCAAGCAACAGCTGACGCACTTGTTGTTTTTGAGCCAACCAACATGGATTGGAGTATCTATGCTGAGAATTATCAGCAGTGTCTCATGGCTCACATTTCAAATGAGGTACGCAATGAACCTGAAGAATCTTTGAACTGTATCTCATGCATTAAGTTAACTGAATCCTTAAGGTGCTTTCAAGTAGACAACGTAGACTTAAGGAAAAAGGTCGAAAAACTTAGTGACTCAAACAGATACCTAAAAGCAAATGAACAATTGTATGATAAGAAAATAGAAGCTTATCAACAGGACACGCTTAGGTATAAGTCTAAAGTTTTTAGTCAACAGGATGCTATTGATAGTTATCTTGCTGAAATAGACCGTTTGAAAAAGGAACATTCTGATCTTAAAGATGAATATGATAAATATAAAAGTAAGATTCTAGGTTCCTCTTCGTCTACTGTTGCCTTTAATGAAATTCTTAACAAGCAAAGGACAGATCACAAAACAAAGACGGGACTAGGTTATAATGTAGTCCCGCCTCCTACTGAATACTGTCCTATGCCTGTTAAGGAAGGCACCGAAGAGATTCCGGTTGACTATGCATTGTTATACGGGGTCAAATCTAAGGGTAATAAAGTTAACAAACAGGTGAAGGAGAAAACTAAATGGACAGAGTATCTTTCACCTCAGTTTGTTAAATCGGAATGTGAATCTCCAGTTAGTAATGAGGAGATTGTTGAGATTGAGGATATTACCGATGAGGAGTATCCTGAGTTTAAAAAGAATGTTGAAGTAAAAGCTGAAAAAGTGTTAAAGGTGGAACCTACAATTAAGGTTCAACCTAACAAAGAAAAGAATAAGGTTTTAAAATCAAAATCTCAAACTTTACATTCACCTGTAAAGATTTTGCAACATAAACCTTCTACTTCAACCTCTCAACCTAAACAGGAAACTCCTAAGACGTGCACGAAATGTGCATGTTCTAGTAACGTTTCTTCAACCCCGGTGATAAATCCTCAGCCTCAACCAGCTGTTGAGACTAGAGCATGTTTTTACTGCAAGAGACAAGGACATCTAATTCGTGAATGTCCCAAATTGTCTCATCAGAATTACGGGAGAGAAATGCCTAGGACATTTCTTTTCAGAAATTCTTTTTCAAGATCTCCTCCTAGGCGTTACTCTGTCTCTCCCAAACCAGCTGTAAAAACGAGTAATGTTGGGAAAAAACCTTTGCCAAAACTAGAACCTAACACTACTCCAAAGCCAAATCCCGAACCATCCAAGGTTTGGAAAAGAAAAGAGTCTATTGCGGATTCTAGTGTCATCAATAATAACACATCAGATACAAAATATGTTTTGTTGAAAAATAAAGTTTTATCTGATGTGCTTATTGTTGATGACTATGGTCGACCTAAGTCTGTAAAGGCTTGGGTCACCGTTTCTCACTAATCTCCTCTTTTATGTGTTGCAGCAGTCAGAACGCGTTAAAGACAGTGAATGGTTTGTGGACAGTGGCTGTTCGCGACACATGACAGGTGATGTGTCCCTTTCGACGGATGTTAAACCACATTCTGGAGGACAAGTTGCATTTGCTGGAGATACAGGGGGAACCATTTCGGGTAGAGGAACGCTAACTAACGAAAAAGTTAGCTTCGAGAATGTGAACTATGTGGCTCAACTGACCCACAACTTGCTGAGTGTTTCACAAGTATGTGATAAGGATTATACAACAGCGTTCACAAAGACGGAATGTGTGATTTTGAAGCCGGGTTTCGTTATTCCCGAGGAATGGGTGCTTTTAAGGGTGCCACGGAGAAACGACACCTACGTTATGAATATGCGAACCGTGGAGACTAAAGATGAGTATACATGTCTCCTTTCGAAGGCTTCAGAAAAGGAATCACTATTGTGGCATCGACGAATGGGACACATCCATTTTCGTAAGATGAACTTTTTGATAAACAATGACTTGGTAAATGGAGTCCCTAAACAGTCATTCGCGCTAAAAGTTGACTGCGTCGCCTGCCATAAAGGGAAACTTCATAAGAAACCTCACAAGCCAAAATTAGTGAATTCCATTGCGGCACCATTGGAGCTATTGCATATGGACCTATTTGGTCCTATTTCTACCAAGAGCATCGGTGGGAAATCTTATTGCTTAGTAGTCACCGATGACTACTCGAGATTTTCATGGGTGTATTTTCTGGGTGCGAAGAGTGAAACACCAGACATTCTGGTGTATCTGTTAGATAAGTTGGCAAACTTATGCAACTTAAAGGTGAAAAGACTGCGAAGTGACAACGGGACTGAATTCAAGAACTCTACTCTTGAGTTATATTGTGCCACGAAAGGCATTGACCATCAGTTCAGTGCCCCTCGAACTCCTCAACAGAACGGAGTTGCTGAGCGTAAAAATAGGACTATTATCGAGACAGCTCGGACTATGCTGGCCGATTCTAAGCTTCCTATAATCTTTTGGGCAGAAGCAGTTAGTACTGCTTGCTATGTTTTGAATCGCGTGCTCACGGTTAAGAAGAAGAATAAGACATGCTATGAACTCTTCAAAAACCGTAAGCCCACTTTGCAGTTTCTGGAACCTTTTGGGTGTCCGTGTTTGATTATGGTCTCCAAAGACAACGTCTCGAAGTTTGGAGCTAAAGCAGTTGAAGGGATCTTCCTTGGATATTCAGTCAACTCTCCGAATAAACGAGTCTACATCAAATCAACTCACCAGGTGGAAGAGAATTTTGAGGTGAAATGCTTGCGTTACACAGATCCTCCTCAAGGAACAGGTCCTGAATGGTTATTTAATTACAAGGACGTGTTCAATTCGTTCGACATACCCGAAGGACATGATGATGAGGATGAGATAGTTACTCTGCTTCATGGTATAAGTTTGTGTCAAGACACTTCTACTTTAAAACCAGCATCTTCACCTACACCAACACCCACTCCACCACCTCCAACACCTACTCCTACACCCACACCACTATCTACTACATCCACACCATTGCCTACAGTTCCAACTTCGGATGTTCCTTCGACTTCAGGAACAACTAATGCAACAGAACATCCAGATGATCCTAACATGCCACCATTAGAAGAAGATGAGGAAGAAGAAATGGTCCATTCTCACCTGTTCTGTAATGAAGATGATACGGAACCTCCTGTGCAACCTAAAAGTACTACTGCTCCTGCAACTAACACTGTTCCCGTCACTGAAGGGGACATGAATAATTTGGAGTTAGTACTTGCACCTGATCGAATCCCAGTCACACGTGTACACAGGGATCACCCCATCGATAATATTATCGGTGATCCTAATGCGGCTGTTCAAACAAGGCACCAAGTACAGCAAAATCCAAATCAAGAAATGTTGAATTTGGTTGCCCGGATAAATTCTTGTCATTTATCCCAAATTGAACCGAAGAAGGTTGATGATGCCTTAAAAGATCCATCCTGGGTCGAGGCTATGCAAGAAGAGTTGCAGCAGTTCAACAAGTTGCACGTGTGGGATATAGTTCCATTACCCAAAGGTGCTCACTTAACTGGCACTCGATGGGTGTTTCGCAATAAGATGGATGATAGGGGTATTGTAATTCGGAATAAAGCCCGATTGGTCGTTCAAGGATTCAGTCAGATCGAGGGCTTGGATTATGATGAAGTCTTCGCTCCTGTGGCAAGACTTGAGTCCATTCGGATCTTCCTTGCTTTTGCGTCTTTCAAAGAGTTTCGCGTTCACCAACTCGATGTTAAGAGCGTATTTTTATATGGACAAGTAGACACTGATGTCTATGTGAAACAGCCTCCTGGCTTTGAAGACCCTGAGCATCCAGAATACGTCTGCAAGTTAAACAAGGCGTTATATGGTCTTCATCAAGCCCCACGATTATGGTATAAGAGGCTTACTACCCATTTAGTGAAGCATGGATTTGTTCGTGGGAATATCGACAGTACTTTGTTCATTCGGAAAGAACGGACTGGCGATCGAGAGGATATGCTACTTGTGCAGGTGTATGTGGACGACATTATTTTTGGCTCTACTAATGAAGCGATGTGCAAGCACTTCGAGGAGATCATGAAATCTGAGTTTGAGATGAGTGCGATGGGGAAGCTCAAATTCTTTTTAGGTGTACAAGTTGAGCAGTCTCCAAAAGGTATTTATATTCATCAGTCAAAGTATGTAAAAGAAATGTTGACTCGATATGATCTGCTCAATTGTAAAACCTATGGGACTCCCATCGAGCTTAATCATAATCTCAGACTGGCTGACGATGAAGAAGATTGCAAAGAAAAGGACTATCGATCAATGATAGGTTCTTTGATGTACTTGACTGCGTCTCGACCGGATATTGTGTTTGCGGTATCCGTATGCTCTCGCTTTCAAGCCAAACCAAAGGTGTCTCATATGAGGGCAGTAAAGCGAATTTTTGGTTATCTCAAACATAGACCCAATCTTGGTCTATGGTATTCAAATGAGAAATCCTTCGCTCTTTCTGCCTATTCGGATTCAGATCATGGCGGCTGCAGCATAGACAAGAAGTCAACCACTAGTGGATGTCAATTCCTAGGAACTCGACTAGTATCGTGGCAGTGCAAGAAACAGACTACAGTTTCTCTTTCAACTGCAGAAGCTGAGTACGTTGCTGCTGCGAGTTGCTGCTCTCAGGTTCTATGGATACAGCATCAACTGCGTGATTACGGGTTACTTCTTTCTATGACTCCTATTCATATAGATAATACTGCTGCTATATCTATCACACGCAATCCCGTACAGCACTCTAAGACTAAACACATTGAACTTAGGTTCCACTTTATACGGGATTGCTATGAAAAACACCTGATAGACCTAGTCCAAATAGACACCTTAAAGCAGAATGCCGACCTTTTCACTAAAGCCTTTACGCGTACTCGATTTGACGAACTAATCAACATGATTGGTTTAAGATTCTTTCTCGCTAAAACGTAATTTGTAACTTGGACCGTTATTTATGTGTGTGTATTATTTTTTTTATTTTTTTAAAAAAAAAAAAAATACGCAACAGCCACTCTTTATACTTTCTAGTATTAAAGAAATGCACGGTTGCTACATTTTAAAATAGACGTTGAAGTTGTGTCTGTAAACAACTTGGGATATGATAGTACATCGGATGACATGCATAAAAAATGGAAGTTTAAGGTTTATCTTGGATGTGTCAGTAGATTTATCTGACGTATTGAAAACAGTTTTTATAAACATTGTCTTCATCATACGATATATTAGTAGGCATGTTATGCAAAACTCTTTGAGAAGTCTTAAAAAGCTTAATCTTTAATTGTCTATTTCAAGTGGTACACCATCATTAGATGTATGACAAAAGTCTTAATTTCTTACTTATCATAGGCATGCTTTCGTGAAAGATGTTTATTTGATATCATTTGGGGGTATATGTTGATAGTTTCCTCTGTTATACGTAAGTATAGACCTGGCTTCTGTTAATATATACTTTAAAATTAAGCAAACACAAGTCAAAGAACTTGAAAAGTCTTTAAAATAAAGATACCTTACACGGTCGCCAAAATGGTTTGACCAAGTCTGGTTTTGCTTAAACCTGAATCAAGCTATGTCGCTCTGTTGTACGTAAGTACAGACCTGTCACCGCTGACTTGATTCTTAAAATTGATTTTCTTATATTCTATCTGTAAATGGAAACATGGTCTGTGTCTTAAGTTAAGATGTATATCCATGATGGGAACCACAGCGAAATGCACATACCAATAATAAAATACCTCCTAGATGTGAGTATAACATGTTTAAGTGGACAAATATACTAATAATCGTTTTTGAAATAATTTTTATAAAAGTGTTTTTAGTATGTCAAGTAAATTTAAGGAGGACAAATATACTGATGATCGAAATAACACTTACTGTTCCTAATAAGTGCATGTTATTCCGATATGATCCCTAACCAGACTATATCAACTCCGTCACCAAAAAGGATGTGTTAATTTTTCTACTTGTAAATTTACATTCTTGTATGTCTTTTTATTTTATCTAAGTTAGTGTAATTTTAGTTATTATCCAAGTTACAGTTACCTTCTCAATTTGAGTACCGAAATCACAACGCGAAAATCGATAAAATCGCAACTTTTTCACTAAAAGTGATCTGCACGTCACTTTCATAAGTGACGCTACCAGTGACGCATACGATATTGCGTCACTTACTTAAGTGACGCAGTAAGTGTCGGAGTAAGCAACGCCTTAAGTGCCGGGTTGAGTGACGCATACTAGGGTCGGTGTATAAATACTCCTCCCCACGACACTCAACCTCACCACTTTTCAAATACTTATACCGTCACTTACTCTGACATACCGACACTCAAACTGTCTCTGCGTCACTTCCATCTGTGCGTTTTTCTTCGATTGATTCGTGCATTCTACTGCTTGTTCGTGCATTCCACTGCTTTATCTTTGTTCCCCTCATTCCTACGATCTATTTGGTACTAATCTTAACCTTTTTCTTTTGATATTCATGATGTATATTTAAATTAGGGTTACGGTTTGGGTTTAAGTTTGAATTCGTTCGATTTAATGCTTGTATTGTTAATGTTTTCGTGTAATAAAGGGTGTGTAATACTCGTTTTTACCATGCGCACACCCTGGTAACTACGTTTTCTAAAAACCCCAAATTTGAAATCTGGGTATGAACAGTGACATGATGATCTTCATCGTTGCGTCACTTCGTGCGTCACTTACCTCAAGTGACGCTATTTGGTAATTTTGAAAGCCCATACCGTCACTTAATAAGTGACACTTATTCTTGCGTCACTTCTTAAGTAACTCGTGTAGTGACGCATATACTTGTTTTACTTGTTAAGCCCGTCACTCATCCTAGTGACGCCCCTTAATGCGTCACTTCCCCAAGTGACTGTCTAAGTGACGCCTATGTCTATACGTCACTTAGACCGTCACTTCTTAAGTGACTCTCTTAGGATACCGTCACTATGTTTACTGTCGCATGTTCTTCACCTGTCACTTCTTAAGTGTCGTATAATTTTAATCACTAAATACAAACGTCACTTACCATAAGTGACGCTATACTTTAATTTTGATTTTGAACACTGTATACTACGACACTTCCTTAGTGACGGTAGTGGCCATGCGTCACTTACCATAAGTGACGCCTAAAGTCAAAATTCGTTTTTCAACCTATCTGTGCTCGGGCTAACTCTATAACGATTTCGGTTATTTTTCTTTGTATTTTAGCTTACAGATGGCTGAGCTACAGAACTATTACCGCCGTACTAACACCCGACACAACATTACGGCTTTTCTTGAGTCTACGCATGCAAATTCGGCGCCTTTTAGGCCAATGATCGAGTTTCTACGCAGATCAAGGATTCATCATGCGATTACTGCATCGACTCCGGTTTACATGAACCAAATCGAGGAGTTCTATGATCATGCAATGATCAGGGTTCAAGGTGATGTTCCCAGGATTGTATCAACTATGTTTGGTGAGGAGATCGAGATCACCGAGAATTCGATTAGACGGGTTCTCCAATTTGCTGATAACTCCATGATGCCCACTATGTTCCCTACCACGTTTATTTATGGGGGACTTCAAAGGATGGGTTATCCAGCGAACCAGCTTTCGGATTTTAGGAAACAATATCTCTGCCGGGTCTGGAGGTACCTGTGCCATATTGTCATTGTTTGTTTATCTCCGAGGAAAGGGGGATACGATGCTGCCAGTCACTTGACACTTTCTCTCATGTTGGCCCTGATTTACAACAAACCGTACAACTTCAGCGGTTACATTTTTGGGAACATGGTGGAGAATATCCGAGCTGGTAAGGATAAATGGCTGCAGTATCCGAGGTTTGTGCAGCTGTTACTGAATGATCTCAACCTCGAGATTATGCCGGATCAGAGGTCTCTTCTGGTACCGACGCCTATGCTTTTGCGAGTCTTCAACGACTGCAAGCTCGCGCCAAAGGGCGAGCCGGTTTTGGCTGATCGCGAACTTTTCGGGCACATAGTGAACGAAAACTATGTTGTGCCGCGCGATCATGGTTTTGAGGATGATGTCGTTCCTCCGGTCAACGAGGACGACTTGGTTAATGCTGCTATAGCTCAACATTTAGACGATATTGATCGTGTTGACCGAGTCGAGGCTGATTCTGATGAGGGTGGGCCCACTCCACCCGATTCTGAGGGTGACGTGCCCCCACCAACCGCTCTTGATGGAATTCAACTTGCGGATCCTCGACGCTTCAAGCGTATTTTGCGACGGATTTCTGCTGGCAGAGTCCATGTACCGAGGAATCCAGGTAAACGTCCGGCTGGGTCTTCGCCTTCTTATGCCGATTTACCTCTCCGTAGACGCCAGTGGACGACAGTGGTTATAGAGGAACCGACCTCTCATCGACAACAACCACCACCACCATCTGATATGCCGTCATTACAAATGATTCTGGCTCAGATGGATCTTTTGCAGCAAAGGTTTGCTGACCAACATGCTCTGATTGCTGCTCAGGCTTCTCAGATTAAAGATTTGGAGCTCAAGGCTGCTGAGGTTGACAATCTCTAGCTTCAGGTGACGAATCTGTCGTTTAGGGTCTTAGAGTTGGAGTCTGTTACAATAGTTTCGGGGGAGGATACTCCTAGAGAGTTAGAAACAAATGTAACTCCTCCTCCTGAACCAGAAAATGTCCAATCTTCAGATATCAATGAAAACATCGCTTTAGATTATTTTGTTGATGTTCAGGGACAACCGACTCCGATTGCAGCTGACTATTCAAATGTCAATCTGACATATCTGCAGAGTTTGGTTAATAGATTTGATGAAATTGATAGATCTTTTGATCCCGATGATATTGAGATGGATGCTGAAGTTCCAGGGTCGGATGAGGAATACATGGATAATCCTAATCAAGAACCGGCACCTGAACGTGAACCGGAGCTAGCGTTAAGGCAACCTGCTCAAGCATTCGATTTTGATGCTCCGGTTATCGAAACAGATTCTTCCGAGGATGAGGCAGAACCTTCAATGGGACAATCTACTGCAGAATCAGTTCCCGCGTCTACATCTTCTGGAATTTCGAAACCGCAAGTGGTTTATAAGTCAATGGCACCTGAATTGAAAACGTGTAAAACTTATCTGGTTAGAGGTGACTTGACTGGGTTGATCAGAAGCTGGAAGTTCGATGTTGATAACTTTTTGATTCTGATAAAGAGAAGCGACGGCGTGCAATACTTCAAACCGAGATTTAATCATATTAGTACTTTGCCGAAGGTTGAATTGAATCGTCTTGCTCAGTTAAACATTGTCAATCACTCTGAAGATACTCGAGGAGTTCTTTTTCAGAGAATTTTGAGAAAAGAGATTTATAGCAAGAAATATTTGTGGATTAGGCCAGAGTTGGGAGTTCGATACACATACAAGAAGAAGATTGATTTGAGAACTCAACAACTGATCGTGAAATATCATTATCCACCAGCTGCTAGTCTTAAGACTGTTCCTTTACAAGAGTTGCCACTGGATTTTTTACGCGATCTTAAGTATTGGTGGTTTGACTCTGTAACTCAAGAAGCGGTAATCGAATATTCTACAAAGACAGCTGTGGCACAAGCACAGGATGTTTGGGGAGAATGGCCGATTAAGGAATACGTGGGAAAGTCAATTCGCGTTTTTGATCCGATCAGCCTAATCAACTTGACGAAGAAAGATTTGAAAGCTCTCTACAAAAATAAACTTCAGTACAATCAAGATGATTTAGAAGAGGCTTCAAAATTCACAAGGGTGGTTGAGATATGTTTAAAGGTGGGAATACATGTTGGAGGCACATTCCCAGAAGGTTGGTGCTAAATGCTAAATTTGAAGATTTTGAAGATTTTGAAGACCAAGCTGAAGACACGGGGGAGTTTGTTGATGCATATTAGGTTGTCTGTCAGTTGGTCTATCGAGTTGTAATTAGTGTCGTTAGTTGTATAGTGAAATATATAGTTTTTGTTATATGCGACACTTAAGTTTTAGGTTAGGCGTCACTTGTCTTAGTGACGCATAGCGTCACTTAGGTAAGTGACGCATGAAGGCGGCCACATGCGACACTTCCACAAGTGACGCATGTAAACTGACTTTTAGTATAAATACAAACCTACGGCTTTTCGGCTACTGTTTCGTCAACCCTAGCCGGAAACCCGTAGGTTTGTATTTATACTAAAAGTCAGTCGACATGCGTCATTTGTGGAAGTGTCGCATGTGGCCGCCTTCATGCGTCACTTACCTAAGTGACGCTATGCGTCACTAAGACAAGTGACGCCTAACATAAAACTTAAGTGTCGCATATAACAAAAACTATATATTTCACTATACAACTAACGACACTAATTACAACTCGATAGACCAACTGACAGATAACCTAATATTCATCAACAAAATTATATGGAACGTATGCCCGAATCCTTTTTAAACACGAATGGATAATATGAAGGGAAAATATTTTCGGGGATTTGATGTGAGGTGAATGTATACTGATGTTATGTGGTATATTTAAGATAAATTTGATTTAAGATAAAGTTATCCAGAAAAATCTAGAAAATCAATGATAGAAATCCATCAAGTGTCAGAAAATCTAATCCAAAATCTTATCCACACTGAATAAGTTAGGTCGCAAATCGCAAGTTGAAAATCGCAAATCGAAAATCGCATATGTCGTGATACAACAAGAGAATTTTTGTTTTCTATGGAAATATTTTGTTTATACATGCACATTATTTTTTATATATATACACATTATTTTTTATATATCCAAATTTTTGTTTATATACACATTATTTTTTATATATCCAAATTTTGTTTATCAAACCAATATACAAAAGCACATGATTTTTTGCGATGGCAACAAATTCCGAGTAAACGTTTAGAACTATTACATAATTGTTAACTACTACATAATTGTTAAAATGGATCCATCAAGTGTTTTACATTACAACTAAGTCTATCACTATATAAGTATCAATCATCCACCAGCGGTGGCGGTGGCAATGGTGGTTCCGCCGGCTCCCAATCAAAACGCGCACTAAAGAAAGTATCAATCATCCACCGCCTATAGTCCGCAGCAATCAAATCAGTCTCCCCACTTACCCTGTAGTCTTCCTGATATGCAATATTCTCCATGTTTCTGCACACCCATACCCTACAATCCCCTAGATACCCATCTTGTTGAGGCACGTCCTCCATCATGTGAGTTAAAAACTCAGTGGTGTCACACTTAAAAAACCTTCCTCCATCAAAATGCCTCCAAAAGCCAATGATGTCTAAAAATCTAACTAAATTTTGACCTAACTCCTCAACAATTAGTAGTAGTTCCTTGTGGCTTTTCAGTTTTTTATAGCTATCATATGCCGTGACATCCCAAGTACGGAGATCCAATACAATTAGAACCCAATGATCCCTACTCTCGATGTTGACCGGCATCAGTACCTACGTATTAGGATTTTATTAGGGAAATGTCAAAATGTATCAATAACTCGATGACAAATTATATTGTTTACTGGTCTCTCGCTTACTTACTTTGTCACAGGTCCACCATGACGGGTATGGGGTACGTTTGCCGTTAGCAAATCCCATCAAGAAGTTGTAGTTCGGTCTGGATGATGTCTCAGTTTTGTCACCTGCATTATCCCCCTTCTTCTCCGGCTCGGCAAAAACATTATCCCCCTTCTTCCCTAGCTCATTTTTGTCACCTGCATTGATAAACACAACTAATAATTCAGTTTCATCAACACTATAATAGAATTGACACTATAATATATGTATACATATACATACACACACACACACATACATACATACATACATACATGTATACATGTTAGCATACATATATATATATATATATATATATATATATATATATATATACGTACATACATACATATATATATATACATAAAAGAATACATATATACTTACCCGGGTTGGCACCACATGATCTCCCTTCTTCTTCGGCTTCTTTTTCTTTTTGTCTTTCTTGTAGTTCTTGAAAACTCCTATCATACCAATAAAACCTACCGGCATAATAGTCCAGCTCAACCTCTTTTCCAGCTGAGTTGGTCGAGGCCAATTTCGAAACCTCCACCACATCAGTAGATAGCTCCAACCGTCATTATACTAAAAAATGAAAAAACAATATTAGTATTACATTTGTAATATGTCATAGTTTGTTAAAAAAACATGAATTCGTAAACTTACAAAGTTTTCTAAGTAACCACTCTCGACATTTCCATACAACCGCCCCCAAAAATCCTTTGTGAGAAAAATATAAGTCGTGCCCGGTCGAAGAAACATGCAACGCACCAAGCCTCCACTCATATACAACTCCTCAACTATGGATGGTCCTTCGATCTCTCTATCCTGATGTATCACAGGGGGCGGAGGAGTGAGAAAACCATTCTCGTTCACCAAACTGTCAACCATAGCCACCAGGGTTGCCTCGGGTAACTCCTTATTGTCTAACCTCTTCCTTGCCGGGCGCTTGAACTTCTTTACCCGCTCAACACCCTATGTAACCACTCGCTTAACCGGATCGGTGACCACTTTCTCAAGAACCTCCTCATGCACTGTCTCAACCGGTACTACCGGCTCGGTAAGCACTGTCTCAGCAACTCCAGCCGCTGGCGCAACCAAATCAACAATCTCATCATCGAATCCCAAATTAACTGGTCATGGTTCCTCATACTCCTCCTCATGCACCTTCAAAGGTTTCTTCAAAAGTCGTTTCAGATGTGACGGTGTAAGATACGGCGATAGTCTAGATGGAGCACGTCGCCGATCTCGCATGCTTCGGCGCAACCCATGTGCAACCGAGAACTTTCCCGCAGAAAAAAGATGGGTGTCAGAAACATAACCCTCATCAACATCACCCTCATCACCAGCATCCTGAAAAAAATAAAGTGGTACATGTTAAAAGAAAAACACATTAATATACAAAAGGCTAGAATTAATCAACCTTATACCTGATACGTCTCAACAATCTTCAATAACCGGTTTATAGTATTTTGTTGATCGTCTACTCGCTTGGCTAAGGTGGAAATGGTCTCTTTCATCGTCTGCACTTCGTCTAGTAAGGAATCATAAGTCCCTCGCTGAGATGCCGGCTGAGAGGCCTCACGACGACCTGTACCCAGGGAATCATAAGTCGCTTGATCGTCATGAGATGGGGTGGGATCAAATGGCTCGACATCCACCGTTTGACTGATCCGTGCCTTTTTCATTGGCCTCTCGGCAACTAGCTGGTCGTCAAAATATTTGCAGCTATCAATCCACCATTGACACTTCTTCTCATGCTTATTCGGCTTCAAAGTTATCTTCGGAAGATGCTCTGGTATAGTATCCTTCTGCATAAAACGAGTCATCATATACATACACGTACACGTACATATACACATACACATATACATATATTTTTATAAAAATTTGGAAATGTCCTTTTTGTAAAACGGGAAAACCAGGTAATATTTCACCTTATCGAATCAGCAAAATTTCATCAATATTCCCCAGTTATTAACAACACTTAATTAATCAACTCTATAATATAATTGGAAACTACCAACAAGTCTAATAAGTGACTAAATCACTTATTTCACTTACTGTAATCTTCAACCATTGCGCGAACTCTTTAAATTCAGTAACCTTCCTTTTGCGCACCTAGTAGATCCCACGTGGTATTTCATCTCGTTTTGGCCTTGTAGCAACTGCCTCTATCTGACGGTAAAAAGCCTCCTAAATCCACGTCTTGTAAACAATAACCAAACAAGAAATTAGCATATTAATATATTAACATGTTATAAATATGTAGTAATCGATGTATATATATACATATATAGATATATAATATCTAAATATACATATACATATACATATACATGTTCCTCATACTCGTACATATACATATACATATACATATACATATACATATACATATACATATACATATACATATACATATACATTAAAAACAATTCGAACAATAATAAATAAGACGATGCTACCTTACACGCCCAACCAAAACCACTCAATGTGTACTGCATCCCACTTTGAGTCAACCGAGTCTTCAAACCCTTATCCAGCTGCTCATAAGTTCTGGCCCAAATAATATTACCCCAAGGGTACCCGTCACAAACACCAAAATCCTCAGCTATACGCATATAGTCATCCTCAACAACATGCGAACCATGTTTTCCAAAAAAGCCTTTATATATCAACATGAGCATACATACGCGCACACAATCCTCATCGCTCAATTTTCTGGGCCCACTAAACAAACCTCTATCTTTAAACTTCTTCTCAATGTCTGAAACATATATGTTGCGATTGCATATATCCGGGAATACCCGCTCTTTAAATGCCAGGGTATTCTCTCGAACCATTTTTGGAATATGATCCGCCATCCTTTCATTGGGACCGAACCGAAAACCCGTCACCAAACAAAACTCCCTCTGACCGAATCGTATAAAACATCAGTCACCCTAAACCACAACTCATCCGCCTCTTCCCGAGGGTGCTTTAGATTTGACCGCTCCTTTCATCGAAACTGTAGTATATGATGTACAAAACTAGGGTCATTTTCCTGAGCCTTCACATCCAACCAATGCCCAAAACAATGATCTCTAAATATCTTTATATATACCTATATACTTATAATATATATACTTATAAGGGAACTTATAATATATACTTATATATATATATATACTTATAATACTTATATATTTACTTATATAACTTTATATATGGTTATATATTTACTTATATATATACTTATAACTTTATATATATGTATATACTTATAATATATATACTTATAAGGGAACTTATATATATATATACTTATATACTTATAATACTTATATATTTACTTATATAACTTTATATATAGTTATATATTTACTTATATATATACTTATAACTTTATATATATGTATATATACGTATATACTTATAATATATATACTTATAAAGGAACTTATAATATATACTTATAATACTTATATATATACTTATAACTTTATTGGGAACTTTACATATACGTATATACTTATAATACTTATGTATATACTTATACTTATAATACTTATATATATTTATAACTTTATATATACGTATATACTTATATATTTACTTATAACAACAACGATTACAATACTTATATATATACTTATAACTTTACATTAACTATAGATTTCAATCAAGACTATAATAAATGACTACAAGTAAACATACATTGATTCCTATGAAACACATTTTAACAAACATATAACGACTACATTTTAACAACTATAACGACTACAACATTTACGACTACAACATTAACCTACAACATTTATAGCGTAGAGAACCAAATCAACAAAACGTGGTAGAACATTAACCTACAATATGGTATGCACGTATAACATTAACGACTACAACATTAACCTATCATGGTAGAACCTAGAGAACCAAATCAACAAAAACTAATGTTATTTTTCATTGTGGCATTTCATCGAGCACGTGGTGTGCACACACAATTATAGAATAAAAATCGAATCAAACGCGGTAGATACAACAGCTATAATAGCAAAACAACAAGACAATGGCATACCTGAGAATCGGATATCTTCACGGAGTAAACGGAGGCGGTGAGTGGTGGCGGTGGTGCGGGACAATTTCGGGTTTGATTTCAAATCCGGTTGTTTGGATGTGGTAAGTTAATTGCGGTGGTAAGATGGTGGTTAGACTACGGACGAAGGGCGGTGGTGGTGGTGTGGCTGAGGGTGGTAGTGACGGACGTCGGGTGGTGGTGGTGCGATGTGAAGGGTGGTGGTGGCGGAGGGTGGGGAAATGATGGCGGGGTGGGGTGCGCCGGAGAGGGTGGTGACGGGTTCGTAGATCGCAAAACGATGTTGCGATTTGCGATGGTGGTTGGGTGGAACGGTGGTAGGGGTGGTGTGGTCGGGGTGGTGTGCAGCGAGGTGGTTGTGTATATGTGAGGAACGAGTTTAGGTTTAAAAAGGGTTTTTTTTCGAGCCGGATGTCGGAGGTAAATCGCAAATCGCAAGCTTGCGATTTGCGACTCGGTCACTTTCTCGTTCACGACTCGGCTACGGCTACTGCTCGGTGGCACTATCTGGCATTGGCAAATCGCAAATCGCAAGTTTGCGATTTGCGATGGCACTATGTTCTCAGCTACGGCTCGCTCGGTGAACGGATCGCAAAAGCAAGATGCGGGATCGCAAATCGCAAATTTGCGATTTGCGATTTCGAGGGGTATATCGTCAAAAAAAAATTCCCGAGGGTAAAATGATATAAACTTTTAAAAAATATAACATTTTAATTAATTTCCCTTAAATCAAACGTGATCGATTGGAGAATATAAGTGATAAGTCGATGATGCAAAACGAATACTATAAAATGGTCCCTTTTTTTGTTGACGTACTTGTGACGAAATACCGACTTCACATTTTTTTTAAAAAAAGGAAAATTTTATTGATATCTTTGTAAACTTTATAAATTAAATCAACATCCTTGTTAATTTGAAAATTACTTCAATATCCTTTTCAACATTTAACATACTCATATATATCCAAATAATTTAACTACACTCAAATGATTTTTATAATTGACATTCACTATCTAAATACTCCATCTGTCCCAATTTTATTGTTCCCAAACAAAAAATATTCATTTTAAGAAAACATAATCATCTCTCGTACTTTTTGGTAAGATGACAATCTTACTATCTACTTTTTACCTATTTTTTGTCTTACATATATACACTAAGGGTAAAAAGTAAATTTATCTCATTATTCTTATCTATTTATGAAAGTGGACAATAAATTTAGGACATCTATAAAAAGAATACTGGACTATAAATATGGAACACATGGAGTATTAATTAATATATTATACAACTCTTTTACCCTCATCTCAATATTATCCACATAATAATCCCTAATCGATGTTGCATGGGTTCATTTCAAGAATGTGAGCATTATATCCACAAAATTAAATATATATGAGAAATAATCGAAGTTTCATTTCTATTATCAATGTTTAGATATAATATGACCTATTGAATTTAGCAATTAATTTGTATAGCTCCGTTGAAAGTTGGAAATGACTCAAAATGATGATATTTTGGGTTTTAACCAAATTGAGATATTAGTCGTTGAACTAGATTATGGATTGAATAACTACGGATGAAATAAAACACTAAGTTTATATCTATAATGATGATGGTCAAATATAGTTTTTGATTATAGTGTGCGTCTTGAGGTAGATGATATTGCATACCCGATACACATAAAAACATATTAGTAATCTAGGTAATTAACCATTTCTAGTCATACATCGAATCTTCTACAAGCTTGATTGCACAAATATCTTCATTTTTATTTTGAACCGCTCCTAATTTAATTGCATAAAACTAACAGATGTGAATGTTGGTAGAAGATAATTATAAGAATTGTAAAACATTCAATTAATCTTTTAGTGTCATCATATGCATTGCTAATGTTGCGACTTAACCTACTTGTGTCTCTGAGGTTTTGCTCATGTAACATCATGAATCAACTGAATAATGTGTACAAACGGGATTCTTGTTCCTTTTTCTTATATCTTTTAGGATTTGTGTTCTACATATATATGCTTTATATGATTAAATCAAACATGAGTGATTGGAGAATATAAGTGATAAATCTATGATGCAAAACGAATACTATATAGTGGTCCTTTTTTCCCGACATACTTGTGATGAAATGCCGACTTCACATTTAAGAAAATGGGAGAATTTCATTGATATCCTTGTAAACTTTAAATAATTATATCAACATCTTTGTAAATTTAAAAATTACTTCAATCTCTTTTCCAACATTTAAAATACTCATATATATCCAAATAAATTAAATACAATTAAATGATTTTGATAATTGACATTCATTATCTAAATATTAATTAAATGTATTATAGCGTACGTTTAAAGGTAGATGGTATTGCATACCCGATACACATAAAAAGTATATGTAATCTAGGTAATTAACCATTTCTAGCCATACATCGAATCTTCCACAGCTTCATTGCACAAATATCTTCAGTTTTGATTTACAACCGTTGCTAATCAAAGTGCATAAAATAAACAGATGTGGATGTTGTTTAAAGATAATTATAAGAAGGGTAAAGCAGTAAATTATTCTTTTACTAATGATCAAAATCATTCAATAATAATTTAATTGTTTATGTGGATATATGTGAGTATTTTACAAGTTTGAAAGAATATTAAAGTAATTTTCAAGTTTAAAAGGATACTTACGTAATTTTATAGTTTGCAAAAATATCGCAAGAAAAAAATGCTTGATACTATACGCTGAAGTGGGTTAAGCAAGAAGTTAGTAGGGATCGATGTATTGGCCCACTACCTTAAGGGCTTTAGCCCAATACTAAACTTTTGGTTTGACTGAAATGATCAATATTTACCCAGCCCACGTCCTCTTCGAATAAGACGATGGCCCACATGTGATAAAATTGGGCCATTGTTCGGGTTTATTCCACATTCAACCTATAATGTCAAAGCTGTAACAAAAATGGATATAATAAGAAAACGGGGAAATAAAGAAGAATCAAATTTCTACATACAAGTCAACAAGGATGGAACTGAAAAGACAAAAAGAAGGTGCTTGAACAATTATTTAGCTTTGGGTCTTTGAGCCATCTTTATTATTATATATATAAAACAGAATACAATTGAACAATCTGAATCTTAGATTGGTTTCATATTTAAAGATCTCACGGTTAAAATTATTTCCTTCATTTTTTTTCAATTTTTATAATGTGTACTCACAATTATTGTAATTGACACTTTCAATACTTCCCTATTTTTTTAGTCCTTATAATTTAAATATCATAACATTTCAAGTGATTAATTACATGAATTTTTTTATCAACATTATGAAACTAAAAACTGGTCATTCATTTAGTCAAACAACCGTAATATCATGAACAAAATAAAATCGTAATTAAATTTTTTTATGATTTTAACTAATAATCCTTTAAATAATGTAACTAAAATATTTTTTTATTTTAACTAATAATCCTTTGAATAATACTCCATCCGTCCCAAATTAAGTGTCCTGAATCAGATTTAAAAGTCTTTCTTTTTTAAATTTGATCTTAAATATTTTTGATTGTGTTATATATTACTTTATGAAAATTATACCAATGAAAATACATATAAAATTCATTCAGATTCATATATTTTGCATAAAGTATTATATAACACAAGCAAAAACTATTTAAGGTCAAAGTTGAAAAAGGAAGACTCAAAAAATCAAACTAGGACACTTAATTTGGGACAAAGGGAGTACACAATAAGCTAAACAATAGACAAACATATGTCATATTCAACCATAATAATATTTTTTATTTTCTTTTTGTGATTCATGGATATAATATTTTTACAAGTTGTGTTTAAAACCGTATAATTTAAAACCTAAACCTAAACCGTATGATAAAAATAAATGATAATAATCGAGGCCTCGAGTGTTTTTTTATTTATTTCCTTTTTGAAAGAAAAATTGATGTTCTAATATTACTGAAAAGCTTTAAGTAATAGATAATTGTTAAAAGTAGACTGGGCTTAAAAATGAGTTTCAAGTGGGCTGCAATAAAACAGATTACACACACAATAAATTTAACTCACAAAAACATGGGCCCTATGCATCGGCCTAGCTGGCACTCCCCTTGGGCCGGGCCTCTTCGTATGTTTCTCTACGGGGAAATTAAAAAAAATGCCATTTTTTTTTCAAGTTTACTTCGTTTTGCCCTCCGAAAAAAAAGTGACGATATGCCCCTAGAAATCGCAAATCGAAAATTTACGATTTGCGATCCCGCATCTTGTTTTTGCGATCCGTTCACCGAGCGAGCCGTAGCCGGGATGTACGTGCCATCCCAAATCGCAAATTTACGATTTGCCAATGCCCGAGATAGGTGAATCGTTCACGTCTCGTTCACTACTCGGTTACGGGCCAATATCGCGGGCATTGGCAAATCGCAAATTTGCGATTTGCGATGGCACATACATCCCGGCTACGAGCTCGATCGGTGAACGGATCACAAAAGTAAGACGCGGGATCGCAAATCGTAAATTTGCGATTTGGGATTTCTAGGGGCATATCGTCACTTTTTTTTTCCGAAGGGTAAAACGAAGTAAACTTGAAAAAAAAAGTGGCATTTTTTTTAATTTCCCTTCTCTTTAAGCTTTTGTTATCTTCAAAGTTCAAATCTTCAACCACAATTTACATTTACATTTTATATACTACGTATTATGGTAACAAATTGCATTACGGCCATATCAACTAGAGGAAAATTTGTTTGCAAAGATTCAATTTCAAGGTTTGCTCGTTTGATAGTATTTATACATACTCTTTAGTTTCTCATAAATTTGCGATTAAATGAAGTCGCTTTAACATGCGGTTGATCACAGAGGGTGTTTGTTTCGCTGCTGCACATCCTTTTGCTACAAGCACGATTTTTGTTGGTTCAGGATTTCATCCTTGTTAGAAAGTAAAGCCCCTAATGCCAGTAACATTGTCTGCTGCCACATGTACTCAACAAATTTATATAATTAGCAGAGTTGTAACATTTCTTGATGATATAGGGACTAGATGTGCTTTATATTACAACACCATGTGTCTTTTTATGAGTGACGACGCAAAATAACCGTCGAGCCACTGTTTTTTTGGTTTTATTATCATAACTTTTATACCTGAGTGCAAGATGAGTTGGGCCGATTCGTTACTCTCCGCGACTTGCGTCAGGACCCGTTAGAGTGTATTGAACGAAACTAAGGGTGACAAGAATCGGTGAAGAGGAGATGAACAGTGATCTCCTCTAGATGATGAGGGTTTGAGTATGAGGTATGTGGGTATTTTTATGAGGTGTTAGGGCATAAATGGTATCCATACCCTTGTATTTATAGTATACCTTGATCATCTTGGTGGGCAAGTATTACCACGTGTCATCATCTTGTGGTTTTTAATCGTACGGCTGAGTCACCATCTTAGTGGTATTGTTCATCGTACGATTGATTTACAATCTAGCTGGCATTGATCGTACGTCTGAGTCACCATCTGGGTGGTACTGTTCATTGTACGGTTGACTTGCGATCTTGGTGATATTGATCGTACGGTTGTGATTGATATTTCCTGCTTGTGGGTCCCCTGCAGTGACGTGGACCAATGATATGGCTGGGAGGAAACCCTTGTCGGCCCCTGGGGAGACCACCACTAACGTAGGTGGAATCCGCTATGAGGTTGTCCCTTGACAGGGAACATAAACCCTAACGACATGGGCTTGCACTGTCATCTTGGGCTCGTTTGTTGGGCTCTTGTTAATGGGCCTTTTCGCCTGTTATTTGGGTTCTTCTTCAACTGGGCCTTCGTGTCTCATGGGTTCCCTGTTGACTAGGCTTGCCTGTCAACTTGGTCCTTCATGCTCATGGTCTTGCCTATCTTGTTTGCGGGCCCCATTTAGGATGGTACACGATTATTATACTTGCTACAAAACTTGTAATTTCTGGATAAAGCGACTAAGTAGCAGTTTGTTCACTGCTGATCTGTAAACTCGTTTATCATTATCAAGTTCCGAAGTTAACATGCCATGCTTTCGAGAGCTAGTGCCAAGTTTCAGAATTTACATGACTCGTTTAAAGACATTACCGAAGAAGTAAAAGAATTGGAGGTATTACTTTTAATTTTAGTTATGCTGATTTAACATTAGTTATAATGAACGTGACAATTTATTACATCTTTAAATGATATGTATATGAAAACTAGTTACGCTCGTTGCCGTGCTAAGCACGGCCCACGATGTTTATGGATAGAAATACATATCTGTTGATCATCTTGAAGATTGATGTTTACATAAATGATTGTTCGGTTCAATCGATTCAAATTGAACCAAATAATAATCGACCGATTTCTATGATATGTTCAAAGGTCATAATGTTATCGTAGATAAGAATAGTTGACATATATAACTATCTTGCTACACAAAGTATGTACCTTTTAGGATACTAATTTCTCTAGGGAGTCTTTGGATGCTTTTATTATCTTAAATTTTACCTTATTTGACAACTGTAGTAAATTTTATCTTATATTTTCTTGTATTATTTACAAACCATAGTGTAGTAATATTAAGATTCTAATTATGTATAATTTTTTGGAGCATGAAGATTAATATCATATCATTTCGCAATTTTAAAATATGCATATGTCTCTTTTGTAAAGAAGCTATAAAGTTTTTTTTACTTTAAAGAAAGAGGAAAAAATATAAATATATATATATATATATATATATATATATATATATAAGCATTTATTGTTGAGATACTAACTTAAGATTATTATATAAAAAGCACCACAAGTCTTAAAATTAATCTCTTTAAATATTGACATGAGATACTAATTTTTGAAGCATGGAAACTAATTGAAATACTTTATTCATTTTTTGTATTTTGTTATTTTATAGAGACTTACATATTCATTATTTTTGGAACCTCTAGATTTATATTAAGATGATGATAATTTTTTGTTTTTGTTTTTTGTTTATTTTGTGAGGACACATGTCAATATTTAAAGAGATTATGTGTCCTTATATAATAATTAATGATGATTTGTGAGGACACATGTCAATATTTAAAGAGATTATGTGTCCTAATCTTAACACTTATGGTGCTTCTTATATAATAATAAGTAATGATACTGTAACACCCCCAAATTTATTGTTTAGCGGAAGCAAGATTTGGGTGTTACTAATCAATATTCAAAGCACAGAGATTAATAGTAAACGACTCTATATGCGTCGTTTTAACAGAATATATTAATAGCAAAATGTTTACAAGGTTTGAAGCTACATATAGCTCGTGTTCGTTTAAATTGAGAGATTTCAATACATAAATACTTATACAAAATATATTAATGCAAAAAAATCTTTATTTGTCTGCATGCTGACTCGAGCTATAGTTTCCTGGGGCAATCCTGCCTACTGCTTTGTACCTGCGATACATGCTAAAATGGGTCAGCTAATGCTGGTGAGCTCACAGGTTTGAGTATCAAATAAGTTGTGTGAACCGCAAGATTTAAATAGTTGTTTTGCATCCAGCAAATGATAGTGGTAACAGTATACAGCCATGAGCACATAGTTGAGCTTAACTCGTGGGTCAGGACACAGCCTGAGCGTTTTCGCCTCCACGGATGCCTAATCAACATCCGTCTTCCTTAAATATTAGTACGTCCGTTTACCCGGTTAGTGCTTGCTAACCCGGACGAGGTGGGTCAATCCTATATGGTACCATATACTAATATTCACGCTACAAATGTATTAACAACTATGCTGATGGAGGGCTTTAAAAGATTAGTTGTGTAAAACTCATGTAGTACATGTAAAAGTTGTACTTGCGTTCACGCGTTAAAACAAGCAATATATCACACCCCTGAGTAAAAATAGTAAAAGAGGGGCTATGAGACTCACCTGAGTCTTTAGAGTTTATATCAATAAACTGAGATTGATGAGTCGGGAATCGAAGTCCAAAGACTTGTAACCTGAGGGTGTCCACGACACGCGATGGTTATAAACATATGAAGGCATCTCATAAGACTACCTTGTAGTTGTTTGTCCAACTAGAATGTCCAAATGATTACAATTTGGTTGATTGTTTAAGTGTTTGAAAATGTGTACGGCCCGTTGGTGATTGTTGGTAATAATAAGATTATCATTATTCTTGAAAAACGTGTTCCAAAGTGTTTTAGAAGTCATGTCGCATTCGTGTTTGATGTTATACAAGTTTAACACTTTGTATGAAAATTTAGATGTAACACTGTTACTCGTGACTCTAGGGTAAGGGCGAAGCCCGTTAATGACGGGGGTCCGGGGGCAGCGCCCCTGGTAGCGGGGTCCAAGGGGCGGCAGCCCCTGGCGGGGTCCAAGGGGCAGAGCCCCTGGCTGGGGTCGAGCTGGACTCGAATTTGGGTGAAATGGGGCGTCAAATTTGGGTCTCAAAACTTAGTGTAAAATTAGTTAAAACTTTCTGTTTATGCGTCACTTATAGCGTCACTTAGGGGCTTGGGCGACACTTGGGAAGTGTCGCTAAAAATATTAAATCTGAGCTTATGCGTCACTTAAGGGAAGTGACGCATGGTAGGGCGTCACTAAGGTAAGTGTCGCTATAAGTGTCGGGTATGGGTCTAGGCGTCACTCAGGAAGTGTCGCTATAAGTGTCGGGTATGGGTCTAGGCGTCACTCAGGAAGTGTCGCTATAAGTGTCGGTTAACGTTGTTGTGCGTCACTAGTCAAGTGACGGTAGAAGTGTCGGGAAAAAGGGGCTTTATGCGGCACTTATGCAAGTGACGCATGATTAGGGCTTTTAGCGACACTCAATGTGTCACTTAAGTGACGCATGAAGTGACGCTATACTGCACTTCGTTGCGACACTTAGGTCTGTCAGCGAATTTTCGAGCCAAAAATGAGTTTTCGGGTTTCCGTTTGGTCTGATTCTTTTACCCAACCCTTATAAGGACATTCTAAGCTTAAAGAAACAACTAAAACTTAAAAACACTAAGAAACGAGAGATTTCGAGATTTGTCGGAAACTTACAACGCGAGGAATCGAGAATCCGGAAAGATAGATGTGTAGATCCTTGCGAGATGAGTCTTTTTCTCCAAATGGCCAAGGTGATTTGATGATGTTTGAGTGGGTTATTTGAGGGTTTAAGGTGGTGATGGTGATGAAAATGAAGAAAGAAAAAGAGAGAGAGATAGAGTGAAAAAAAAAAAAAAAGAAAGATGGAAGTGAAGAATGGGGTGGGGAGGTGGTGACCTCACCCCTTGGCAGATTTTTGGGTGGGGGCTCACCCATGTGTGGGTCTCCACTTTTAGCTCCGTGCATTCGCGCTCCGTGCGGTGTTCGTTTCCCGATTGTTTAAACGTTTAATATTTATTTTAATTGTTTAAAATGTAAGTTTTAAAATACGAAAGCTTATTAAATAAATTTATTAAAGTATTTTATCAAATACTTAATAGTTCAATTGGTTTTGTTTGTTTGCGCGTTAAACATTATAATCGCGTAGGCTTTTAGTTGTACGATACGAAACATGTATGAATTATCATCAAAATACTATTTTAGATATAATAGCGTTATTAAATAATGTTATCTTATTTAATAATTTCGTTCACCAACGTCCGTATAAAACTGAATCGAATTACATTCGATTTAAATTGCGTACGATTTAATCAATTCGTAAAAATTGTATATATTCATCAATATAAAATCCGATACATTAATTAGCCTAACACAGAACTAATTACATGTATTAACAGTTGATTAGGCACTAATTATTAGTCCTAATTTGGCGGGTGTTACAGATACAGAGCTATTTAATTTATTTTTACAGAAATTGTCATTAGATGCAGAAAAAGAGTCGGGGAAGGAAAAAACTCAGGTTTGTATAAGTTCTCAACCTAAACAGTAAACATTAAGTTGAATTAAACTTGTAACATGAGTCCATATTTAATTGAACAGATTTTCAATAATTTTCAAAAATGGAGACTAGCCGGAAAGCAGATCAACATGGTCATTGGTGCGACCTATGAGATTGGAAGACAATCAGTCAGTGCGCATAAACGATATCCTTTTGACTATTTTGTAAAGCGAGCATGCTTGGAATTTGACTTTGTATGTGGCTGTACGTGTTGTATTATCTGTGTCAGGGTTAAATATATACTCAAGGAACTTCCAAAAAGGGATTGCATCACAATTTCGATCAGAAGTACATATCTATAAGTTAGAGATGACAAATTGGGTGGGTCGGGAGGTTGGTTTATCAGTTTAATACACGTAATTTGTATGCTTCAAAATGGGTTAGGTTGAGCCAAAGAAATTTAGAAGATTTCTAAGATATGATAAGTGTTTGATTAATTGAATTACGATTATAAAATCATACGTATTTAAGCTGGTATAAATTTTCAATTAAATTGAATAAGGGGGTTTCATGCATTAAGACATATAAGAGCATAGGGAGTGCCCAAAATTCTCCCACCATTCAACATAGGAGAACGCCGGTCACTGACGTTCGGCACTCCGGCTCGGCGTTCGTGGCCGGTGTTCGGATCAAAACGGTGGATTTACAACGTTTAACTTTTTTTTTTGTTTTTTTCTTTTGCAACGGTTATAAATAAAAAAAGAAAAAAAAGAAATTAAAAACTAGCCGTTTAGGGCCGTTGGGCTTTTTTTTTTTCAAAAATCTTTTTTTTACACTATAAATACACACTCAACTTCCACCATTTCTCACACATCAAATCTTTTCTTCTTCTTCTTCTTCTTATTTCTATACTTTGTAATTTGTAAAAACTAAACAAAAAAAAAATGTCTCAAAACCCAAATGACCCATTCAACCTCCAATCGCAATGGAATCCATTTCCACCAAACTACAACCCGCAAACACAAGTTCCAAATGCTCAAATACCGGGTTTTGGTCAAACTTACAACCCGCAAACAACACAATCATCTTCATACAACCCGTGTCAAACACAAGTTCCACCCACCCAATTCCCGCAAATGACATCCGAGTACCAAGAATTTTTGTTATGGAAGCAAAGTCAAGTGCCGCCGCCGTTGGAGCATTCGGTTGAGGCCGAAATACCGACGCCGTCTCGGCCCAATAAATCAAAATTCAAAGTAGTCGAGTCGCCGAAGAAAAAGAAAGTAATATCCGTCCGCAATTATTGGACGTCCAAAGAGAAGCTACTTTTAGCTTAATGTTGGATTTGTATATCCGAAGATCAAAACCGAGGCATCGATCAAAAAGGAGAGTCATTTTGGTACTTGGTGAGGGACGAGTACAATAAACGTTCGGATATGGAAAAAGTCGTCCAACGGGGGAAAGACGCATTGTCGTCTAAGTGGACTTTTTTGAACAATCGTTGTCATAAGTATCAAGGAATCGTTGCTAGGTTGGGAAGAGAAAGACATAGTGGTGAAAAAGATGAAGATTTTAGGTTGCGGTGTTTAGAGACGTTCCGGTTTGAGGCGAAATCGGCTTTTGGTCAAGAGCTCGCTTGGAATTTTTTGAAAGATAAACAAAAATGGTTGGTGCCCGAGACGGTTGTAGTCGGGCTTGGGAACAAGCGAAGGGAGACGGTGAACTTGGTAGAGGTAGCTTATGATTTGGAGAATGACGTGGAGAATGAAGTGGAGAATGAAGAAAACCCGAACGCCGCCCTTTTTGGAGATGACGTACACCCGCGGCCACCCGGAAAATCAAGGCGTCCTAAAAGTGCCAAAACATCTTCCGACACTTCTACTAAAAGTAGCACACCTTCTTTTGATGGGTCGATCACAACAAACTTTCAACAATTGACTCAATCCAAAGCTAGCGTTTATCGTACCCGAGACATCGCCGAAGCAATGCGGGTTTTGAAGATGACAACGGATGGCTTATCGGAAGATGACGCGTGGTTTCTAAACATGGAAAAGGAGAAGATTCGCGAAAAGTTCGGGTGGAGGCGACCGAGTTCGGGTGGTGGATCGGGTTCGGTTGGTGGATCGGAAACGGATGACGAATAATTATGTATTTTCAAATTATCGTATTTTTATTATGTATTTTTAGGAACTTTAATTATGTATTTTAGGAAATTAATTATCGTATTTTAATTATGTATTTTAGGATCTTTAATTATCGTATTTTAATTATGTATTTTTAGGAATTTTAATTATTGTATGAAAGTACTTTTTAATTTAATGTTATTTGTTTTTATTTTGTATTCTTTTAAGTATTTAATTTGTTTTTAGAAAATAATATTAATAATAAAATAATCACGAGAACACTGAACTGAACACTGAACCTCAAGATTAACTATTACCCTACTTTTCTGCTTCAGTGTTCAAGTTCAGTGTTCTCAAGAACACTGAACTGAATACTGAATCACCATTCAGCGCTCCCTGTGCTCTAAGAGTGGAACATACACTTTATACTACTTTTGACCCATTAATTAATTAAATTAGTCTGGCTGCCTGTAAGAGATAAACATAACGCAAATTAGCCTGCCATCTTCTAGTTTTTTTTATGTTGATATCCTGAATTTTAGGTGTTAGAACTGGCTTCACGAGCCAAGCAAGCGAGAAGGGTTTTCAACGATGAGCTTAGAAAGATATCTAATTTCGGTATCTCTGTTTAAAGCTCCAAACATTGACATTTTAATTAATCCTAAAATTCAAATCAAATCGCTTCTGCTTTTTTTTATAATATGATCAGAGTGGTTCTTGACTATTGATTGGGCCAAGTCATTGATATATAGCATCATGATACTACGGTTAACATATACAACCCCCAAATTCTCATGTGCTCAAGCACATACATAATCCTATTGATCATGTGCTCAAGCAATATATCTACCTATGTCCCCGCGGGGTATTTCACCCTTGGCTTTTCGTGTTTCTCTTAAATGAATATTGTTATTACTTCGTATATCTTACTGAATGTTCGTGCGAGTAGACATGGCAATCTGACTTATTCTAACCAAGCCATAGTTAATTTGGTTTATGTTCCATCACTAACAGATCGAATGGGTTAGCGATATGACTAAGAATCCGAAAGTACAAGTATATAAAGTATAAATATAAAGTACTAGTGGCTACAAGTTTTTAAAGGTATAAAGACAAGATGGTGGAAAAATGTAAAGAGTGATATTTTGTAGCAATACTACACTGAAAATATAAGCAGAGCATGTCACGTGGAAAGTTCACTAACTCATCACTCATTGGGTAGTTGTAACATTTAATATCGTACGATTGCATAATTCCTAAACAATTATCGCATTGTTTGATCCTTTCATTGATACACAAAAATATCTAAGTCTTATTTTTGTTAGTGATTACTTAATGGTTTATGGATATTTAGATACGTACGTACGTGCATAATTAAGCTGAATAAAGTTAGAGCAAAAAGGTATTGATGTTAGAATGTGAAAAATCTTCCATTACTCTTCAACTCACTCTTATATTTCTTTTCCAACGAATTCATCCATTTTCACATCATCTCGTAATGACTTTGTAACGCAGTGACCTACGCCCATCACCAATGATGGCCCGAACATCACACCCGCCACCACTGAACATCATGGCTCAACTACGTACGGCGGCGTACACTTGCAATTTAACTCTTTCATCGATATAATACTTACTATAAACATAGTACATTACTAATTGATACTTACTATAAACATAGTACATTACTAATTGACTTTTGTTAGTAACGGCTTTTATACCGTTTTTAAAAAAAATGGATATCAATAAGTTATTAATTGAACTAGCCATTGATCGAGTTTAATAGAACTTTTATTTAATCTCCATAATTAACATGCAAAAACAAGACAAGTATGACATTTTAAAAATCTGAAAATTTAAAACCGCTTTTTGATCCTCATAACAGATTGCGCATTTTCCGGCCACTGACGTCAGCATATCTCGTAGTTGTTGCCATGATGTAGCTGTTGTTCCCGGTGGTGGTTTCCGCCACCGTAGATTTGGAGTTCCGACGACACTACCAGGTGACCTAGCATCGTTTCCTTTTGACGACGGAGCTCCATTACTTTCCGGTGAGAATTAGAATGCTGAGTCAACACAAACGTAGGGCTCGCCGCCGGCCGATATTCCGGTACCAATCGACCTGACTTGTATCTCACGCCACACGCGTTACATAGCGTTTTCGGACCTAACGGACCAGTTCTCCATTGAGGCGTTTTCTCCGACGAGCAGTGTGTGCACCGCCTGTTCTCCGACGTCGTTTCGCAAGATGAAGACGTTGATGACGTGTACGGTACTGGTGCTACTGTTGTTGTTGATGACGATGTCCAGCTGTTGTTCGTTGACGCTGCTCCTGTTCCTTTGCTTCTAGATCTGCTGTGAAATGATGACGTGTTCTCCGGACGGAAGTTTATCGTTCCGGCTATGTTATTCGCCGGAAAATTACTGATTGAATCGTCGACAAATTTGGATAGCCATTCCAGCTCCGCCACGTCATCGCTCTAGAACATTCCAAATAGATTTATTTTATCAAAAAACTAAAAATCATTCTAATAGGAGTATAATTTTCTGAATAATAACAAGGAAATATTTTCTGTAAGAATACAGAGTGAATGTGAGATATGAGTGTACTAACCGGAAGGGAGAAGTGATCGGTGAAGTCGGTGGTATTACTGTTGAAAGAGTACTGGAACTGGCTACCGGAGTCGGTGGAGGAAGTAGCATTGTGGAGTATGTCGGTGGCGGTGGTGGTGGAAGAGGAGAGGACGTCATCGCGGTCGCCGGAGAAGTCAAAGAGGTCGTCAACGCCGAACACATGATCTTGTTCGGCGGATTGCATACCGTAAATATCCATCAATTGCAGCTCCAATTAACAGCCAGTAGACTATACAAGTACTCAACAGGTACACTAGCTAAACCTAAAATAACCGAAATTCTTATTGTAATGATTGAGTGTGAAATGAAATTGAGGATGACAACTGATGAGAAACTAAAAGGAAGGTCTCACAGTCGTCTTCCTCAGCAAGACGGTAGGGTTTAGATAGAGAATTGAAGGTATGGGGAATTGGATATCTGGACATATATATATATATATCTGAGAAGGGAAGGGGGAGGTGGGGAGCAGAGGAACGTGGGTAGAGTGACCATGCAATGTGACCCTTCTGCAACTCTCTGATTGCCCATTTCCCCATTACCTTTTCCAAATTTTTTTTTTCCTTAGTAAACCAATATTATTTTCCTCTCCTTACAAATGTTCATATTCATATTTTGAATTATCTTAAATAAGCTTTCAGTTTTATTTAAAGAGTGTAGTTTGTAACTGTTGATAGGTCGATGGCGGCCGTCAGAACAATTTCTTTTTTAGTTAGTCAATATTTTTAAATGTGTATACGTACATACTCAGATTGAACATTATAATTGAGATGGTAAGAATATCTTTATACGAATGAATATTTATCCTTGTACTATAATCATACAAGTGACAAAGCTTGATTTTATTATTAAGAGACGTAAAAAAGCATATTGACATGCATACATATGCATTTATGTTAACTAAATTTTCACTATTATCAACCTAAGGATCGGGGTGGGCTTGGTCTAACTCCTATAAGAGAATTCAATATTAGTCTATTATCGAAGTGGCATTGGAAATTTAGAAAAGAACATGATAGGTTATGAAGGAGGACGATTATTGCCTTACATGATTCGAAATGCATTCCCAAAGTAATTCCATGCAAGTTATCGGCAGCAGGAAACTGGAAGACAATCTGTTCGATTGATAAAGTATTTGTCAACAAAGGAATTGATTTCATATCATATTTTTGTGGAAAGGTTGGAAATGGTGTGTCTTTGAAATTTTGGTTAGACAACTGGTCGGGCATGGGGCAGTTATGTAATAGATTTCCAACCTTGTTTAGGCTAGAATCTTACAAAAATGTTAATGTGGTAAGTAGGATAAATAAGGATGGTAGTTTTAATTGGAAGTGGAAAGCTGAAAAATTATCTCATTTGGCAATTAATTAATGAACTGCTCGAACTGCTCAATGCTGGAATCAAAGTCCGTTTTAGTAGTAAACTGGATTGCTGGGAATGGGGGTCAAAAGGATCCATGGAATTTTCTGTTCGTGCTGTTTGTAGTATCTTGAATATGGATAACTCAGGCGCACAAGTTAAACCCTATCCATGGAATAACGCTCTTCCTGGAAAGGTTAATGTTTTTGGTTGGCGTTTGTGGTTAAACAGATTGCCATCCAAGCGGGAACTAAAGCGAAGAGGGCTGCACTTGGATAACACAGATTGCATCTTTTGCGGAGATCAAGAAGAAACATTGGATCACTTGCTAACTGGTTGCAGGATTACGTATGGAGTATGGAATGCCATTGAAAATTGGTGCAAACTAGATCCTATGGTTGCATTCTCAGTCAAAGATTTGATATTTCAGCATGAATATGTCTAGGGCTCGGCTAGACGTAAACATCTTATTCAATCAGTTTTGATGGTGTCCTGTTGGATAATATGGAAAGCGCGCAATGATTGTGTTTTTAAAGGGTCGAAAGCTAATGTAGAACAGATGGTTTCGGAGATTAAAGCAGTGGGATATTTATGGATCAAGTACCGAATTTCCAAATAGAGTTTGGATGAAAATCAATGGTTAAATTTCTCATTCGATTAGTTTAGCAGCGGATATCTCAGCCTGCAAAGTAAACGGTGGTTGAAAGAGGTAGCGGTTCAAGAATCATGGTACATCAGTAGGTCGCATGTTATGGAGTATAATAGGTGAATGGTTGATATGTAATCGTATTTTGTTTTCTTAGATAATTGATGTATAGTTGATATACTTTAGCCTAGATCCACATGGGATACTATCAAAAACGATTATAGGGTGAAAACTGGTGGCTCGGCCCCTATCATCGGTGATTTTTTCCTGATTCCTTCAGGGTTTTTCCATCCCTTTTAGTATTCTTCCAGTTCGGATTTAGGTTTTGGTATATCTTGGTGCGAGATAATTGGTGCATGTACATTTTGGTCTAGTTAACATCTTGCTACTAGACTTATATTTAATATACTTAGCCTTAAAAAAAATATACGAGTACTTAATGTATATGAGATATTGAAAAACAAAAATATTAAAAAATTGCAAATAATGAAACTATCAATTACTCTATTATTATAAAGAGAAACCTCAATTATCTTAACTACCTTAAAATGTTGTAAACACTAATTTGCTCCAATAAAACTCAATCCTTGCAAGTCACCGCATGCAACAACTAGCTAGACATTGTCAAGAAAATTTGTTAATCAGTGTGTATTGATAGGAGACGTACCAATAAGGTAATAACCAACAAATTTGTATGTACACGAAACGTATATATATTTATCTATTTACGGAGTATGTGTTATGTGTAGTAGCTTTCACTTATATCATAATCATGTATGTATGTATCCCATATCCGTACCCATGCTATTTGACCGATATTTGTCCAATATTATTTAGATTTACACTTATCCATACACGTATCATGTCTTATATTTGTCCTATTACCTTCCAATCTTCCATTAGTTCCATACACAGGCACGCATGCATGTATGTTACAGTAGTTATGTTACAGTATATATGACAAATTTTGTATGGCCAAATACGAGTAATATTTATATTAAAACACAAGATTAGCAAAGTAACTATCAGTTTATCAGCACGAACGTACGTTCAATACTTCAATTATTAGTAAAATTTAAAAGGGGTAAGTACATAAAAATGTAATTAACTATGATCTGACATTCATATTGTGTACTTAACTATTCGGGTTTCCATTGTGTGTAACAAACTAGTAATTTCTTTCCATTGTATGCAATTTGGTGACGTGTCAACTTGTAAAGATAACACATGATACCTTATATAGATGACACGTGAAAAAAATGTCGAAAATTGCATACAATTGAAAAAAAATTTATGTTCTTACCCCAATTTAAAACCTTTATAAGGGGGTGCTCGGGTAAAATGACGTCGGTAGGCGGTAGCCTCTTCCAATACCAGATTCTATATACGACAGCTGGTGCCAGCTAAGCAAATTAACTTTATTATTTAACAAAATATTTTTTTTTTCCTAAAAAAAGGAGTATTGTTTTTTAGCTTATGAAAATATATAATCTTTATATATATATACATATATTTTTTCAAAGCACGACTTTGCGATCAACCATGCTTCAAATGAGCATCTCACCGGCCTATTGTTAAATTGGTACGTGTCGATCAGGAACATCTCTATATTGTTATCTAAAACTTTAGATTTTTATAGTAACTTTAAAATAGGTTAATAGACAAATGCATCATAACGTTTACGAAAATGTACAATTTTGGAAATTATAAAAAAATTGTTTACCTAAATCAATCCAATACATAATATGTTTAAGGGTAACTAAAATTGATAAAAATGTGTACAATGATAACTAAAGTTTATAAACTTATGATAGATCCTTATCGGCTTTATTTTCCGCAGAGACGAAAGTTTTTAAATTTAAATTATTTTTTTGTTAAAGAAATTATTTATTTCCTAATTTAAACATTTTATAAAAAATTAATACTCTGCTTGTCTATTAACCCAGTAAATTACTAGATTTTAAACACGCCGTATATATATACAAGTGTTAACTCTTTAAGTAAAAAAAGGTTATTACTTTCTATAAAAAAGATGGATTTAACTAATTAATACTGTAGAATCTAATTTTAATTGATAATGTAATAAGATCAATTCTCATATTAAACTAATAACTCAAAGCGATATCTGAACTACGTACATGATCGACCAAAAGTTTTCTTAAATTTGCCAATTAGAAATCAAATGACCATTGACCTAGTAGTATTATGGTACCTTTTAAACTATGAGGTTGGGGGTTCAAGTCATTTGATGGACAAAGGTATATATATTCGTGGTAGGATGTGTGTGAGTCTTGCCATTTTAAAAAAATATAAATAAAATAAAAATTAAAAAAGAAGATCCTTCATTATCTTTGCAACAAATATATATAAAAATGGTTTTTACTATGAAATAAGTAAATAATCGCCTGCATATATTACATTATTACATTATATTACTGTACGTTATTCTTATCTATGCAAAGCATACAAAACATGCATCACTATATTCTTTTATTCATTTTATTATTACCTACTTAAAGGATATGACTTTAGCTAGTCATATGTTCCTTCAATTCAATTAAAAATTAAACGAGGTTTATAAGAACAAATTAATTTCATAGTTGACGAAAGAAGGGACGAATCTAACAAATTGGTGTATCGAGATAGTCGAACAACCATGAGATCATAGAAGATCGTAAGTTCAATTTTCTGGTTATAAACTTAGTGACTAATTACAACTGATGCCATATATTTTGGTGATGACATGATCTACATTCTATGATTCTAATTCTAAATAAAATTATTGGAGTAGTTTATTTAAATTTAAATATATAAGTCAAAGCAATGAATGTACGTTTGATTTTGAGAATATATCTCGTAGTTAACAGCTCCATTCTTGAAGCGCGTTAGGCAGCCTCGGACATCACGTTTATTACAAAGATAAATAAATAATATTCCCCCCACCCAATCACGTGCTCCCACATTACTGAGTCACGTGATTAGGGCTATGATCCCGATGCAAACAGCAAGGCACGTGCACCCCTCTCATGTGCTCAATCTTTGATTTTATTAATCAAATATACGTATACATGTACATACATGCATAAAAATACAATGATCATGTTATTTTATTTACTTCATATTCGACCATCATCTATAAATTGTTTCATGCTACTCTTATATTGAGCCATTTTCTTCATCGATCTTAATTAACTTGTGTATTCGCTTTAATAATATATATCAATTTATATGTTAAAAGATCGTCTAAAGTCTGAAGATTGCACCCGTGTTACTCATCTAAATTTAAAATGGATTTTCTAGGATACAGTTAGCAATAATATAACTGTAACTCGCCGTGGATTATTTGATTCTTGAAGTGGATCACGGAAGATGCTAGGAGTTGTTGGAAACCTTTGCTGCATAGGAGTTGTTGTTGTTGGAAACCTTTGCTGCATAGGAGTTGTTGGAAATTTTTGATGCATACGAAGTAAGAAATTAATATGGTAATTTAATCATAAAATATACTAATCTAATCATAAAAATTAAGTAATGTGAAAGCATGATATAAGACATGTCAATTTTAAAGTATATATCATTTAATTTGTACATGTTTTATGTATAGTTTGGATAGTCAAATATTTATGTATATAATAGGCTGATAGTAAGAAGGCGTTACAAAATTATTGTAACCTACAAAACATTATTTAAATCCCAAATATCAATAAATTCAGTCTAAGTCAAATAATTTTATTTTGTAATCCAGACTTAAATTTCTATACAAATCATACATTGTTGTAATCATATACAAGTACATATCAAACAATGACAATAGATCTTGAGAAAAGAGTGTATATAAATAAAACATTCTAAGTGATATTATCCAATTAATGTGTTATCCAAGGCAATGTCATGTGTGTAACTTCAAAAAAAAAATTGTTTACAATCAAATACTACAAAATTGTTAAACTTCAAGTTACCATAGTGAGATACTCCATCGATCTGATCACAATTGTTCATATTACTATTTTGGAATGTTCTAAATAAGTGTCTAATTCAATATATAATACACAATACGTAATTTGTGGATATCGTAATTCTTGTTTTTGACATGTAATTATATGGGTTTGTCAATTAAATTTATATATGCTTGATAAATTATGTAAGTATAATGACATAGATATGAGTTTATCGTAGAAATAAACTTTTGATTATAACAAAAAAAAATAAAAAACATTGACATTTGCTTCTTCACGCCAAACGTAACCCCCGCCTCACACTCGTCTTCCCATTCCCCCACTTACTTTTATTTATGTTTATTAAACAACTAATTGATATGACTCGTGTCAACACGGTTTACAACATTAAAATTTTTAAATTTACTAATAAATATTTTCACATACTAAGTGCTTGTTAATAAGTACTTCTTCAAAATTGTATAATTCCCATAGCATATAAGCTACTAATGTGTTTTGATGGACATCTATATGATTAATTAAAATATATGTCATAGAATATGAGACGATGTCACTAATGGTTCGTTAATTTCAATCAGTTGTAAAAAAGTTAATGTAGCCAAGTCAGTTTATGTCATGGATGAGAGTGACATTATAACTATTATTAAATTAAAGATATAAATTTCTATATATTTTGATAATTTAAATAAGTACTAGATTATAACCCGTAAAATTTGCGGGCTACTTCATAATTTTAGTACGAAGATTTATTTTTGTTTAACTGTATAACGTATTATCTGACACATTTCACAGATGACTTTGGAAAAAGATTATCAAATGAAGGAGACGTTTGTCTTTTGATAGTAGTTTTAGACATTATTAAGCACGTTTATATAATTGAAAGTAGTGATTAATACTTGAATTTCAATACCTGAAAACGAAATCGCCATCACTAATGAACAATACGATAAATCACCCCGGTTGCCAAAATGGTAAATCTAATTATTTTGTTTCAAATTGCTCTCATCGTGTATCTCTGCATATAATTTGATTAAGTGCACGTTTTGCCCCGCAATGCAGTGGCAACAAAAGATTTACTCACGATAGATTTGTTTAACGACATTGTGAGTCCCTAATCACTATTATATTAGTGATTGTGAATCGTTAACAGTGAGTTAATTGTAGAAGGGGGGGTTGAATACAATTAAAAACTTTTCTTTTGTTTTATAATGAGTTATATTTGATTAACAAGTTTTTAACCGTATTAAGGTAACAACAATATGAACACAAGTATGTATATAAGATAAATTCTTTTATTGATAAAATTTATCTCTTGTTGATTTGCGGAATAGATTAGCCAAAGCTAATCTAAATCAAACAATACAGCTAGTACAAGGAGATGAGCAGTAGTGGACAAACACGCTACCTGCTCACTCGCTGAAGTAAACTAGTAGTGGACAAACACGCTACTAGTTCACTTGCTGGTGTTACTTGTATCTTAGACAAACTAGTCACTGACAAACAAGTGACAATACAAGTAATCGACACAAAATGAAGTACAACATACTACGCTATTTATAGACACTGAAATCCTTGATTTCCGGATCTGATGGACACGTGTCGCTGCTTGATTGGAGAGGTAGTTGAGATGTGATGTATCATGGCACGACATTCTGTCTTGGGAAATATCACCTTGTACTATAGACCAATCAAAAGCTTCCACGTTACTCTTTTCAAGTTACGAGGAACACGTGCTGCGCCGTAGTAACGCCGAATGTTGACTTCTTATTTAATGCGGCATTTAATGCTGCAGTCACTGATAGAAACAACAATTCTCCTCATTCTCGATGCGAGCTAACATGCTCTAAAGAATGACTTGAACAGCTAATCTTCAGTGACTTCTTTTATTCAGCAGTTGAGAGAACTCAAGAAGACTTGGAGACTCTCGCTGATAGATGAGTATCAGCGACACACATAGTTGAGTCTTTGATCTTTATAAATTCTTCTTCTACTGGTCTAAGATACAATCAGCGACAAGAAAACCTTCAGCAACACTATCTTCAACTTGAATCATACTCCATGTACAGAGAGTAATGCTCTCGCTGATGATGATCAGCGACACACAAAGTTGAGCATCATTCTCTTTCAGTAACTCAGAGTGACAGAAGATCAGCGAACATAAACTTCAGCAACAGGAGCTTGACTTGAAACATTTCTTCACAGAGAGATCTTCAGTAAGTGGGTCAGAGACTTGAGACAATAAGGCACCATCAGTGACTTCGCTTAACAGCGACTAATGACTTCAACAATCTGCTTGTAGACATTATCTAAGTCTCCCCCTTAATCATTGAGATCAGCGACCATCTTGAGTTTGACGATCAGTGACTCAACAATCTCCCCCTAAATGGTTTAAGTCAGAGCTCCCTTAGACAAACTAGTTGCAGGAAGTTTTGGACTCAATAATCTCCCCTTTACTTTGTTGATAAGTTGAATGTTCAGAGACTTGTCCTTGTAAATTTTTGTAGTTGAAAAGATTTTGAGTCTCTGATAGGAGGTTGCCCAGTGACTTGTACTTGTAGATTTTCTTGATTCAAGCCTCATATATATCATAGAACAAATTATTTACAGAAGCTATCTATTACAAAATGTCTAAGCTATTTATCTCTCCACATCTCCTCTTCCTTCACTATACCAAGCTCAGCTTCAAGTTCATATTTGTCTTTGGAGGGCAGGTATCTGAACTTTCTGGCCAAGGCTTCATCGAGAATAGCTTTTCTGATCTTTGAATCTGTTGGAAGCATGCTAGCTGACCTGATTAGGTGTATGAGTTGTTCTTGATCAACCTTCTCAAGTTCAGCTTCTCTCTGAAACCTAAGGGCACCATTTAGGTCCCTGTATACCAGACCCTTCTCCCTTTCAGTGACCTCATGACCTTCAAGCTTTGGCACACCAGCAGGGATAGATAGATTAAGCCTTGAAGTGTTGGGGATTCGATAGATGCTGCTGGTACCTGATCTATACCTTGGACTAGGTGGCTGAACAATTTCCTCACCATGTATGACAGTATATTCTGGTCTGAGGAGTTGCAGCGACACCATTTTTTGATATAGTCTATCAATCTCCTTCATGACATCAACCTTAGCTGCACTTGTAGAGTGGCTGATAGCAAGCCTTATCTCATTCCATTCTTCTCTGTGCAGCTTGCATACTTGATCAAGTAGCATTGATTGAGTCTCTGAACCTCTTTGTATAAGTAGTTGAGGTTGAGATTGGTTCCTTGACTTTTTCAGTTTGACCTTGGTGATAGGTGCAGGGTTTGATCTTCCTGTCATTCTGGCAGCAAATCTCTTTCTATCAATTTCATCCCACTTTCTATCCACTGCTGTTTTGACAGCTCCCCCTTTCTTTTTAGAGCTCTTGTTAGCTGACCTTTTCAGTTTCTGTTGCTCTAGCTCACTCTTTTCTATCTCAGCAAGTACCCTGGCAATTGCAGCATCAGACTCTTCTTGATCTTTCTTTTGTTTAAGAAGTCTGGCCCTTTCATTGGCATCTTTGGAGCTCAATTCCAGTAGGTATGCTCTGTCAGCATCTGATTGCTCTTTCAGCAACCTTTTCCTTTCTTGTTTTTCTCTCAACTCAGCCTGAAAGGTTATTTGTAATATCATCTCTTGCTCCCTGTCCTGTCTTGCCTTTATCTTTCTGGCAATACTTTGATCTTTTGTTTCATCAGGACAAGGGGTATCTGAGGCTGAGTCAGAGGAAAGGCATGCTGTGGGGGAGGTATCTGATGTGGTAGTGTTGGAAGGAGTTGCTGTGGAGATTGGTGTTATAGTTGCTGGGGTAGGTGTGGTTATTTGGACTGTTTGGGTTGTTGTGGTTGTAGTTGCTGTAGGTGAGGGTAGGTGTAGGGTTGCTGATGGAGATGAAGGTGCAGCTACCTCAGATATGACAATATGTAATTGAGGATCACTGACCTGTTGTTTCTTTGATGGAGAAGTAGATGCAGGAGAGGTGTCACTGGTCCTTTTTCTTTTGATAACAGAAGATATGGGTTGCTGATCCTCCATATTTATATCATCTTCATCATCTAAACCCTGACCATTTCCATGACCACCTCCCTGGCCATCATCATTATTATCATCATCATTATCATCAGCATCATGCATGATGGTATCATCCTCCTCATCATCAGATGCATCAGCTACTACATCCCTATTCATCCACTCTCAGCGTGCCAATTCGTAGCTCACTGAGGTACCCTCAATTCTGGCAATATCATCCACTGCCCATTGCTGTACCAGCCCATTATAGTTCCTGAGCTCTTCAGCACTGAACTCAGGAAAGCTTTCAGCGACAGCCACCATGTCAGTAGCTATCTCCATATCCACCCAATACAGTTCAGCAACTGCAAGTGCCTCCAGCTCAGGTTGCTCAGCAATAGGACGAAGTGCATAGGTAGTGAGCACAATGTCCCTGTGAGCCTTGTTTGATAGCGGATCAGTCATCTTACGGGGCATCTCTGGGTCAGAGACCAAGTCCTCTTCTTCACTCTCCCCCTGACTGGTTCGCTCAAACTGATCAACTGCCCTAAGTATCTGAGCAGTGAAGTCTGCGTTTTCCTCACGCAGGGCAGCGACCTCAGCTCTAGTCTGTGTGAGCTGTGAAACAACCTGTGGAAGCACCTTAATAACTTTGTCAGTGTTATAAAGGTAGTTGGATACAGAGATGGCTAGGTCATTTTGGTTGGTGGTGAGCTGGGCAATAGCAGCAGCATGATTGGTGAAGTTTGTGTTGGAGGTGGAGGCTAGCTCAGTGACTGCATGATTTATTGCAGCACTAGCATCAGCTACTGTTTGAACCCTCTCACTAACAGATGCACTCCATGGTTCAATGGAGTTGTACACATCAGTGAGAGCAGCAACAGCTTTCTGGAGGACAGAGACATTGCCAATAAGTGCCTCACGGTCTTCAGTGAGCATCTTAATTTGGGTTTAGGATTGGGCAATGTACTCCATCAGTAGCTGATCTGATGTGGAGTGAGTGGAGGTGTTTGGGGGAGTAGTTTGGGTAATAATAATGGGGGTAGGTGTAGATTGGGCTACATGATCAGGGGGTGTGGTCTGATCAGCAGCAGCTTGGATGTTGTCACTGGAGAAAGATGTGGGGGTGAGCTCTCTGATGGGTGAGTTGGAGGTAGGTGGAGGAATGGGTTGGGTGTCCTCAGAAGTGTCCATTGGCATGATTTCCTCATCATCAGCTTGTGATTTAGCTGGTGGTTCATTGGAAATAGAAGTAGCGACCTGTATCTCACCATGGGTCAGTGGTGAGACATTGGCAGTCGGTGCAGTGATAGATAAGAGATGGCCCGGGTCTGTAGCCAGTGGTGTGACATCAGCTATGAGTGTGTTATCACTCACTGATGCCACTTGCCCTTTTAGTGAAATGTCACCCTTTTGTGAGGATGACAGGTGGCTGGGTTGACTCGATCTGAGGGTGTGGGGTGCACCCGAATCACTGCTAACAGTGGTTTAATCCACTGCAGCTGTCTGTAGTTTTCCCTTTGTAGAATCACTGGACTTTCGGGAGTCCAGTGAAGCAGTTAAAGTTAAGGGTTCAGCAGTGGTGCCCTCAGTGACTGAACGTACAGTCACTGATTCACCACTGGCATCCTTAGATGTCTTCTTTTTGCTATGTCCCTGATCCTTTAATGTCAGGGACCCTAATTTGGATTTTTTCTTGGGAGCAGTTGGTGGTTTCTTGATTGGTGGTTGACCAACAGTAGTCACTGGGGGTGTGGTCAGTGACGTGGTCGATGGGAGGGCAGGAACTGACATTTGTATGGCAGTTACAGGCTGGGGTGCAAGGATCCCCGGATGCTTCATAAAAGCAGGTAAAACTGCAGTCGCTGGTTTTGCAAAAATTTGAGATCCTACCAGAGTGGGCTCAAATCCCTGAAATGATACCCTATCATAGGCATCAAACTGATCCCTAAAGATCAGTGAGAGATACCTAGGGTAAGGTACATATTTTGCCCTGGCAGGCTCAGCGACCTTGGTGATCAGTTCATTGAAGATCACACTTGCATAGTCAACTCGTAGAGAGTTGACCAGTGACCAACTGATCTGTGCTTCCAGGGAGCTGAATTGATCATAGCTCCCTGATTTTGTGCCCAAAGATTGAATGAAATTTGTAAAAAGGGCATTCCAAACACCATCCATTTTGGTTTTATGGACCGTAGAGTACTTACGATTGCCATTGCCATCGACTGAGTATTTACACTCAATCTCAGTGAGCTCGACGAGGCCTTGTTTGGCAACGTCGCTCTCTGGCAGCGACTCGTATGACTCAAGGGTCGGCAGTTGTAAAATAGAGCGAATGGTGTTGGCAGTTATTATTATAGGTTGAGTACCATTGTCGATAAAACCCTGGAGTTGGGAAACACCAGAGACGACTGAGTGAGTGCAGGTATACCAGAACTCACTGAGCCATTCTGGGTTCATTTCCCCAGGAGACAAGGTAAGAGCAGGGAGGATAAAATGGTTTTTCAAAAAGTTTATCACCTCCGCATACTCAGGTTTTGTACAGGTTACATTTCCCAAATAGTTAGATTTGGGAACTGTAACGACAAGGGTCTCGCTGACCGCAGAGGCTTGAAGAGCTTTAATCTCTGGGGTAGGAGTGTAGGTATTATTGAAAAATTTAGTCCTTGCCATTTTTGAAAAGAAGGTAGAAATTTGAAAAAGTTAGAAATTTGCAGAGAAAAGTTGAGGAAGATGAAGTTTAAAAAGTAAGAGAGCGTAAAGAATGAAAAGGTGGGGGTTTCGCTGCTTATATACGGTTGCTGATGTAAAAAATATGTGGTTATAACGAGTATGTACGTGGTCAAAAAGGTAAAAAGAAATAATAAAATAAAAGTGGTTGGTGGTAGTGGAGCAGGGTGATGATGGTGAGGGGTGGTAACATTAAATGTTGATGGGAGAGGTGTGCCGAAAAGGTATACGAGGTGTCAGAAAAAGTGTACCTTTTCGAGTTCCCATAAGATATTTTAATAAAGTATTTATGAAGAATATAAATCGTTACAAATTAAATACAAAGTGTATTAATTGTAAGGAATATATGTCGAAATAAATGCAATATTAAATCGAAACTTTCGTTGATACATCATGTCTCAGCGAGATAAAAATAAGTTATATCTTAAAATAAAATAAATATTATGTTTCACATTTGATGTCGCTGATCAAATTTCAACTTAGAATACAAATCCAATCAGCTAGTCAAGTATGTGAATCATAAGACATAGTTTATTCATATGATATAAGGAATTTTCATGTACAGTTACCAAGTATATAGTTTATTTATTATAACTATGCTAACTTATTGTTCTAGCTGATTATATCAGTGAGAATAATAGATCAGCGAGTTAAAGAAATAAATTATTTATTCAGTAACTGCCTTTTCATTAAACAATCAGGTTTTAATCATTCATGTTCAGCATGCCCAACTCGCTGATGAGAAAGGTGAATCTTTTCTCATCTAAAGGTTTTGTAAAAATATCAGCGAGTTGGTAATTAGTTGGAATGAAATGTAATTCAATGTCACCTTTCATGACGTGGTCCCTGATGAAGTGATATCTGACATCAATGTGTTTTGTCCTTGAGTGCATCACAGGATTGTTGGCTATGGCAATAGCACTTTGACTGTCACAATAAATTGGAACATTTACAAAGTCAAAGCCATAGTCAGCGAGCTGATTTCTCATCCACAGAATCTGAGCAGTGCAGGCTCCAGCAGCGACATATTCAGCCTCAGCAGTAGAAGTTGAGACAGAATTTTGTTTCTTGCTTGACCAGCTTACAAGCTTTTCTCCAAGAAACTGAAAGCTACCAGAGGTGCTTTTTCTGTCCATCTTGCATCCAGCATGATCAGAATCTGAATATCCTTTCAGTGAGAAATCTGAACCATATGGGTACCAGAGACCAAGATTTGGTGTACCCTTCAGATATCTGAATATTCTTTTGACAGCGAGCAAATGGGATTCCTTTGGATCAGCTTGATATCTAGCACATAGACAAGTGGAAAACATAATGTCTGGTCTACTAGCAGTTAAATACAGCAGTGACCCGATCATTCCTCTGTAAGCAGTGATGTTTACAGATTTACCATCAGGATCAGCATGTAATTTGACTGCAGATGACATTGGTGTAGCAAGCGATGAGCAGTTGGTGAATTCAAACTTCTTTAATAAATCTTTAACATATTTTCCTTGATTTATGAAAATACCAGTGTTGGTTTGCTTTATTTGCAGACCAAGGAAAAATGTTAGTTCACCCATCATGCTCATCTCATAACTTTTAGTCATAAGGTTACTGAACTCCTTGCACATGTCATTGTTAGTAGACCCAAAAATAATATCATCAACATAAATTTGGACTAATATAACATCTTTCCTATCCTTTTTAATAAAAAGTGTGCTGTCAATTTTACCTCTGACATACCCACAGTTAGTTAAGAAGGTAGAAAGAGTATCATACCAAGCTCTGGGAGCTTGTTTTAGTCCATATAAAGCTTTATCCAGTTTATATACATAACCTGGATGCTTGGGATCAGTGAATCCAGGTGGTTGCTTCACATACACTTCTTCCTGCAGCTCGCCATTCAAGAAGGCACTTTTCACATCCATTTGATATACCTTGAACTTCTTGTGAGCTGCATATGCTAAAAACAACCTGATTGCCTCAATTCTAGCAACTGGTGCAAAGGTTTCATCGTAATCAATTCCTTCTTGCTGACAGTAACCTTGTGCAACCAGTCTAGCCTTATTTCTTATAACAACACCATCAACATCCATCTTGTTTCTGAACACCCATCTTGTTCCAATCACAGATTTTCCAGCTACTTGAGGTACTAACTTCCACACTTTATTCCTTTCAAACTGAAATAGCTCATCTTGCATGGCAGCTATCCAGTGATGATCAGTGAGTGCCTCATCAATTTTCTTGGGCTCAATCAGTGACACAAAGCTTACAAACAAACAAAAGTTAGCAGATGCTGATCTGGTCTGAACTTTGGATTGAGGATCACCAATAATCAATTGATTATCAATATGTCTAGTCCATTTAGTCACTCGCTGAGGTTCAGCAGTGACTTGATTATTCAGGGGTGATCCACCAGACACATCAGCATTAGAAGCAATGTTTAAGCTTTGGTTTTGAAAATGGATGTTGTTATTTTGATGCAAATGATGAGATGATGATGATGGGATATCAGCAGGCAAAGATGAAGTTTCTGAATTATTCTGAGCTAGAGTAGAGCCAGAAGTGTCTTCAGGGACATCATCTTCCCTTTCAGAATCTGATGGATGAACCTCATGCTTGTCATCACTGATTGAATTAAAAATAAGGTTTTCATAATCTTTTGGATCAGTGAGTGATTCATCATAAGATTCATCAAAGGTAACATCCATTGATTCTTCAATACATTCCCTTCTTTTATTGTAAACTCTGAAAGCTTTTGAAATGATTGAGTAACCAACAAATGTACCTTCATCAGCTTTGGGATCAAACTTCCCTAAGTGATCTCTTTTGTTTAAGACATAGCAGGTACTGCCAAAAACATGAAGAAAACTTATGTCAGGTTTTCTCCCCCTTAACATCTCATAGGCTGTCTTTTCATGTCTCTTGACAATCAGAGACCTGTTCTGAGTGTAGCAGTCAGTGTTAACTGCTTCAGCCCAGAAGAGGGTCTTAAGACCAGCATCTATGAGCATTGACCTTGCTGATTCAATCAAGGTTTTATTTCTCCTCTCTGCTACACCGTTTTGTTGAGGTGTTCTAGGTGCAGAGAAATTTTGAGAAATACCTTTTGAATCACAGAAACTTTCAAGGTCAATATTTCTGAATTCAGTGCCATTATCACTTCTTAAATGTTTAACTGAGCAATCATTTAAGTTTTCCATCTTTTTGATAAAGGATATAATTTCCTGTGTTGCATCACTTTTGGCTTTGAGGAAGAATACCCAAGTGTATCTGGAATATTCATCAACAATTACCAAGCAATACCTTTTACCACCAAGACTAGGAGAACTCACTGGACCAAATAGATCCATATGCATCAGTTGAAAGCATTCTGTCACTGAAGATGTTTGCTTGCTTTTGAAAGAAGAGCTGTAATGCTTTCCCTTCTCACATGCTGAGCAAAGCTTGTCTTTGTCAAAAGTGAGCTTTGGAAGACCATTTACCAAGCTATGTTTGCTGAGCTTGCTGATGGCTTTGAAGTTCAGGTGAGAAAGTCGCTTATGCCATAACCATTTTTCTTCTGAAACAGTTCTGGAATAAAAACATGTTCCTGATTGTGCTGAGTCCATATTGACTACATATGTATTTCCTTTCCTTTGAGCACCCAGGACAGCACTTCCATTTTTGTTGTAAACAACTCCAGCTTCATGATCAAACAGCACTTTATTCTTGGCATCACAGAACTGACTGATGCTTAATAAATTATGCTTCAGTCCTTCAACATATGCCACTCTCTTAAACATCATATTTCCATTGGTCAAGACCCCATACCCTCTGGTCTTACCAATGTTGTTATCACCAAAAACTACATCAGGACCCTTTTCATCCTGGTAGTCGCTGAGCAGGGACTTACATCCGGTCATATGTCTGGAACACCCACTGTCCAGATACCAGATTGTTTCTCTAAGAATGCCCTACATCAGGAGTAAACTGTTAGTTCAATTTATGAACCCATCCTGAGATGGGTTCATGGTGAATAAGCCCTTAACTTGGCTTCCACTGACCAGCAAAACATTTGACTCACTGGTGGTTGGTTGGACTTGTACTGATGAACAATCTGTTGACACATGTTGTCTATTTCCACACTTATAACATTTTTTATTTGTGGCTTTAGATTTCTTTTGCTCAACATGCTTATATGATTGAGATTTGAAAGAATTCAGACTTAATGTATCAGTTTGTTTCTTTAACTCCAAGTCACTGATGATAAGATCATCAGTCACTGGAGTGTCAGAACTGAGGTTGCTGAATAACTTTTGATCAGTAGTACTGATGAGAACTGAATTAATTGTTGACTTATTTATGCTTAATTCTTTCAGTTCATCAATACTTGCAGTTATATCACAGTTGTCAGTGACCAGTGAGCTTTTAACAAAGTGATTTGGTTTAGGCTCGCTGAAGACTGTCATTGGTTCAAAGACAAAGTTTGAAAAGGATTGATCAGGCTTGAATATTTGATCAATGCTTGTGGCATCAGCTAGAGAAGCAGCAGTGTCATAATCACCTCCCAAAATAGCTTTTACTTGTTTTGGAATTTGATTATTGACACACTAGTTTACATTTAATGCAGATTTGCACCATGACTTTATAACTTCATTGAGTTGAGAAAATTTGGTTTCAAAACTTATTTTCTCTTGAATGCACATTTGATTTGCATGTATTTGTGCATCAAGCTCAAGTTTCAGATCTTTCATTTTCAACAAATTTTCTTCTTGAAGTTTAAGTTTAGATGTTAAGTCATTGATCATGCATTCTTGCCTTTTCTGATTATCATGAGCATTTGATAGATCAACTATTAAAGTCTCAAAGATATTCTCCTTTTCAGTCACTGAAGCTGATTTAAAACAATGTACCTTGTAGAGAGTTTCTGGATCCCAGCCGGATGCTGAACATTTCTTAGCTACTTCTTTGATGTTATCATGGAAGTCAGCATCATCAGCCATCAGGCAGTAATCTCTATCTAAGCAAATCATAGCTTCTTCTTCATCAGATGATGAGGTTGAGTCGGAGTCGCTGAAAGATCCTTCTTCAGCGACAAACCCTTTTCCCTTCTTCTTGCCAAATTTGGACATAGCTTTCAGCTTCTTGTATTTTGACTTGTACTTGTTGTATTTGTCATTTCTGAAGCTGGGCTTTTGTTCAGGGAGAGGATTGACAGCTTTGGATCTACAGTCAGCTGCAAAGTGACCAGGTTTGCCACATTTGTAGCAGTCACCTTTTGACTTTGAGAAGTCACTAGATGGTGCACCAGCAAATTTGTTGAACCTTGTGTTCTTTCTGAAATTTGCAACCATCATAGCCATATCTTTTTCAAGTTTCTCTAGTCCTTCTTCATAGCTGACTTCAGACTTACTGTCAGCAGCACAACCTTCCTCATCTGCAATCAGTGACTTTGAACTCATCTGGGTGATCTTAACTTTCTGCCTTTGATCAATCTCTTCTAGCTCAGCTACAAGGGCATTAGAAATCTTTTGACTGCCTAGTGCAGCACGAATGTGCTCACTTTGATCAGCTTGTTTTTCAGATTGTTCCCAGTTTAACAATATACCATAAACTTGAGTTAGATTGAGAGAAGTATAATCATTACGTTGTCGAGTACATGTTGCAATGGTACCCCAAACTTTTCTAGGCAGTAGTTCTAGAAATTTTTCAACAACAAATCTTTGATCTTTACCTATATTAGCCTTTTCCATTTTATTTATTAAAGCTTGATATCTAGTATAGGTGGAGGCCAGTGATTCATTGGGTTCCATGGCAAACAGTTCATACTGACGAGTCAGATTTACTTCTCTACAGCGAATGATGTCGGGGGTTCCAATATAGATATTTCTTAGAGTGTCCCACATATTCTTCGCTGTATTGCACAATCTAATGGACTCAAACACTTCATCAGGAAGTGACATGCTTATGTATATTTTAGCTTGTTTATCCAGCCTAACCATACGCCTGTCCTCATCTGTCCATTGTTCCTCCCTTTTTGGCATAACCATTTCTGGTAGTGCAGGAGTAGTTGCAGTGGCTGCAACAGCAGGAATAATGACAGTAGGAGTGTGAGGACCGTAAGTTATTATAGAACAAAGACGATCATCAACAAGGTCTAAGAACATCATCATCCTGGACATCCAGGTTTCAATTCTTGATGGGTCAAATGCTGTGGGTTTTGTAGTGGAGCCATTTCCCTTCTGGTACTCAGAATCAACACAACTGTATTTAACGGATTCCATTGCAGATCTGGTTAAATTATATTTTAAACCAACTCTGCTCTGATACCAATTGTGAGTCCCTAATCACTATTATATTAGTGATTGTGAATCGTTAACAGTGAGTTAATTGTAGAAGGGGGGGGTTGAATACAATTAAAAACTTTTCTTTTGTTTTATAATGAGTTATATTTGATTAACAAGTTTTTAACCGTATTAAGGTAACAACAATATGAACACAAGTATGTATATAAGATAAACAGTTCAGATGCTGATACACATATAGCTGAAAGATAAATTCTTTTATTGATAAAATTTATCTCTTGTTGATTTGCGGAATAGATTAGCCAAAGCTAATCTAAATCAAACAATACAGCTAGTACAAGGAGATGAGCAGTAGTGGACAAACACGCTACCTGCTCACTCGCTGAAGTAAACTAGTAGTGGACAAACACGCTACTAGTTCACTTGCTGGTGTTACTTGTATCTTAGACAAACTAGTCACTGACAAACAAGTGACAATACAAGTAATCGACACAAAATGAAGTACAACATACTACGCTATTTATAGACACTGAAATCCTTGATTTCCGGATCTGATGGACACGTGTCGCTGCTTGATTGGAGAGGTAGTTGAGATGTGATGTATCATGGCACGACATTCTGTCTTGGGAAATATCACCTTGTACTATAGACCAATCAAAAGCTTCCACGTTACTCTTTTCAAGTTACGAGGAACACGTGCTGCGCCGTAGTAACGCCGAATGTTGACTTCTTATTTAATGCGGCATTTAATGCTGCAGTCACTGATAGAAACAACAATTCTCCTCATTCTCGATGCGAGCTAACATGCTCTAAAGAATGACTTGAACAGCTAATCTTCAGTGACTTCTTTTATTCAGCAGTTGAGAGAACTCAAGAAGACTTGGAGACTCTCGCTGATAGATGAGTATCAGCGACACACATAGTTGAGTCTTTGATCTTTATAAATTCTTCTTCTACTGGTCTAAGATACAATCAGCGACAAGAAAACCTTCAGCAACACTATCTTCAACTTGAATCATACTCCATGTACAGAGAGTAATGCTCTCGCTGATGATGATCAGCGACACACAAAGTTGAGCATCATTCTCTTTCAGTAACTCAGAGTGACAGAAGATCAGCGAACATAAACTTCAGCAACAGGAGTTTGACTTGAAACATTTCTTCACAGAGAGATCTTCAGTAAGTGGGTCAGAGACTTGAGACAATAAGGCACCATCAGTGACTTCGCTTAACAGCGACTAATGACTTCAACAATCTGCTTGTAGACATTATCTAAGTCTCCCCCTTAATCTTGAGTTTGACGATCAGTGACTCAACAGACATATCGTACTTGTGTAAATAGTAAAATAATAATGCTATTTGTACATTATTTGTATACTTTATATTTTTAATGATTTTAATTAGTGGTGATAATTTACGACATAAGTTGAACTATCACACGAAAATAAATGAGGAAGAGATGCATTTTCAAGTCTCAACCCGTCAACTTGTTTATCATATTTTATTGAGTTTGGATTAAAGTTCACGTCAACGGATTGACCGACCAAACAGTTTAATGCATGTTGTATATGGGTTGGCTACTTTTAAACCGTTAACCCATTTATCAAATTAGTTTCGGGTTTATAATGTGAACTCTTGACCCGCAAACCAAACTCGACCCACATCGCAATCTCTAATTATAATAATTGAAAGATAAATATAATAAAGACACAAATATCTAATATAACTATAAAATGCTTTCAGTTATGAATTTGACGTTGTATAAACTAATATAATAATTTCTACTCTTTTGTTACAAATCAAATGGGCAATGTTTTATATAACATTAAAATACTAACATTTATAATTATTTGAAGTCATTTCAAATGTTTAAGTGTTGAATAACATATCTAGCAGTATAGTATATAAATTTTAAGTATTTTTCTTTTTTATAGTTTAAAATTTTGATAGTAAATTCTTTATATATTAGTATAAATGATAAAAGATATAGAAGATTGAAGTGAGTTATATTTATAAAAAACATATGACTTTTTATTAATAGTTATATTAAAATAATCTTAAGTGTTGAATAACATATCTAGTAGTATATATATTTTAAGTATTCTTCTTTTTTATAGTTTAAAACTTTGGTAGTAAATTCTTTATATATTAGTATAAATGATAAAAGATATAGAATATTGAAGTGAGTTATATTTATAAAAAAACATATTATTTTTCATTAGTAGTTATATTAAAATAATCTTAAGATACATTTAATTTAAATATTCATTAATATGTCATATAAGTTATAAAAAAGATATATTTATGGGTTTACATTTGTAACCAAAAATTAATTTTAATTATTAGATATTAATTTGTATAATAAATTGCATTTAATGTAATTTAAGTGTTAAAAATTGAATGAGAACATTAAACGTTGATTATTTTAATATGATTTTAATTCAATGTTTATTTAAAGGGTATGGGTAATTTAGACTTTTTGTCACCTCATCTTCACTATTTAGGTAGTTATGGTTTTCAACTTAAGATCAATGGTTCACATTTAATTGTTTAAATCATTTAAAGGTTAGGATTAAATTAGATTACCTAATTCACATTTTCCTTTAATATATAAAGAAGATGCTTTATTAGTAAAGTAATTTAATTTGACATAACTTTTCATTGAATGATGCTCATTTAATATTGTCTTGTAACATATATATTCGATAAATTGTTGATACAAAGTAAAAGGTATCTTTTTTTTACAAATGTTCTAATCATCCTATATCCTTGAATACCAGTACAACACCATAAAGCATATTTAGTGGTGTAGGTATAATTTTTTATGATGTACGGATCATCGTACTTCCTTAAATTTCTTATTCACTCATGTAGACAATATACCATTAACTAAAAGCCAAACAACACAAGAGTCGAACCAAATAACTACAACAGGAGCACAAACAATGCTACAACCAACAACAAAGAAATAAAGGTCCACATCACAAGATGCAATACAGAGGACTAAACAATGTAAAACACCTTAGTATTGGTCTCTCCTTTTCTTTGTGTGTTTCTGGCATAGCCCAAGTAAGATGGTCAGATGATGAAGAATAAGTTTATGGTCAATACTAAATATTAGCGGTTTACATTCCGTAAGAGGGTCAATAGTGTTGTCCATTTCACGTCCTTAGACCAAGATATGGCACACTACTGTAGTGAAGTATACGTGACAACGCTAACATCATCAGAACACCTCTTGAAGTTTCTGCTCCCATTCAATTTGAAATCAAGGCCATCACCTAAAAAGAAGAAAAACTAAATGTCTTTAAGCAATACAACACATGACACATCACGACTGGTCATAAACTAAATAGTTATCTGACAGTAAAACGAACGGAATGGGTTGCTTGTGTAATGAGTCACATATGTTTTGGGTCAGCAGACGATCTTAGAGTTCATATTAAAACGGGTTGGGTATGCCCATCAATGATTTTTCCTTTTTTCTGAATAATATCCATAATCAATGTTCAATAAGATTCAGAAATAATTTGTATCTGCAACATAATAATTTACCTTTTTTGGAAATTTTTAACCTCATAACTACTAATTAGATAAATTCACCCTGTTTGAACAGCAGACCCGCTTTCTTGCGGCCATCTTTTCCATTATCCAATTATCTGATATCCATAATAAACAACCTAGATCCAGCCGTGATTTGCAAGCATATATGCCATATAAAGCTTCTCATCTCTGTGATCATGTCAGATTGTATAGATGTCGGAGTACAAAGAATTATTGGAACATGGAAAACCTAACACAAGACAAAGGTGAAGCATTTCAAACAAATGAGGATGTTGAATGTGACCAAATACGAAACTGACTAAAAGCTTGAAGCTGATCAAACCAATAAACAATACTTAAGATACAAACATGTGGTTGCTCCAGCAAAAGCAAATTATCTTCAAACACCAAGAATCGATGTACGAAGAACTGAAACAAAATTCATTGATAAATCCCCAAGCTAAACCCCAATAAAAGAACTGAAATATGATTAAATAATAAGTTTTAGTATCAAATCATGGGGTTACTTGGAAGAACTCCATGCACATTACCTGTCAAAAACAAATTAAATCACATCTTAAGCAAAAACATCTTGTAGTATCACCATTTTCATCATCGATTTATATAAAGCAAACTCAATTCTATTATTTTTACATTGCTTAATTGTAATGCGGGGAAGTTTGAGACAGAGTCTGAATTTATTTTACACTGTTAGGGTGGGGTTCAAATGAGAATAGGAATTTGTGTGAGAATGAGGGAACCAATGATATCAAGCCATGTGTACAAAGAGAATGTTCACATGTACAAAACCCATTTACCCCCAACATCAATTATCTTACAAACGACAAATTGAAAAATTATGAAAATTGCACCATTAAATTCAGCGTTTTATCCTCTTCGATTTGCCGCCCCTCAAGGCATACTTTCGACGAGTTTGTTTTTTTTCCATTTTTTTCGTGGGTTTCACATTTACTAACACATGTGTTAAAGTGTTGCGTTTAGCGTTTAGGGTTTCACATTTACTCCCCGAAACCCCAAACCCCAAACCCTAACCCCTAAACCCCAAACCCTAAACCCTAAACGCTTTACGAAACTCTAAACCCTAAATCATACTAAACCCTAAACCTTAAACCCTACTAAACCCTAAACCCTACTAAACACTAACCCTAACCCTAAACCCTAATTTTAGCCACAAATTAAATGTACAAACAATCACTAACACATGTGTTACTAATTTGTAAACCCACCAAAAAATGAAGAAAAAAAAAAGTTGTCAAAAGTATGCCTTGAGGAACGACAAATCGAAGAGGAGAAAATGATGAATTTTATGGTGCAATTTTCATGATTTTTCGACTTACCGTTTGTGAGATATTTAATTCTTAAAAATGTGGAGGAGAGAGAATAAAGTAACACATGACATAAATTTGTTGGTTCCCTCATTCTCACTCAAAATTGATGTACTCATTTGAACCTTACTACACTATTATTCAGAAACTATTTAATTTCAACCTCAGATAACAAATTCGTGAAAACAACAAACACACCTTTCCTTCAACATGCATTCCTGTCGAATGCATTTTTTCTGACATTCCAAAACCTAACCGATTTGTCAGTTTGGCTGCTAATATTGCACTCATGTCAACAGCCGTTATAAGATTTAGTTCCAGCTCCAAAACCTTAACTCTATGAATGATAATCTAATTATAATCGAATTATTAGGCCACTCCCAACCCTAAACTCAACTGACTGAAACCGACGGAGCCACGTCAGCGTCACGTCAGCTTTTTCAGAAAACTGACTGAAACTGACAGACCCCTCCCATCCCTGCTCCGTCACTTCATTTTTCTGGGGCCCGGTTGGGATTTTTTAATCAACTAAAATACAAAACAATTTAAATTAAACACAATATTTTAAATTAAACACAATAATTTAAATAAAAACATTCCATTAAAAATAAAAATTACCACAATTCCTAAAAATAAAAATTACCACAATTCCTAAAAATAAAAATTACCACAATTCCTAAAAATAAAAATTACAAGAAATTCTAAAAATTTAAAAGTACGATAATTTAAAAACTACTAGAATAATAGATAATCTAATCGGAGCTCGACTCGTCGGTTTCGTTCGCGTTTTCTTGCTCGTCTTCGTCCGATTCGTTGTGGGACCACTGTGGTTGTGACCATTGCGTGTGGTGGGGGAATTGTGATTGTGGTGGTGAGGATTGTGTGTTTGTGTACCACCCTTGGAATGCATAATTATTCCTCGGGTCGTGCGGATCAAGGGTGAACGGGTTTACAATAGGTGGGAAGTTGGCAAACCCGGTAGGTTGAGTGTTTGGTTGAGACAAAGATCCGGAAGCTTGAGTGTTTGGTGAAGTCGGGTTTGGTAACGGGTTATTCAACAAATTTTGCCACATATCTTTGGCAATACTTTGTTTGTTGTTTTTGGAAGTTGATTTGTTGTTTTTGGACATTTTTTTAGAGAGGTTTTAGAAGTTGAATTGTGTAAATTGTTGTGTGAAGACGAGTGTAATATGTAAATATATTTATAGGTAAAAGTTTAAAAAAATAGTTTGAAAGTTTAAAAGTTTTTAAAATTTAAAATTTTTAAAAGTTTGAAAGTTTTTAAAATTTAAAAGTTTTAAAAAAGGGGGAATGTTTAAATTTTAAAAGTTTGATTTTTTTTTTTTTTACTTTGAACCGGATAACAAGAAAAAAAAACAAGGAAATGGGTCCCACGCGTGAACCGATGCCTCATCGTCAAACCGAAGAAGGAAAACCGACGAGCCAACCGACGAGGCCGTGCCATCGCCGTCGGTCTCGTCGATTTCAACCGACGCAAAGTGACGGGCCGGGTTGGAAGTGGCCTTATATATCAGTAAAAAGATTAATAAATCACAAACTCATGCTAGAAAAGAAGTGAATTTACCAAATGATCGTCACCAATAGATTGACAACAGACCATCATTCAATAATCATTGGTGGATATCTTCCCATATACAAACTCTGAACTACAGCTTCTTTCTGCATATATTTTTGCATACAAAAGTTAACCAATAGAAATTTTTTAAAATGATGCTTAGGTCAAATTGGTTGACCCGAAACACTTTTTGTCCAAACCTTTATTTTGTATAGATAATTAGTGTGCTAAATTTGACAGATATCACAAAATACACAACTTCTTATAACTTAAACTTATCCTAAAAAATTCTCTTTATAAGTGTGTGTCTAGCAATTATTAGCTAAAACATACCTAGTGTGCTTCTACATCACGCATGAGAGTGCAACATTTAACTTTATAAAACATCAAAACTTGTACATAAGATGCTATATAAAAATTCACTATAAACAGCATCTCTAAGCATATAAAGAGCTCATGATCATTTATACAAATTCAAAAACAATAAAACTAAGGTCAAATTCATACCACGGTCCAGAGTTTGTACTTCTGCAAGAACCAAGGTATGATTGGAATACATATTGGCCATCATTGAGTGCCCTCATTATTGACTGGACAATATTAGTTAAACAACAAAATTTGGTTGAACTTTAAACCCGGCAATATTAGTTACCTTTGCGAATTCGTTTAATTCTTTCAAGTGCACCAAGGCGGGTCTCACCATCTCCTCCCTTTTCGTTCACTTTTACTGCTTCTTCGTCTCTTTTTCTGACAAGACCTCCAAACACAGTCCCTGGTACATCTTTCTGTGCAATCTCATCATCTTCATCGCTCTCACTCCCTTCTGGAAGTTCAATCTCTTCTTGGTTTTGGATTTTCTCTGAAGAGATTTCTGTTAATTGTGCCCCACCACTTACAAATCCAACAAATCTTCTATTAGTGATGTCATTGGTGGCAAGGTCTTTAGGGGCAGCAGGTGCTAGTTGCCTTTCTAAAACAGCCATTTCATCTTCAGTCACACCGGCTTTCTTTAATTGATCTATGGCTTCACCCACACTAGGCTTCCGCATCATATACTCGGGTAGCATGACTTGCTTCTGCAATATCCAATTAAACTCGTTAGTATCTTATGACTACCGAATAATTTTTTTATGAGAATACAACCATCTTTAATGAAAATCTAACGAAATGGCTCGTCGATATTCGATAACCAAAAGTAAAGGGTGGCAAAATCGGCAAACTTGAACAGATTTAAATAGTGGGTCAGATGTGTCAGATATGCTTTAAAATACCTTATTGAATTATTTCCAAGATAATCTAAGCTTTTTTTAACTATGATAATTTAGAAAAAATGTATGAATTACACTCTGGGCAACTTTCGACCCCTTTTGACCCATTTCTTATCAGCTAAATGTTCTTATGTTGAAGTTTGACTGATTAGAGAAAAATATATTAGCCCAAATAAACCCATTTCGTAAAATGGGTACCCATTTCGTAAAAATGGGTAGTAATTGCCACCTTCAAGCAAAAGGGATAACTGTAGCTTCTACTCAACAGTCTTCAGCAACCAGTAAAGGGATGCATGCATAATAGCAATACAATAATTAGGCGATGTTCATAAAATTACAATTTTTCAACTTTTGCAAGCCCAAAGACTTCCTTCCTAAAGACAAGGAGCCTCCGTACACTATGGTCGCCCTTAATTCAAAATAGACTGCATATGCACAAGATTTGGTCTAGTCCTTGCTTAGCCGGTCTGAGTCACAAAATTTTGGGCCTGACGGTTCTAACGAGTCTTCTCAGGCCTATAACAGATAGATATATTATTCACTTTGTATCCTAAGTTGTCCTCAACACATACATTAGTTACATAGTATAACTTTTTATCCTAACCAGTCTTCTTAGCGCTGCTCTGGTTTCCATGCGTTATGGAACTTTCCATTAAAATACATAAACATATTTTTGCCCCCCTTTAATCAGTAACCAGTCTTAACAGATCCTTTTACCATAATCAGGCCCTGTTTGGTCCTTGATTTAACCATTCCCTGCACACACAACAAAGGGCCTGTTTAAGGACCACCAGCCTAACCGGTCCTTCCCTGGCCTTCCAGAACCGATTACAGGACAAGCCTTATACTAATATTGGGACCATTTGTAAATCTATACTTGACCGTAGCTACATAGTGGCAAGGTACGAGCTAGATTGTAGTCATATTGAAAATTAATGTGAACCAGAAGTGTAAAATTGGGTAGGTCGTACAGATACTAGTGTATGCTCGAATAGCCTTAAAGGGAACTGGTGCTCGAGTCTTCTGTGGGAAGGGGTGTATCTTAGATCCTTCTAAAATATATATCAAGTTATAATGAAAGACAGTTAACAAAATATATAAATTAATGGAATGAAATAATGAAATAGAAAAAGAAAGAAAATTAAAAATACCCGGCTATGTTTTGCAGAGACACTCCTCTTGATACGAAGCATGTCACAGAAAGTATCCTCATTCCCATGTAGTACTTCAAAGTCCTGCCATTTTTTCGAGAGGTCGCCATCAGAATGAGGATATGCAAGCCAAGATGCATAAACGAATATATTACGTGCACGATCAATTTCCCCCAGACTTTTCTCAAGCTCTGCATACTTGATGCACATCTTCATTACGTCCTTTTCAGGAAGTCCTTCAGAAACAATTGCCTGCTCATAGATCTCCCTAGTTTTAGGAACTCCATATATTTCAGCCGTAAGCGCTATGTAAATTTCATACATGCTCAACTTCTCGTTGGGTGGGACAGCCTTTGTTGCTTGATCATAAACTCTCAAGGCTCGCTTAGCTAGACCATAATCCTCCTCTAACTTAGCATATTGTAGATATAATGGCTTTACAACATCAGCAGGAGCCTGTTTAATTATCATAAATAATTGAATTGATCAATTATAACTGTAACTAAAAGATATGCACAGAATGAGAATAAAAATTATTTTGTATGCAAGAAAAGTAGCTATACCATCTCAACAGCATGCTCAAATAGCTCTCTGGATCTTTCAAGTTTGGACTTCCCATATCTTTTTACAAATTTTGAAAGATAAGTAACCCAAATGTCTTTCGCATGTGGATATTTGAAGATCTTCACCCCTCGTTCATAAACCTTAAAAGCATCCTCGAAGCACTTATTATCCTGAACCATATCAAGCATAAGTTTATGTTTTTTTTACATTGATTCAAGTTATAATAAAAGAAAAAAATGGGCTTCATACCTCTAACAGCATTGCATAGTTTAAAATAATTTGTGGAGTGGCAATGCGAAGATCCAAGATCCTCTCATATATGGCACAGGTAGATTCCAAAGTGCCTAAACTTTCCTCTAAATCCACATAAAATGTCCATAGTCTTAGGGACTTGTGCAGCTTTATTTGTACTGGTTCATTGCCATCGGCAGCCACTGGAGTAGAAAGATATAATAAAAAGAAGCAACGAAAAGGATTGTAAGTCGTAATTCTAGAGTACAACTACAAAAGCTTAAAGTAAAAAATAAGCTCATCATACGCTTAAGATAGAGTCCAAACTATCAACAATATACGCATACTATAAAAGTGAAGCGCTGTGAATTCATGATATCTACATAACCTTAATAGTTTTCTAGCAAATATTGCAGCCAATAGACACATTTGGCAGTTAGAAAATGTCCAATTCTCTACTGCATTCCCCATACTTGGTTTATTTAGCAGCAAAAAAAGGATAGCTACATACGGTAAGCAATATAATACCATTAGGCGGGGTTCAAAATGCTAAACAATAGCCACAAAAGGCAGGCCTGCCACCGGCAATACTTACATTGCTATTTATCAAATACCATAACGCCGTTGGAAGATGTTTTAGAGCTGATAGAAGGTGACAAATGGAGCAGGACAGGTAGGTGTAGTGGGAGTGTGTGACAGGTCATTCACTCTCTTATCCATTATTTGTACTTTGTATCTAAACCTTAAATAATAACAAAGACTAAATTATTACAGACATGACTAGATTAGGCCTTTATGGGTTTTATACACTTTGATAAACTTGATATATCAACCCATTCAACAGGTTTACTTTTTAGTTGAATCTTATGCTCCACATGAGATAGAAAATCAAAACTATATAGATAACCCAAATCATCCATTTATAGGTAACCAAGTCAGAATCACCTCTTAAACAAATATAAGTAGATTATTGCAGAAAAAAGTACGACCACAACTTAAGTCTAAGGTGTACTCCTATTGGCCAGATTGTGTACCCATGGTGAACTACAAGGGGATAACAGTAGAGAAACTACTACAAATGAATCATATCTGGATGGAAAAAAAAACACAATGATTCTTTTATAAATAAGTGTGTTAACCACGAAAAATCAAAACAAAGAAGCATTAGGTTTACCTGTGCGTTTGACTTCAACAGAGGGTTCAGCTGTAGCACACCTCATTAGTTTCAGAGCTTCCTTGACATTTTTGTGCCTAAGCTCCATTTCTGCCCATTCACACCAGACATTAGCCAAGTTATCCACAACTTTATAGTTAACTTGGACAGCCTTATCAAATATCCTTCTTGCATTAGCAATGTCCTTATGAGTTTCATACAATTTGGCAAATGCAACCCATAAGGTATGAGGTTTTCCAACAGCTTTCACTGGATCAATTGTTCTTACGGCTTCAGTGTGTGTCAATATCTGCTTTGTCAGATTGCCTTCAAAGATCTTGACTCTCCTATGCCACTGTTCAACATTATGAGGGTTTTGGCGAAGAAGGACACTATTAGCTAGTTCCGGCCTTCTGTCCATAAGATGCTCTAATCTCGCTATCCTCAGATCAACGTCCTTTTCGTCACACAACCAAAATTTCTTAAACTTCCCCACATTAAGCCGATCATCTTCATCCTCAATCCCGTTCTCTTTCTCACCATCTTCCTCTTCATCCTCACTCTCACTCATCCCTTCCATCTTCAAAGCAAGCACACTTTCTTCAAACTGTGAATACGCATCAAAGATCACACTAAGATCCCTCAGAGTAACAACCGTCATCATCCCTTCTTCAAACACATCTCTAGCTTTCTCCAACAGCTTCCTCCTAATATAATAATCGGCTAACGAAGTCCACAACCGCCCCACCTCATCCGTAAACTTCCTAATCCCACCTCTAATAATCGCATCCACATTCAAACCCGAAATCTCCATAGCATGTTGAGTAAGCAAATCACAAAGTTCCAACCACAACCTATGTTTACTCTTCCCTTTAATCGAACAATAAAAGCGATCGTCATTCAAAACCCCAGCCAACCTCTCTGCAGCCTCTTGCCACAACCCCGAATTCAACAAAGACTCAATTAAATCCTCAATATGTCCAGGATCATAATTCATATACCTCCTATAAACCCTAAGTGAAGTCTCAATAGGCACACCTTTCTGACTCACAAACACCAAATAAGGTTCCCAAATCCTATCATGTTGAGTAACAGGCAACGCGCATAACGCCCTATCGAAAGTCCTACGAGTCCTAGTAACTAACTTCTGTTCAGTCAAACTAGTCAGATACATAATCCAAACCCTAGGCATTTTATGCATAGTAATCAAAGCACGTTCAAATGTATTATTCAAGGTTTGATACTGCGAATGCGATATCGGTAAGTTACGTACCAATTGGAGGCGTTCCCGGAGATAAGCAAGCCATAATTTGTAACTTCCAGGAAGAGCTTTGAGAGCTCGCTCATAAATAATCGATCTTTTTGTGAATGGTGATTCAGTTCGTGCAATTAAGTAACGGCACCATAGTTTGAGACTAAATGGATTTCTGACAAGTTGTTCTTCGTAGAGAAGATCGTCTTGACTCGGATATAGTTCCAGTGGAATCGACATTCACTACCAAATTGAATGTGTTTGTTTTAGAAACCCTATGAATTGTGATGAACAAGGGTCCGCCCTACGTAATGATTATTACGACTAAATCCTGAAACTGGATCAATCTACGTAGCGAATGTAATCCGGAAGAGGAATAATTATCGATTAAATAATCAAACCCTAGAAATTCGATTTAGAATTCGAATGAAGATGAATGTAGGTGACGTAAACAGTTTGGGGTTTTTGTGTTCGCGGTGAATCCGGGGAAAGAAGGGGTATTATCTCATCAGCGAAGGCAAAACCCCCTTCAAGAGAGAACCTAACAGCGCACTGGCAGCTTATATATATGGGTGGGTAAAAGGTAACTGGATGCAGATATATATCCGAAAAAAATATTTATAAAATATTTAATTTAATATAAAAAGTGTATAAATAATTGGGAAAAACCACGGATTTGATCTTTGACCGTACCTTTTTTAACAAAATAATCCGTTGACCTAACATTTTAACAAAATACTCTACCTTTTGGCGCCAAAAGTGGCGCCCCAGGCGCCCCATCAATATTTAGTACATTTTAAAACCTTAAGTCAAATATTTATTAATATTAAAACTCATTTAATCAGCAATTAATATCCTTAATCGCATGTTTTGGGTGGGCCCGACGCCCCATTGACTGAACCCGGCGCCCCACGCACCAAATGCCGCCACGTGGACTCACGGAACAACCGATGTGACATTGGCGCCCCACGTGGGCTTGGCGCCCCACAAGTAGGCCCGGCGCCCCACAAGTAGGCCCGGCGCCCCACCTTTTGCAGCCTCGTTTTTGGAAAAGGAATCAAACGTCAAATCCGGAGCCCCATGTGTCAAATCCGGCGCCTCATGTGTCAAATATGGCGCCCCATGTGTCAAATCTGGCGCCGGTTCATTTTTTTGTACACTCCTTTTAACTGATTTCAATTATTTAATAATTGATTCTTTAGCGCCAAATTTTTAAAGGAGTTGATATATACAACACATAAATTACTTCATACAACAAGACTGTGTATTGCTATACTTGTATTCTGTGCTATAATCATTGTACATATGTTGTTTGAATCAACTTTTTTTGTTGTATGTATCACTACCAAATTTTTAACTATATCAATTCCGGGCCCTATCACAGAATTTATTTATATCAATTGTGCGCCTGATGTCATTGGATTCTTAATTTGTGAATGGTAGAGAGTGTAAAAATAATAAAAGAAATTATGTACATTATTATTATTGGCTTATTGTTGTGTTCTCCTTATAAAAAGAATGAAGGTTAACTCTTTTCCTATCCATCTTCCAAAAACGTGTTATATTTGAAAAAATGAGTTCAGAGAGTGTTAATATTCTTTTGTGTTGGGGTGGATCGTCGGAAATTGTAAACGGCGTGTATGAATACTTGCCGGTTGGATTACCTAGACGAGCCATTAGTTTGCCAGCGAATGTAAGGCATTCGAAGTTGAAAAAATGATAGCTAAAAAGGCTCGTTTAGATGTTCAACAAGAATTTAGATTATGTTATAAAATGTCAACTTTCACACACCCGGTTGATATTTTTGACGACGAAGATATCGGTTTTCTAATGGAAGTCGTTCGTAATAACCCATATGGTGATCTAACATTATTTGTAGTTCATCAAATGGGTGTCGGTAGTGGAAGCAATCAACCTCATGTTCTCGGTCCTTCAACGGGATATCATCCCCAACAGATCAACGATTACCCATCCCAACAAATAAATACATTTGACCTAAATACATACCGTACCCCAGAAATAAATCATTATCATACCCCTCAAAGTAGCCAGTACCCAATTCATAATCCATTCGTCTATTCACACGATCACATTTCTCAGCATGTTAGTGACCGTCAAGATTTCTTTCAACTCGAAAATGAAGAGCCTCAAAGTACATTTGGTGCTAATAAAAAACATGAGGTTTACGTCGATCTAAATTATAACCCTATAACTGATCCAGATGTGGCAAAGGAACTTGGTATATCCGAGTCTTCTAGTAGCGAACGAGAGTACGATGTTAAAAAGGGTGATGATAGTGAAGACGAAGATGATGTTAACCACGAAGAAAAAGTAGGTGTTCCTCCTCAAACGCAACCCAACTACTTCTGGTCAATGCCTGAATCACTAAAATGTCCCACTTTTCAACAAACACCCGGAAAACCTAGGAGTTATGTGCCATCTTCAAAAATTTATGAAGGTCGGTTCTTTAGTAACAAAGATGAGCTAAAAGTTTTTTTGGGTATTAAATGTCTGGAAGATGGTTATGAATTTAGGGTAACTCAATCATCAACCACAAGATTTGAAGCACATTGTGTGAAAAAGGGTTGTGAATGGTTCTTTAGAGCTACAAAATGATAATTCAGTTTTTCAAGTCAAAACCCTAAAAGACCACCACACATGCTCTAAAACGCAAACTAATCCGAATCATCGTAATGCAAACAAACATGTATTGGGTCACATACTTCGTGATCAATTGAAAGATAGCAGTAGGGTATATCGTGGGAGCGACATCATGATCGATTTAAATCAAAGATTTAAAATAGATGTTTCTTATTCTCAAGCTTGGCGGGGAAAGTGTCGTGCGATAGAATTGTTAAGGGGGACCGATGAGGAATCATTTTACAAGCTACCCATTTATTGTCACAATTTGAAGAAGGCTAATCCTGGTACGGTGACCCACATTAAGACCGATAATGTAGGGATATTCGAGAATCTTTTTGTTGCTATTGGCGTTGCGGTTAGTAAATCTTTATCCTTGTTGTACTTTTTTCTTTCGTATTTAATATAACTAACAAATCTGAATTGCAACTTCGAAGTTTTGTTTACTACTTAAGGCCAATACTCATTATAGATGGTGCACATTTAAAGGGCAGTTACTTGGGAACAATGTTTTTAGCAGTGGGAATGGATGCGAATAATCAAATTTTGCCTGTGGCATACGGAGTCGGTAAAACGGAAAGTGGCGAGAGTTGGATATGATTTTTGTCAAAGCACAAGGAGTGCATTGGTGAAATACCCGGTTTGGTATTCATATATGACCGGGCAGTATCCATCGATCTAGCAATAAGGCAAGTTTTTCCGCATGCTTATCATGGTTTATGTTGTCGACATTTGATGGTAAATTTAGGGTTAAACACAAAAGAGAAAAAAAATTCCAAAAATTATACTGGAGGACATGCAAAGCGTATAGGGTTTCAGACTTTGAGGAATGGAAGGCGCGCCTTGAAGCAGCGGTACCTACTACTTCTCGTATTATGTTGCAAGCCGGTGTGCATAAGTGGTCACGAGCACATTATCCTGGTGAACGTTTTAATATAATGACTTCAAATAGTGCAGAGTCCGTTAACGCCTTATCTAAATATGCACGTAAACTTCCAATCATTATGCTAGTAGAATTTTTTCGACAATCTGTGCAAGATTGGTACTTCGTACGCCGTGAAATTTCAGGTAAAGTTTAAAAATTACTTAATTTAGTTTAGTGTAATGTAATCATTTTTATATAATTTTTGTGTGTTCAACATTTTTGCAGTGCTACTCCCAAATGAATTTACACCTTGGGCAGAATCTAAATTCGAAAAAAGAAAGTTTCACAGCTTCAACTGGAAAACACGTGGCATTAGTCAAACACAATTTGAGGTTGATGACGGAGGTAAAATGGGTCTTGTTAACTTTGGTGATGGTACGTGTAGTTGTAGAAAGTGGCAACTTTCTGGAATACCTTGTGGACATGTTATTTCGGTTGCGCGGTGGTTGCGTATTGATGATTGTAATCAATATTTCTCGGGTTGGTATTCTAAACGCGTATACCAACAAACATACGAAGACAAGATTTTTCCATTACCGGATCAATCAGAATGGCAACAACCAAGTGGGCTGATGAATGTGCATCCACCCCTAATGGATAAAAGACAAAGTGGTCAACCACGTGAAATAAACCGTATGCTATCCCGTGGAGAGAAAAAAAGAGAGATTGAATGTAGCAGGTGTCATAACAAAGGACATATGAGAAATAAATGCACTGCATCAGTTCCAAGCGAGTCGAAATGGCTATCTAAAACGCGCAAGTTCTTCGGGAAAAAGAAATCATAGCCATCCGAGAAAGCACATCACCAATATGATTTGAACGAGTCAGATGATGAGATATATGATCCTGTAAATTTGGGTGATTTCTAGATAGATATTTCTATAATTGTTTGGATTACTTTGGGTGTACCATAATGTTGTTGGTTTACGCATGTAAGATAATTATGTTGGATTATCTATGTACCATTATTATTATTATATGCAATCTGATCGGAGTTCAAAAACGTGAGAACTATATTTGCAAATGGGTAAATGAAATCAACTTTCAAATAAACTAAGTTTCTAACCAAAAATTTTATACAGACCTCTAGAAAAATATACCCCTCATAATACATCAACTAACACCAGCGTATTCATTTTTTCCAACACGTAGCTTATATAATTCAATAGTCATTCTTAGTCGATAGTTTTTCGCCCAGATAGTGTAGTCGCCGTCTATTTGAAGAGGTAAATTTTCTAACAATCTTTCTATAAAGTGACAAACAAAAACCCCACAATCCACTGCATTTGGCTGCTGTGGCACATTAACAGCATACCCAAGTGTCACTATGATCTTCTTTTTCGCTGTCTTCTTGACTTGTTTCCAGTAGCCGAAGTTCTTTAAAAAATCTGGAAGATACTTCTCTAAAGTTTGCTTGACAAACTTTAGGTATTCGCTTCGATCGGATGTCATGCTGTCATATACAGTCAACGTCCACGTCGACAAATTGAGCTCCCTAAGCATCCAGTGATCACTAGGGTGTAAAGGGATGAGAACCTGAAATATAAAGCAATTTTATATTTATTATTTATGAAGTAATTTATGTTATATAAAGCATATATAAATTATATATATTTACTATAAAGCATATATTTACGTTGATGTTCTATATTTACTTACACGATCGATGTAACGCCCCTCTTTTAATTACACAATATTATATTAATAAACCGGAAGCGTAGATATTTAGAACTCATATTTTATTAATGCACAATATATGATATGTACAAAACAGTTTATAGATAAGTTATTATAATTAAAAACTACTACACCACTTCACTATTCGGGGCATTACTTAAAACAAATTCCATTTAGTACAAAATATGATCAGAGTAGCAATAATCTTCAAACATTCCCTGCATGCCTCATTAGCTTCTTGCTACCCACAAACTATCAAAATCTGAAAGAAGTAACAACATAGAATTAGCACGAAGCTAAGTGAGTAAATTCATCACACAACATTCGACTTAGCTTCATCACTTAATTACTTCTAATATCCGCAAATACTACACTTAACAATCAACATCAACATAATGAGGATCGGTGGTTCTGGGGATAACCATAATACCCGGGAGGCTCCCCAAGAACACTTATCCAACCATATCCGTATGGCCCTACGGACGAGACCGATAACTAGCGGTTACTACATTCAGATACAGAGTCTATACACACAACAAATGAAGTACAACTCTGTATCATTCATACAACAACTCACTAGTTCAACCAACAGTTCATCAACTCGTTGACCTCATTAACAACGGATGCCCAAAGGCCACGTAGCACATAGATTTATAATCAACCAGATATAATAAATAATCAACAACATCAACATATCTACGATTACTAGTTATAATCAAATGATTTCAACTAAATCAAATGGTGAGCTTTGAATCCACTCACCGACACCCTTGAATCTCCACACTCAGCTTTTATTCACTGAGCCTTTGGTGTATCTGATATACCACAAAACACACAAGTTAATAACTTGTCATCAATCAGCAACCTTAGACAAATCATGTTGTTATACAAGTAATCACACAAAGTTGAATATATATATCACTTATACATTTGTGAAATTAACACAAACAAAAGCTGGTTTGTTTATGCATTTACCATACCCGATTGGCTTAATGATCATAGCCGATCGGCTAGCAGATCAATTCCCTACATTTTTTTCCTTCGACTCAAGGTTCTGTGATGATTTTGTTCTATCTTAGCCGTTCGGCTAAAAGCAGCCGTTCGGCTCATACATCTATACCCGATCGGCTCAACTTGGTTAGCCGATCGGCTAACATGTGAATTTCAGTGTTTTTGGTTCAAGGTCACGTTCTGTAACAAATTTTAACTAAAATACCCGATCATCTCATTTTAGCCGTTCGGCTACAACACACATACCCGATCGGTTAAGTAACTTAGCCGATCGGCTATGGTTCAAAACCCAGTAAACCTGCAACTTGTTCCTGCTTAACTCAGCTCGAACCATATGTTCCAAAACCCAAAATTTCAAGTGCTAAATCAACCAAACCATACTTCAAATCGCAAGGAAAGTATCACATATCAACTAGTTAACATTTAACATCTTATTCAAGCATCAATCCCTAAAATTTTCAAGCTAAATTTCTTAACACCTCAAGGATGAACTTGAATCACATTTCAATGGCAACATATCACAAATTGAACTAAGAATTTAGTTCACTATCATTAGTTAATACTATATATATCAACTTCAAACACATATAACTCAAACAATTCATCAATTTCATGTTTGACCTAACTAATATTGAAGTTCATATAATTCAATTACTTATATGATGATGATGATAATAATAGCAAGGATAAAATGAAAGATAACAAGCAAATAGGAGTTCACAATTTCAGTTTCCACCTTGATTAAGCTAATTGTAGTTGTGTTCTTGTGATTAGGTGAGGGTTATGAAGAAAGAGTCATCAAATTTGGGAAAGTAAGATACAATCTGGAATTAATCCAAATAAGGGTCGACTCTGATTAACCCGACCCAAATGTTTGGGTATTTTATACCCGTTCCAAATCTATTGTCTGGAACCGTAAAATCTCTTGCGAGAAATATTATTTTATTTTACTGTCAACTACAGTAATTTAAAACAACTAATATTTCACTAGTCACAATAAGTCCTGAGACTTATTTACCTAAGTTTTTCAACGAACAATTAAATACAAGTAATTTCTTAAAATAATAAAATATTCAATTTTAAACGAAAATTACCAGGCCCGACGCGAGGATGTTACAATCGACTTCCCACCATGCATGGTATATGGATCTACTACCATTTGCATAACTGGCAACCTCATAATTATTATTAAATATGTGTAGGAAAAAGGTTGGAACATAAGCGCAACGCTGGTCTCTTGAAGTCGAAGTGAGTATCAAATACTGGATCCATGCGTCAATATGCTGATTCAATTGGAAACAAGAAACAAGTTTAAAATTAATATGAAAGCAATAGTAAAAATTTATAAGGTAAATGAGGTTAAGTAATTATCGGCGACTCGAGCCAACCACTTCCATGTACCCCAAGAAGTAATCCCCAAAACTCCTTAGTGTAAGGATAATTTAGGGGATCTAAACTAAGATAGCACTCTTCCTTATCTTCGTATAAATAAAAATCCATGGGAGTTTCTGCCCAAGCTTCTTTTTCTCTTTCGGTATCAAACGCCACTGTTTCAATATCACGTCGGTCTCTGGTATACTCTGGAGTTCCGATGGCAGCACTAGTAGACTGGAATAACACAAAAGGTGTAGAAATTTGTCTGCCTTTCTTCTTCTCTCTCGGACTTCGTCGCACTGCCATGGGAGGTGTCTAAGAAGTTGACAACATACAATTATTAGTGACTTATCAAAACTTAGTAATATACATTCTACGTGCTCAATAGTGTATATGTATATATATATATATATACAAGTTAAGTAATATACCTCCATGAGAGTCACGGACGGTGAACGCAACCCCTCTGCAGCATCATAGCCTGGAAACCTGTCGTGTGTTACATTCTCTTGCGGCATCACGTTGTCGAACGGGTTGCGTCCTACTCTAAATGCCGACGTGTCATCCGGCATGGGAGGGTGACCGGCATGAGAAGCACCGCGAAATTCCTGTACATATATTACAAAAAATGAAACATAACACCTTTTATAACATGTTAAATAAAAATAACATTGAAACACTTACATCAAACTCAAACCGCAGATCCGTAAGCTGTTTTTCAAGGCTCGATACCCTCAACTCAAGGCTGGGCTCACTATATGTCGACGGGGGGACGAAGGATGGTTGTTGAAACTCAGGCATGGTTTTGTATGACTGCTGAAAACTAGGAATGGGGCCAAATGATGGTTGAAATCCTCCTATTGGTGTGTACGAATGTTGAAAACCAGGCTTGGGGCCATAGTGAGATTGTTGAAAAGTTGGCTTGGGTGGCGACTGGGGTCTAACATCAAAGTGTGTTGGTGGGGGCCGTGGCTTCTTTGAACGAGGTCTGACGTCCACACCATTAAAAAAACGTTCACTAGCTATCCACCAGTCCGTCTCTTGCTCCTCACGTGTTGGCACCAAACCCAACAGTGGTAAATGTCCAGGCTGATTACAACCAAGTTAATGTCTTATTAGAAATTTAGGTTTACATATTAAATGTGAGGCTAGTTTATTTTTTATAATAACCTGTAAAACTGTAGTGAGGAATCTCCGTGTAACCTCCAACGGACAGCCAATGATGGTCCTTCTCCAAGCAATGGCTCTAGGGATTACACCTTCCCTTTTCGTACAGTACCCAGAAAGTTGGCCGTGTGGAAAAACCTCGTAAATCCATATCTATTATACAGTACCCAGAAAATATGGGTATAAATCAAAGTTAAATTCGTCAAGTATAAAACAGAATAACTAAATAAATGTGGATATAACTAAACAAATGTAGACATGTTACCTTAAAGGCCCAAACAAAGCCTGCTAATGAGTAACAAGTGCGCGACTCTGAAGTTTTACTAAAATGTAATGCCTGACGTTTTCCAGGAGCATTACGTAATCTGGGGAAGGTTTCATCCCACAAGTAAGAACCCCACAGAAATTGGTTCCATGCATTTAAGTCTTCCAGAAGGACTAAGACACTGTCTTTAGCTGTATTCTTAAGCTCGCCACCAGAGAACCCAAAATGAAGTAGGTACAATAAGCACAATCGGACATGATCAACATCATCTAATGAGTCACTACCCGACTATAACACATATCTAATATCACGACCCTTAATTGAATGACCAACTCTTGATGAAAAAACTCTATCTCTAAATGGATTGCCAAATCTGTTAGGTAACCAGTCCTGGAGACTGAATCGAAATCCTGTAATGAGACAAAAGTCTCGGCGTGTGAATGTAAGTTGCTGGCCTGCAACGCTAAACGTCAAATAATCGACTTCATGCTCTGGAACAAACTCAGTCTGTAGTATCAAATGTATCAAACTCGGGTCTCGGTTATCGCATTGAAGATTCAGCCATCGTCCGAAACACGTATTTCTAAATAACTATAGTCTATTTGGGAATCTAGATAAGCTTTCATATATTAGTTTGATCGAATTCCCAGGATTACATCTAATAGTCAAGTGTGCGTCGTAATATAACTACACATTTTTGCTGAATTTTTTGGATTTTCAGAAGATATATTACGACGCACACTTGACTATTAGATGTAATCCTGGAAATTCGATCAAACTAATTTATGAAAGCTTATCTAGATTCCCAAATAGACTACAGTTATTTAGAAATACGTGTTTCGGACAATGGTTGGATCTTCAATGCGATAACCGAGACCCGAGTTTGATACATTTGATACTACAGACTGAGTTTGTTCCAGAGCATGAAGTCGATTATTTGATGTTTAGCGTTGCAGGCCAGCAACTTACATTCACACGCCGAGACTTTTGTCTCATTACAGGATTTCGATTAAGTCTCCAGGACTGGTTACCTAACAGATTTGGCAATCCATTTAGAGATAGAGTTTTTTCATCAAGAGTTGGTCATTCAATTAAGGGTCGTGATATTAGATATGTGTTATAGTCGGGTAGTGACTCATTAGATGATGTTGATCATGTCCGATTGTGCTTATTGTACCTACTTCATTTTGGGTTCTCTGGTGGCGAGCTTAAGAATACAGCTAAAGACAGTGTCTTAGTCCTTCTGGAAGACTTAAATGCATGGAACCAATTTCTGTGGGGTTCTTACTTGTGGGATGAAACCTTCCCCAGATTACGTAATGCGCCTGGAAAACGTCAGGCATTACATTTTAGTAAAACTTCAGAGTCGCGCACTTGTTACTCATTAGCCGGCTTTGTTTGGGCCTTTAAGGTAACATGTCTACATTTGTTTAGTTATATCCACATTTATTTAGTTATTCTGTTTTATACTTGACGAATTTAACTTTGATTTATACCCATATTTTCTGGGTACTGTATAATAGATATGGATTTACGAGGTTTTTCCACACGGCCAACTTTCTGGGTACTGTACGAAAAGGGAAGGTGTAATCCCTAGAGCCATTGCTTGGAGAAGGACCATCATTGGCTGTCTGTGGGAGGTTACACGGAGATTCCTCACTACAGTTTTGCAGGTTATTATAAAAAATAAACTAGCCTCACATTTAATATGTAAACCTACATTTCTAATAAGACATTAATTTGGTTGTAATCAGCCTGGACATTTACCATTGTTGGGTTTGGTGCCAACACGCGAGGAGCAAGAGACGGACTGGTGGATAGCTAGTGGACGTTTTTTTAATGGTGTGGACGTCAGACCTCGTTCAAAGAAGCCACGGCCCCCACCAACACACTTTGATGTTAGACCCTAGTCGCCACCCAAGCCAACTTTTCAACAATCTCACTATGGCCCCATGCCTGGTTTTCAACATTCGTACACACCAATGGGAGGATTTCAACCATCATTTGGCCCCATGCCTAGTTTTCAGCAGTCATACAAAACCATGCATGGGTTTCAACAACCATCCTTCGTCCCCCCGTCGACATATAGTGAGCCCAGCCTTGAGTTGAGGGTATCGAGCCTTGAAAAACAGCTTACGGATCTGCGGTTTGAGTTTGATGTAAGTGTTTCAATGTTATTTTTATTTAACATGTTATAAAAGGTGTTATGTTTCATTTTTTGTAATATATGTACAGGAATTTCGCGGTGCTTCTCATGCCGGTCACCCTCCCATGCCGGATGACACGTCGGCATTTAGAGTAGGACGCAACCCGTTCGACAACGTGATGCCGCAAGAGAATGTAACACACGACAGGTTTCCAGGCTATGATGCTGCAGAGGGGTTGCGTTCACCGTCCGTGACTCTCATGGAGGTATATTACTTAACTTGTATATATATATATATATACATATACACTATTGAGCACGTAGAATGTATATTACTAAGTTTTGATAAGTCACTAATAATTGTATGTTGTCAACTTCTTAGACACCTCCCATGGCAGTGCGACGAAGTCCGAGAGAGAAGAAGAAAGGCAGACAAATTTCTACACCTTTTGTGTTATTCCAGTCTACTAGTGCTGCCATCGGAACTCCAGAGTATACCAGAGACCGACGTGATATTGAAACAGTGGCGTTTGATACCGAAAGAGAAAAAGAAGCTTGGGCAGAAACTCCCATGGATTTTTATTTATACGAAGATAAGGAAGAGTGCTATCTTAGTTTAGATCCCCTAAATTATCCTTACACTAAGGAGTTTTGGGGATTACTTCTTGGGGTACATGGAAGTGGTTGGCTCGAGTCGCCGGTAATTACTTAACCTCATTTACCTTATAAATTTTCACTATTGCTTTGATATTAATTTTAAACTTGTTTCTTTTTTCCAATTGAATCAGCATATTGACGCATGGATCCAGTATTTGATACTCACTTCGACTTCAAGAGACCAGCGTTGCGCTTATGTTCCAACCTTTTTCCTACACATATTTAATAATAATTCTGAGGTTGCCAGTTATGCAAATGGTAGTAGATCCATATACCATGCATGGTGGGAAGTCGATCGTGTAAGTAAATATAGAACATCAACGTAAATATATGCTTTATAGTAAAAATATATAATTTATATATGCTTTACATAACATAAATTACTTCATAAATAATAAATATAAAAATGCTTTATATTTCAGGTTCTCATCCTTTTACACCCTAGTGATCACTGGATGCTTGGGGAGCTCAATTTGTCGACGTGGACGTTGACTGTATATGACAGCATGACATCCGATCGAAGCGAATACCTAAAGTCTGTCAAGCAAACTTTAGAGAAGTATCTTCCAGATTTTTTAAAGAGCTTCGGCTACTGGAAACAAGTCAAGAAGACAGCGAAAAAGAAGATCATAGTGACACTTGGGTATGCCGTTAATGTGCCACAGCAGCCAAATGCAGTGGATTGTGGGGTTTTTGTTTGTCACTTTATAGAAAGATTGTTAGAAGATTTACCTCTTCAAATAGACGGCGACTACACTATTTGGGCGAAAAGCTATCGACTAAGAATGGCTATTGAATTATATAAGCTACGTGTTGGAAAAAATGAATACGCTGGTGTTAGTTGATGTATTATGAGGGGTATATTTTTCTAGAGGTCTGTATAAAATTTTTGGTTAGAAACTTAGTTTATTTGAAAGTTGATTTCATTTACCCATTTGCAAATATAGTTCTCACGTTTTTGAACTCCGATCAGATTGCATATAATAATAATAATGGTACATAGATAATCCAACATAATTATCTTACATGCGTAAACCAACAACATTGTGGTACACCCAAAGTAATCCAAACAATTATAGAAATATCTATCTAGAAATCACCCAAATTTACGGGATCATATATCTCGTCATCTGACTGGTTCAAATCATATTGGTGATGTGCTTTCTCGGATGGCTATGATTTCTTTTTCCCGAAGAACTTGCACGTTTTAGATAGCCATTTCGACTCGCTTGGAACTGATGCAGTGCATTTATTTCTCATATGTCCTTTGTTATGACACCTGCTACATTCAATCTCTCTTTTTTCCTCTCCACGGGATAGCATACGGTTTATTTCACGTGGTTGACCACTTTGTCTTTTATCCATTAGGGGTGGATGCACATTCATCAGCCCACTTGGTTGTTGCCATTCTGATTGATCCGGTAATGGAAAAATCTTGTCTTCGTATGTTTGTTGGTATACGCGTTTAGAATACCAACCCGAGAAATATTGATTACAATCATCAATACGCAACCACCGCGCAACCGAAATAACATGTCCACAAGGTATTCCAGAAAGTTGCCACTTTCTACAACTACACGTACCATCACCAAAGTTAACAAGACCCATTTTACCTCCGTCATCAACCTCAAATTGTGTTTGACTAATGCCACGTGTTTTCCATTTGAAACTGTGAAACTTTCTTTTTTCGAATTTAGATTCTGCCCAAGGTGTAAATTCATTTGGGAGTAGCACTGCAAAAATGTTGAATACACAAAAATTATATAAAAATGATTACATTACACTAAACTACATTACGTAATTTTTAAACTTTACCTGAAATTTCACGGCGTACGAAGTACCAATCTTGCACAGATTATCGAAAAAATTCTACTAGCATAATGATTGAAAGTTTACGTGCATATTTAGATAAGGCGTTAACGGACTCTGCACTATTTAAAGTCATTATATTAAAACGTTCACCAGGAAAATGTGCTCGTGACCACTTATGCACACCGGCTTGCAACATAATACGAGAAGTAGTAGGTACCGCTGCTTCAAGGCGCGCCTTCCATTCCTCAAAGTCTGAAACCCTATACGCTTTGCATGTCCTCCAGTATAATTTTTGGAATTTTTTTTCTCTTTTGTGTTTAACCCTAAATTTACCATCAAATGTCGACAACATAAACCATGATAAGCATGCGGAAAAACTTGCCTTATTGCTAGATCGATGGATACTGCCCGGTCATATATGAATGCCAAACCGGGTATTTCACCAATGCACTCCTTAAGCTTTGACAAAAACCATATCCAACTCTCGCCACTTTCCGTTTTGCCGACTCCGTATGCCACAGGCAAAATTTGATTATTCGCATCCATTCCCACTGCTAAAAACATTGTTCCCAAGTAACTGCCCTTTAAATGTGCACCATCTATAATGAGTATTGGCCTTAAGTAGTAAACAAAACTTCGAAGCTGCAATTCAGATTTGTTAGTTATATTAAATACGAAAGAAAAAAGTACAACAAGGATAAAGATTTACTAACTGCAACGCCAATAGCAACAAAAAGATTCTCGAATCTCCCTACATTATCGGTCTTAATGTGGGTCACCGTACCAGGATTAGCCTTCTTCAAATTGTGACAATAAATGGGTAGCTTGTAAAATGATTCCTCATCGGTCCCCCTTAACAATTCTATCGCACGACATTTTCCCCGCCAAGCTTGAGAATAAGAAACATCTATTTTAAATCTTTGATTTAAATCGATCATGATGTCCCTCCCACGATATACCCTACTGCTATCTTTCAATTGATCACGAAGTATGTGACCCAATACATGTTTGTTTGCATTACGATGATTCGGATTAGTTTGCGTTTTAGAGCATGTGTGGTGGTCTTTTAGGGTTTTGACTTGAAAAACTGAATTATCATTTTGTAGCTCTAAAGAACCATTCACAACCCTTTTTCACACAATGTGCTTCAAATCTTGTGGTTGATGATTGAGTTACCCTAAATTCATAACCATCTTCCAGACATTTAATACCCAAAAAAACTTTTAGCTCATCTTTGTTACTAAAGAACCGACCTTCATAAATTTTTGAAGATGGCACATAACTCCTAGGTTTTCCGGGTGTTTGTTGAAAAGTGGGACATTTTAGTGATTCAGGCATTGACCAGAAGTAGTTGGGTTGCGTTTGAGGAGGAACACCTACTTTTTCTTCGTGGTTAACATCATCTTCGTCTTCACTATCATCACCCTTTTTAACATCGTACTCTCGTTCGCTACTAGAAGACTCGGATATACCAAGTTCCTTTGCCACATCTGGATCAGTTATAGGGTTATAATTTAGATCGACGTAAACCTCATGTTTTTTATTAGCACCAAATGTACTTTGAGGCTCTTCATTTTCGAGTTGAAAGAAATCTTGACGGTCACTAACATGCTGAGAAATGTGATCGTGTGAATAGACGAATGGATTATGAATTGGGTACTGGCTACTTTGAGGGGTATGATAATGATTTATTTCTGGGGTACGGTATGTATTTAGGTCAAATGTATTTATTTGTTGGGATGGGTAATCGTTGATCTGTTAGGGATGATATCCCGTTGAAGGACCGAGAACATGAGGTTGATTGCTTCCACTACCGACACCCATTTGATGAACTACAAATAATGTTAGATCACCATATGGGTTATTACGAACGACTTCCATTAGAAAACCGATATCTTCGTCGTCAAAAATATCAACCGGGTGTGTGAAAGTTGACATTTTATAACATAATCTAAATTCTTGTTGAACATCTAAACGAGCCTTTTTAGCTATCATTTTTTCAACTTCGAATGCCTTACATTCGCTGGCAAACTAATGGCTCGTCTAGGTAATCCAACCGGCAAGTATTCATACACGCCGTTTACAATTTCCGACGATCCACCCCAACACAAAAGAATATTAACACTCTCTGAACTCATTTTTTCAAATATAACACGTTTTTGGAAGATGGATAGGAAAAGAGTTAACCTTCATTCTTTTTATAAGGAGAACACAACAATAAGCCAATAATAATAATGTACATAATTTTCTTTTATTATTTTTACACTCTCTACCATCCACAAATCAAGAATCCAATGACATCATGAGCGCAATTGATATAAATAAATTCTATGATAGGGCCCGGAATTGATATAGTTAAAAATTTGGCGCTAAAGAATCAATTATTAAATAATTGAAATCAGTTAAAAGGAGTGTACAAAAAAATGAACCGGTGCCAGATTTGACACATGGGGCGTCGGATTTGACGTTTGATTCCTTTCCCAAAAACGAGGCTGCAAAAGGTGAGTTCCCGGGCCTACTTGTGGGGCGCCAAGCCCACGTGGGGCGCCGATGTCACATCAGTTGGTCCGTGAGTCCACGTGGCGGCATTTGATGCGTGGGGTGCCGGGTTCAGTCAATGGGGCACCGGGCCCACTCAAAACATGCGATTAAGGATATTAATTGCTGATTAAATAGGTTTTAATATTAATAAATATTTGACTTAAGGTTTTAAAATGTATTAAATATTGATGGGGCGCCACTTTTGATGCCAAAAGGTGGAGTATTTTGTTAAAAGGCTAGGTCAACGGATTATTTTGTTAAAAAGGGTACGGTCAAAAGATCAAATCCGTGATTTTCTCTAAATAATTTAGGGGTGTTAATTGTTAAGTGTGTAATTATAATAGTAATGTGTATTCGCTTTAATAATAAATTAATAACAATTCATAGAATGATCAATTGAAAATAGAATTCTCTGTAACAAGGAATCAAAGGATTCTTTTAGCTCATAAATCATCCTTTCAAACTTTTTTGCTACCACAAGGTAGAATGATGCTCTATCCTATTTGTAAGGAATAATGATGATGAAAAGAAGATAGACATAACAATTAGGATCGATAACGCCCGATGAAGCACACTAACCCGGCCCTCGAGCTCGATCATCCACTTAATTCATTACCTGTTTTTTCTTTCTTTTTAGTTATCTATACTTACTTTTTCTGATTTTATTTATCATGAAAGTACTAAGGTGTTGTTTGTTTTTGAGAAAAAGGTCTTAAAACCCTCTTACCTCGGACGTTTGGTTTTTGACATCCATTCAGAAATTTAGATCCGAAAAAGCTCTAATTTTGTTCATACCACAAATGATCTCTGAAAGCTTTTGCACTACAAAAATACCTCTTTCTTTCTTTCTTTCTCAAATCGCACATCGTTGCCCTTGGTACCACCTTGTAGCAAACTCTCAATCGATAGCTCCTCTCTGTCACCGACATTAATTTACTTTTTTGCCATCTTCGGTGTCAACTTGCTTCTCGCGATTGATGTCGGTGTTGGATTTGTTAGAAGAATGGAAATTATTGAAGCGGAATAACTTTTCGAAAATCACGGTGGTTTGTTGGGATAGGAAGATTAAAGGGAAAGGGGAAGATAGAATTGGGAAGATTAAATGAAATAGTCCGTATTTGTTTTCTTATTTTAAGTATTTTAAATTAAATTAAAATGTTAGACATTAAATGCGTATTAATTGTGGCCGTTCATTTTTATTTTTAATGGTTTTTCATTTTGGGTATTGGTTTTGAATTTAGGCCTTCACCATATAATACACACTAGATTTCATCGAGAAAAATAACAAAAGATACGAAAAATTAGAGAAATTTGTCATATTCGTTTGAAGCTAAATGTGCTTTACTATGCAAAATTTTTAAATGTAGTAAAATGTTTCATTTTTATATTTTGTACAATTCTTTTTGGTTATATTATTTATAATGAAAAAATTAAACGATAAGATCATTCATATGTTTATTCAGGTTTCAAAAACAAACAGCTTCAATTGATTCAGTTTCATACTTTAGGACCACTCTATTCAGATTTCATATAAAAACCTCTTAAAAAACAAACGATACCTTATATCATACTCCGTATATTTTTTGGGCAGGTGGGGTCTCTCATTTTTGGGCTTATTTGACTGTGGACGTACTCTATGATTCCTAAACTCCTGAAGTACTCCTTCTGTGGGCCTAATGAGTGCCTTTTGTGTTTTACACATCTCATCCTGAATTATTTTGTGAAGTGTTATGGATGTCGATCGAGTATAGATTTTGTAGTGATATGGATGTCGATCGAGCCCTGTCACACACTATCTTCTGCATTCAGTTAAGTTATACGTAGCACAAGTAAATAGGAACATATATGGTAATAAGTTTTACGGAGTAGTAATCAACGGATCGATCGAAGATGTAGTATTTACTCTGTATATGAAAATTATCATTCATACGTAGGTAATAATTATAATTAGTCTACATAGAATGCAGTTTATACACCACAAGAAAATAGACCTAATACGATGAAACCCTTTTGCGACGAAACTAGTCGTCATTACTCGTCACTAAAGCCCATAAAGTCGTCGCAGTAGAGTTACACAGACGAGGCTACAGAGACTTAAGCTATACAGCAACGACTTTATGGGCTTTTGCGACGACTTTTCTCTGTCGCTAAAACCCTTTATTCTTTGTAGTTATAATTGAGCAGCTGTGTATTGAGAAATTAAATGTATAATATGTACAAGTTCAATAATAATTACAATCAAATAATTCGTTATAAAAACCGCATTAAAAGTACGTACCTAGATTGGTCAAACAAACAACGAAAATAAATATAAATTCAATTAACTAAATGCATACAGGCCGGGTTTGGAGAATAATTATAATTTGATTACCGTACGTGTTTAAAAAAATTTACATTTACTTGCCGAACTAACTTTAAAAAAATGCGATTTATATTCTTCACAAAGAAAATGCATGCGCGAGTCTCCATAATTAGTTAGAGCTTTATGCATGCCAATTTTGGTGTTAACTGTACATATTCATCCTCCTGCTGGTGCATGTGATTGTAAATTACATATCATATCTTTAATTTCAAATGAAACGTATCAACGTAACTGGTGTACGTGTAACTGGTGTACGTACATCATGTCAAAGTACTAAAAACTCGAAACTCAATCCGATCGCCCCAAAGTTGTTAGAGGGGGCACTTGCCTATACCACGTACGTACCTGACTGCTGACTCCACCTTATCTCTGCCCTCGTATATATATATACTAAGAGTAACAAATTGATTCTGGTTTTGACATATATGTAAGGGTGGTGATTTGTACACTACCAAAAATTAGTTATGTATCACTAAAGCTGCTTTACAGTGTTGTACAGTACAACACGTAAATGTATAAAAATAGTGTATAACTAATTTTTGGTGGTGTACAAATCACCACCACGCTGTATGTAAGTAGCAAATACAAAAAGATCCCCAAGATGAAGAAACTTTAAAGTTTAAACACAATTATATTTTAACAAAAACACGAAAGTCGCGCGGGTGTAAAAAAGTCAAACTAAAGTGGGTGTAACAACATTAATTAATTAATTAAATCAATGGATCGTCTTTGACAAGCAGTTGGATATACGAGTCGTTGTTTCTTCCCTCCGAAAACGACTTACAATTAGCAATTAACGACCCAAACTTGCATAACCTGCAAGCTAGCTTCACACGCTTACACACATTTACACCCACACGTGTGGCCTCCTATATACGTTTTTTTTATATATATATATATATATTAGTAGGCACGTACACACCGCCTCTCGATCTCACACCACTAATTAAACGTACAACTCTGTTTTTTATGTGATACATTTTATTTTAGGGTTTAAGTAATAATAAGTAATGGATTGTGAAGCGGAAAGAGTGTGCTGTATGTGCGGCGACGTCGGCTTCCCGGACCAGATTTTCCGATGCATCAACTGTCACCACCGCTTTCAACACTCGTATCTCTCTCTCTCTCTCTTAGAGATTTTCTTTTAATTTCCCCCCCTCGTAACCTGGTTCTTGGGGGATTGGGTATTATTGTTGTTGTAAGTGAATCATTATGTTATATGTCATTAATTTGTGGAATACTTGAGCCATGTTTTTTTATGTATATATGCATGTAGGTATTGTAGCAATTCCTATAGTGAATCATCGGAGCCCACCCAACTCTGTAACTGGTGTCAAACAACTGTCGAAAAGCAAACATCAAAACAACACCATGCTGTTAATTTGGCAAAGAAACCAACATCAAAATTGGACACTGGAATTAGCGTCCGTTCACAATATTCCGGTGATCACAAGATGAAGCAACAAGAACGTGATGAAGCGAGTAATTCGGAAAAAGGCAAGTCACCCACCGGAGTTCCTTCTCCGAGAACTCGAAGGTATAAGCTTCTCAAGGATGTCATGTGTTAAAATGGACTATTACATAATCCGAAACAAAAATAGAGAAGTGGGCGTTGTTTTTTTTTTTTTTTTTTTTTTTTTTTTTTTTTTTTTTTAATATTTGTAATATTAAGAGTATGCCAAAGTGTTAATGCTTTGAATAGAGCTAAAAAATGGTTAAACTTTTGTTTTGTTATATATGGTCCTCCATAACTTTTCATATGATCTTTCTCTATCAAATATATACACGGTATGCATTGTTGACTTGTACATTGCAACCTATATCGATAAGGATCTAAAGTGGCCACCTTAAGCATTGCACGTTGAGTTGTACCGTTTGTACATCATTTCTTGACCCTAAAAAGTTTCATATTTCAACAATTATGTACATGTATATATACGTATATACATGCATGTATATGTAGCTTGTACAATATGCATGACCTATCGATGCCTTGACGAATTAGGTCGCTTTCATGCATGGTTAAGTGGAGTTGTACAATCATAAGATTGATCAAATATTACTTTTGTACTACTATATATTACTGCAAAATTGTTAGATGTGTTGTGTCCTTTTCAGTTCTTCAATTTAATTTGGCTTTCATATATGGTTGCAACGTACATACGTACACTACTAGCTACTCCGTAATTAACTTGTAGTTTTTGAATCCAATATATATATTTTATTCTGTACATACGTACTAGTTACTACTGTAGTACTGTTGTTATATTTTTGTTGTTGATATGACATAGAAAACATACTTCTGTAGAAATTAGATGTACGTTTAGAGAGATTTTTTAAATAACACAAATAAAAATATTTAAAGTCCGAATTAAGAAATAAAGACTTAAAAAGTTAAAACATGACAATAATATTTAAAGTCTGAATTAAGAAATAAAGAGTTTTAAAACATGACAATTAAAATAGAAATGAGAGATTATATATATGGAATCGGATAACGGGTAATTGAGAAAAATCCGGTAAAGGTTTCTTGCATGAGAAGTATTAAAGAGCATTAGATATGGTTAGTTGGCGGGAATTAAGTTACTATTTTATATGAGTGAAAAAGGCATGATCATATCATGATGATGGTGGGGGCTTGATGCATGGTTTTGTCGTACACCCTTAATGAACCATATATGCATATCCTTCAATGTCAACCTAATTTGTATTTGCATGTATCACGATTCATATATATATATATATATATATATATACGTGAACCTAATTAAACATATGTATCACGATTCATATATATATATATATATACACGTGAACCTAATTAAACATATGTATATGTATATGTATATACTGATATACATATATGTGATATGAAATATGATATGTTGACGTCCACGCATACATACTTATATAGTATTTGTCTAGGTATGTTAATTTGTGATTTTGTGTATGTACGTATCTTTATAATGACAAGTATATTTTTACACTAAACTTTAAATTAGATGCATATATAGAAAACAAATGTGCATGTAAAGGTTTTACCAGCTCTTTGCGTCAATTATGCAGATTATATAATACACTTCTTTCGAGTTCAGTGTGTTTCGTCATGGTCAATTGGTCATATCGATATCTAGATTATATAATACACTTCTTTTGAATTCAGTTTGGGTATATATGAGTGTGTAATTATCCTTCTTTTATTCACTTGAAATCATGGTCTACATATATGATGCCTTTGATTGTCCATTTCAAGTCTAGGCATATAATTATGTAACAACTAAAGAATTAATTATAATCACAATTATAGTCTACAATCACATTTTTTGCCAAGATTTTGACAAACTAAGACAATTTATAACTCACCCGTACCAATATTTTAAAACCGGAATTCGAATCGAACCGGTGAGTGGTTCAGTTCCGGTCGAACAGAACTGGCCCAACTTATAACACCCCTCATTTAGTAAACCATTATAATAATGATTTTGACTTGGAAGCGTATTTTAAAACATATATCATTGTAATTGTACATAAATTTGTTTTTTCAAAACTTGATATCCAGCATGACAACAACTATTACAATAATAATTATAAAATCACAACGAGGTGTTATATAAATTCATCAATTTTTATTAAAATATATCAGAGTTGACGCTTGATTGTCAAACATTCCATCCAGTCCAACTTCTTGTCCACCCGATAAAATCCTTAACCTGCAAGAATTATTAATGTGGAGGATTAGCTCAAAGCTAAGTGAGTAGACCTATAATCACCAGTCTAACTTATCAATAACAAATCTTACAACAAAATAATCGCAAACACGTAATATCAATGAGATAACATCTCAATAACACACTATATCAATGAGGATCGGTGGTTCTTGAGATATCATAGTACCCGGGGATTCTCCAAGAACACTTATTGTAAATATCCGTATGGTCATAACGGACGAGACCGATAGTTTGGTACTAATCTCATACGACCTAATTTCCTATTAACGATGAGTACAAGAAAATTCATGTCGTCTTACAATAGTAACCAAACCCAACCATCAGGTTGACCCCAATACAATAATGCCCGAAGGCCAAATATCAAGTGATCACATATTCACATATTTAATCAGGTCAACATATCAGACTAACCAGTCTGTCAACAGTATTATTACTATTAAACCAAAATCATCATGGCAAACCAAAAGCGGTAATAATACGTTTACTCGTTGTAACCAAACCTGTTACAACTAAACCACACTGATGATTAAAGATCCACTCACCGAATACCTCAGTCGTCCACTCAGTAGTCTAATGTCACTGAGTCTTTCTCCATATCTGAGAATACAATATAAATAACGAGTTAGTAACTCATCCATAATAATCAATTCATGTTAAAGTCGTAAAACATGATTCATAATCTCAATTTCAATGAGGTTTTACTCAATTCATTATTCACTTAAAATTCTTATCTATCCTTGTATCATTTCAAGATTATGAATAATCATCTTAACATCATTAATCTACAATCACTTGTCAAATTATGATTCTTATGATTACAACATCACTTTAATTAACTTTAATTATCACAATTTAACATGATTAGACCTTTAACAAGGTCATTAACCTCAAATATCAAGAATTCATCAAAATCACAATACTAGGTTTTATGACTTCTTAAGCAACCATGTTCTAACTTTAATCTTTGATTATCAATTAGGTGCTCTTATCATAAACAATACTAACTTTATCATATAACCCATGATAATCATTATAATCAATATAATTCTCAATAATACTTAATCATGATTATGACTTTTAACTTGAACAATGTTAGTCATCATCATTAATCACCATATTATGATAATTAACAACACTTATCAACCATACATCACTAACTTAAGCTTAAAAGCTTTAATTCATGAATAACCAATTATGCTCATAGACTTTCTTCATAAGAATATATCAATTCTTCATTTATATATTAGGGCTTAGCTTATAATCATGAAATAAGCATCAAATAACCATTCTACAAGCATTACAAGCTTCAATTTAACATCAATCATCCTAATTTCATCAAATACACAAAACCCCATGTTCTAGGTTTATATAAATCAAAGAATTAACACTTACAAGTTGTTGATAATGATGATAGGATGATTAATCCACGTTATTGAAGCTCAATTCAACGTTTTAAGGATTCAAATTACTCCAGAGCTTGTTTTGCAAATTACCAATCATCCCTGTGGTTTGATACGTACGGCCAAACAAGAACAGGGGGAAAAATGTATGATTTCATTCAAGAATTTTTATGATTGTTGATGAACTAGGATTTTGAAACCTTTCTCTCGCTCTCTCGAACTCACTTGAATGATTTAGGATATTTTCATACATATTAAACACATATATTAGATAATATGTGTACTAGTTTTGTCCCCTTTTAGATCTATTATCTGGAACTTAAAACCATTTGCGAGGAAAACTATTTTATTTTACCGTCATCTATATTAATTTAAACAATTAATAAATTATCAGTCACAATAAATTAAATGACTCTTTTCCCTATTTATTTTCAAATAACACAACTAACCTATTTTCTGACACATTAAATAATAATTCACCGTCAGAAAATATTAAAATACTACCAGACCTGAGTAATGGGTGTTACACAACCGCCTCAAAAGTGGCCCAAAAAATGTTTTTAAATTAAAAAAAGTTCAAAATCCCAGTCCAACCGGTCTAGTTCCCGGTTGAACTGGTCAAAATCGACGATTCGTTAATTGGTCAAACCTAGGTCAAAACCGGTCTCAACCTGTCGGATTCTCCATTTTTCCGATCGAACAGGACCGGTTCAGCCGGTTTTCAAAACATTACCCCGTACTGCCGTACGAATATGTAAAAGCACTCAAGTGAACATAAAATAAATTCACAAGTTTTATTTATTTTAAGTATAATTAAAAACAATCGGATAATCATCGAGCTGGTATATATTTAGGAACTCAAGACCAAGCCCATTGGCAATTCAAACAACGTACCAGTATCTTAATATTGTTTGGGCCTAATAAAACTCTGCCCACACAGTGATTCAAGGTTGTTAATACTTTGCTTTTATCTTGACAAGTAAATGCTAAATAAAACTACTTGCATTTATATATATTTATATAAGATAAGAAGATTTAATATATTTGATTGTTTGAAATTTTTTTCCTTTTAATCTTATTCTAATCAATCTTTCAAATCAACCAATCATATATTTAGGTTTATATTTAGTCATAAATCTAGGTTTACTGGTCGTTTTTCTATCTTGATACATGCATTATAGTAATATTATGAAAAATAATTAGTAAGCCCTAAATTTGTATACTAAATATAGATCTATATATCGGTTACAAAGCTTGACTCGAGGTCAATCTAATAGTTTGTAAATTTTACACATATTAACAAGAGAAGCCTAGATGACTAGTTATATATCCAATCCTTTTCAGTACATTTAAATATTATTAGGAGCCCTGCAAAATATATATATATATATATATATATATATATATATATATATATATAGCCAAAAGTTCAAATGAGAACCACAAACATGTACAGAACTGCGAGAACTTTTAAATTATAGAGATTTGAGCATGTTTAATGATTTAATTACATGTGAACATTGATTTAGATCAATGTTAAAAAGCAAAATAGTTTGAGAAAATATCAAAATAACCTTTAAAATCAAATTTATATATTTCGTTCACATGTGCACATTTGGTATGTGCACATATGAACAATTTATATATTATATAGTTTAACACGTCTTTTGTGGTTTTTTAGTTTTGTTTGTCAATAATATGAACATTAAATAACATTTATGTGTAATTTGTTGCGTTTACATGTATAAAAATAATGTAATTTAAAAGTTCTCGTAGTTCTGTACCTTTGGTGGTTCTCGTTTGAACATTCCCCTATATATATATATATATATATATATATATATGGTAAGGTTCTAATGAAAACACTTTAAAAATAAGAACGGTAAGAACACTTCATAAATGCACAATTGGCCAACAAAATCATTAAATTCACACTAATATATCTCAAATATGTGTAGAAAAATTGATTAAAATAGATAATATACACAAAAATCGAAAAAACGATTGATGCACAATTATAGAGATAATCGTGCATCAATCGTTTTTTTCGATTTTTGTACATTTTTAGAAGTGTGCATTTGTTTTTCTTTGCATATTTGAGATGTATGACTGTGAATCTAATGATTTTTGTTGGTTAGTTGTGCATTTATGAGGTGTTCTCACTGTTCTTATTTTTGAAGTGTTCTTATTTGATCCAAACTCTCTATATATATATATATATATATTGACACGTAAAAAGAAGCCATGATATAGTGACACGTGTCCTTTACAAATATCATTTAATTATATTAAATGAAGATATAATCATGTATCAAATCACTATGTATCAAATGACTATATATCAAACTACAATCGAATATGTATCATTTTTTAAGGTTTATTGAGAATATGTATCATAATTTAAATGAAATTGTATCATCTTGGCGAAGTATGTCTGTACCAGTTTAATATATGTTTATTCATTTTGTATTGATCCACATTACCATTTTCTTTTAAGTAATTCAAGCAAATATGAAATCTAACGTTGTTTCCTTCCCTTTTTACTTTAAATGTCTTTCTACAATAACCAAAGCCTATATGTATATATATAGTAATGAGATCAAAAAAGAAGAAAATTTAGGTGAAGAAGAGAGAGAAGCAATATGATTAAGTATTTTTATTACTATGATTCATTTTTTTATCATTATAATTCAAGTAATAAAAATTTGAATCATAGCAATAAAAATATTGAATCATATTATTTCTCCATACACACACACACACACACACACACACACACACACACACATATATATATATATATATATATATATATATATATATACATACATATATATATATATATACTAGTGTTAAACCTGTGCGATGCACGGCTAGCATTATAAAATATCGTAATATGTGAATCACAAGTCAAAATGATATATGAAATGGTGAAAACTTTCAAATTATAAAATGAATTTTTTATCGGTATTAGTGATATTTTATAAATTTTAACCCCTCACAAATGAATTAATAGCAGCATATTTTTCCCACAATATATCAATGAAATGGGAAGGTAAAAAAGATGTGTATTTTATAAATTGACATTTTTCTAGCTATCAAAAAATGTCTAGTCATTGTGACATTTCCGTTTCCTATAGTTATAATATGTTAACCTTGCAACAATTGATAAACAATGTGTACGTTAATAGTCTTGGGAAAAATGAATTGTAAAAATTACTGTAACAATTTAGACATTTTATTGAATAACTAATGTACATATATATGCACAAAATATAAATTATTCTACAACAATCAAATACATACCTACATTATATAGATTTGAAAAGTAATATAGAATTAATAGAAGTACACGTCTTACCATTCGCATACTGAATTGTAATTAAGTTGTGTGAGATTAAAAAAAAAAGACTCTTTAAAAATAGATGATGACCTTGATCTGCCTATCCATAAAGCTTGTATTCAGTTTACTAAATAATAGAAATTGAATTCCCTTAATCTGTATGTAACACCCGGTCAAAAAGGTCAATTTTCACGCCCAATTTTTACTTCAATTAATCGTACTTAGTACGTGATTATAACAAAGTATTCGAAAACTTTATATATATATAATTATATATATATGTAATGCAAGATGATTATTTCATAATCACTAGAAAAACAAATATGATAGAACGCATTCTAATTATCTGAAACTGCGCGAAATTTAGCTATAAAACCTTAATCCAAACATTTTATTTTATAAAATGTTCTAACTCAAAAATATTTCGAAAACATATAAAAGAATTTTATATATTAAAAATATTATTTATTTTACGATCGGGTACAAAAACACGGGTATTTTGTACTGTGGTTGGAGACCACAATCCCCAAATTGGGGGTCTGAGTTTTGACAAAACCCAAATCCCCTCCCCATTTTCACCTCATTTTCTTCTTCTTCCTTTCCATCTTTTTCTCTCAACTTATCAAACAACAACAACAACAATAATCAACAACCACATCATCATCATCAAATCGAAAATCATCATCATCATCTTCAAGGAAAAGAAAGCTACTAACAACAACACTATCATCATCTCCATCTTCATCTTCTTCATCAAGATCATCATCAAGTTCATCATCATCCTCACACCTTCGATCTTCAAATCGTAAGGAATTACCCACTTTTTCTTGTTATTTCTTGTTAAAAACATTTAATATATCATGTATTAAAATTATATCAACAAGATTTGGTCCAAAAATATGTTAGATCTTGATTTTGGGGGAAAAATCGTCGAACAGACGTAAGTGACTCACGACCAGATCCAGTATAGCGCCACTTCCTTCAGTGACGCATTAAGTGTTGCATAAAACCCTAATCACGTGTCACTTGCCTAAGTGTCGCATAAAACCCTAACCATGCGTCACTTGCCTAAGTGACGCAAATTCAACACCCGACACTTGAACCGACACTTACACCCGACACTTGGTTAAGTGTCGCTTCTTATGCGTCACTTCCCCAAGTGACGCTAACATTTCAGAATTTCCTATTTTATGCGGCACTTCCTGAGTGTCGCATAAACCCCTAAGTGACGCTATAAGTGTCGCTAAAAACTCAGAAAACACACACGTTTCACTAAGTGTCGAGACTCAAATTTTACCAGCTAATTTTACTCCGAAATGGAATTTCGGAGCGTTTTTCACTACAGCAACCTAATAGAAATAAAAATTTACCAAGCTAACCTGGCAGCTCGACCCCAGCCAGGGGCAGAGCCCCCTTGGACCCCGCCAGGGGTTGTCACCCCTTGGACCCCGCTACCAGGGGCGCTGCCCTCGGACCCCCGTACACGGTTTCCGAACCTGAACGACAAATGAATACTTACACAACTCGCTTATACAAACTAATTTGTCTCGTACTCATATAACCTCACATGTTTAGGATACTAGGAGGTTACCCATCGGACGACGCGCGTATCGTAGGATCGCTAACTCCTCAGGTGAGTTCATAGCCCCACTCTTTCAACTGTTTTACTGTTTTCGGGGTGAGACACATGCTCAACTATTGTTTTCAAATTATAATTATAAATTATTATAATTCAGACTTATCTATATTACTATTATGTAATACGAAATGTGTAATACTTAGGAATTACACCCTTAATATTGTTGTAGGACAATATCAATACTTAATAGGTTACCATTGTACACTATTAGATTGTTGAAAGACAATTACCATGACGTAACTTGACTAATTTATCAATATACATTGGCCATATTGTCGAGGGACAATATTATCGAATACATTCGAACTGGTTAGTTCTACCTACACTGGACAACATCTAGATTTGTTACAGGATTAGTCTCCCTTTTAGGAACTAAGACTGCCGATACACTCTTTGCTTATCAGAATGGAAATTGTACCTAGGTGAACATTTCCCCGAGACTCCAATATACTTGCTAGGCTGAGGCTAGGAGTATACGATAGCAGACTATGTTAGTATAATTCAGTATGTTGATACAACTTAACTAGGTGATGAATATTCATACCTAGGTTCATTGTGCTACTTAATATCTAAGTATTGTATATACATATTTATATACAACAAATTACTTTCATGTGTTGCATGAGACACTAATCACCCGCGTTTGTCATTTGACTTATATACATATACACACACACACACACACACATATATATATATATATATATATATACATACATACAAACTCATACTCTATTCCGAGCACTTGGTGCTACATACAATCTAATTTATGTATATAGGCATACATACACTTATATAAACGCGAATACTCAAGTCGAACACGTCGTAGTACGGTCGGCTCAGTTACTCAAGGGCATGTCGTGGTACTGCTGACTCTCATACATTGCTTGCGAGCAATCCGATCGATGCCAAATGGGCACAAAACGATGCCACGGTAAAGTGGGCACAAAACGATGCCATGGTTGGAGTGGCACAAGTACGATATCATGGTAAAGCGATACAATCGATGGATCAGCGAGTTTATACTCGGGGTTCACACTCAGTCACGGATGGGCGAGCTTATGCTCGTGATCCGCACTCATTCACGGATCGACGAGCTTACACTCGAGATTCGCAATAGTTAACGGATCGGTGAGCTTTCACACGAGGTCGTTAACTCAGTATTTGTTTAAATACTCAATCATAGTTCTGCGGGACTACAATTTCATGTTGCTGGATGCACAACGTGCCAGGAGCACACCCACAATTTACTACTAAACTAATAATTCTATTACTTGTTATCATACGACGTGGTTGTACACATATACCTAATAGTACTTAGGCTTGTATTGCCCCACATTAGTTGATTTACTTATACCTGATAGGTATCAAGGCACGGATTGTCACACCCTCGATATGACGTGGTCATACACACACTCGGTAATACTTAGGCATGTAATGTCTCACATTGTAGACCCGCCCATACCTGATAGGTATCCAGGCATGATATGCCACTTCTTCTGTGTACTTAGGTACAAACCATAATTACTTAGGTATTAGATACCTCGATAGTTGTATACATATTGGTGTTACACACTTTAAACAATACAAATGAAAGTCGTGGATTTGAACTACCTTTCAAAGCATACAGGTTTATACTTTATGTTTTCAATTAACAATCCTATGAACTCATCAGCTTTATAGCTGACTCATTTTAGCATGTGTTCCCAGGTGTCCAGCAGGATTAGGATTGTTACAAGATATGCTAGCTCGAGTCGCATGTTTTCAAACAACTGGATTTCTCTGCATAACTTTTGTATTACAAATTATGTATTGAAATTATTTTGCGAACTCGCAACTTGTATACACTTTTATTATGGAAATGTATAACTATTTTCAAACGTCTCATTTAGAGTCGCTCATTATTTACCTTTGTGCTTGTGATATTTGATTTGCGACCGCTTCCGCAACCCGAAATTTGGGGGTGTCACATTGTAAGATGATAATAAAAAAAATTCAAATTAACAAAACTTTAATGAAAAATATAATTACATTAAAAGTAAGTTCTCGTAATTTACTAAAAGTTTATTTATTTATTTTTTTAAAAAGAGAAAGTTAAAAAAAGTTAGAGGAATAAGAGTTAAGATTAAGATGGAAAAACTAAAAGACTAAAATTAGAAGGAAAAAAATAGATTAAAGGATGTCATGAGTTTGAACTATAATAAAAAGTTATAAGTGTTATTATATGACACAATATTTTAAATTAAAATAGTATAATTTAATTTTATTAATTACCTTATTTAATGAAAATAGTTATAATATAAATTTTAATTGAATATTACCTTATTTAGAAAAGGGTGAAGGAAAATCCACATCATCAAGTTTTTTTTATATAGTGATGACACATAGGATTTGTATGATGTGACATGTGTATATATTTGACAAATAATGAAGGGTCTCATCCATTAGTTATAAAGATAGATACATGATAGTGATATAGGGAGAAGTGCAAAAAATGAGAGAAGGGGGAAGCAAATCACAATCATTAATCTTATCAATATTGAGTGAGATGGAGAAACCAACCAGAATGCGTCATATGTCACAAAACTCATTTTCCACCACATTTTTTAAACTTAAATATCTCCCAAACAGTAAGTCAAAAATCATAATAATTGCACTATAAAAATTAATGTTTTATTTTCTTCGATTAGAGAAGTGAAAAGGTTTTATACTTTCGGCGAACTATTTTTTTTCATTTTTCGGTGGCTTTTGAAAACGAGTACCACATGTGTTACCAGCGAGTAACACATGTGATATCGGCTAGTAGCACATGTGTTACCGGCTAGTAACACATGTGATACCAGCGAGTAACGAATGTGATACTGGGTACTAACACATTTGTTACTAGTTTTGTACCACTTGTAAAACCCCCCAAAAAAATTATCGAAAGTATACCTTGTGAAATAGCAAATCGAAGAGAAAAAAATGTTTGTAACACAGGTGTTACTAGCTTGTAACACATGTGTTACTCGTCGGTAACACATGTATTACAAGCCGGTAACACATGTGTTACCGGCGAGTAACACATGTAATAGTAGCTGGTAACACATGTGTTACTCGTTTTATAAACCCACCAAAAAACAAAAAAAAAAGTTCATCGAAAGTATGTCTTGTCACATCTCTAATCGAAGAGAATAAAACGTTGATTTTTATGGTACAATTTTTGTGATATTTCAACTTACCGTTTGAGAAATATTTAATTTTAAAAAACGTGGAGGAAAGATAGTGTACTGACACGTGACGTATCCTAATGATTGAACGTTGATGTACCAATTTAAACCTTACTCTAGCAGTAATAACATTAATAATAATAATCCCTAATAATATTCATCATTCATATTAAATAGGAACTCAAGTTGGACTCAAACATCTTAAAGCCGCCAATGGTGCTACAAGTCTACAAAACTACAACAAGTCAATTTTAAACTTTAGCATATTCTCTATTTATTAGTTTATATATTTTTTGTATCTAATACAATTATAATTAAGTTCATAGATTGTGGATGTTATTTGAGATATGTTTAGCATATAACTTCAATGTTCATTTTTATCATGTTAGTTTCAACATATATATGAATAATTAAATAGGGTAGAATGTCAAGAGTCAAAAAGAGTGGTAATTTGAAGTAGGTAGGGGGTGTTCATGGACGGTTAGTCGGGGACTCGGTTAATCGGAGACCGGTTAATCGGAGTCCCGGTTCAACGTATTTTTGAACCTAAACCGAAAGTGAAAAATTCGGTTAATCGGTAATCGGTTAATCGAATTTTCGGTTCGGTTACTCGGTTAACCAAATTAACCGTTTATTACTAAGAACTTATTTAAAAAGTAATTAATAACACACAAATATACATTAATTTTTAAGTGTTCACTATTTTTTAAATATTTTGACAATAAAAGTTTCAAACGATATCAATATTACTATTTATAATTGTGTATTTATGTTATACGTACGTAAATCGTTCGAATATAATTAGAACTAAGTAGTAATAACTACCAAATTAAACCAAAATGAAGTTAGTAAATTACATTAAGAAGAGTGAAAAGATATATAAATGATTTTATCAATATATAAGTGTAAATATCAATATATAAATTTAATATATACAATATATATACATATATTATAAGTTATATATATAAACTTTTCGGTTTGTTTGGTTAACCGTTTATCACTTCGATCTCAAAATTATGAACCGAAACTGAAACTGAAAAATCGAAAAATTTCTGGTTCAGTTAACCGAAACTGAAAAATGGGAAAATATCGGTTCGGTTAATCGAAAATCGGTTCGAATCAACCGATTTTCGGTTCGGTTTTCCGGTATCGTACTATTTTTAACACCCCTCTGTAGGTTGATTGGTCTCCACTCAAGTTCTTTAATTGTTTTTATTTTTTATTTTTGAGCATACTCAAGTTCTGTAATTCATTCACTCATTTATTTTATTTTAGCTTCTTGCTTGCTAGGTTTTTCTTTCTTATTTGCTAAAAAAGGAAAGAAAAAAAGAAAAGAAATAAAAGACTTGTGAGAAGTGTGGCTCCTTAACTTAACTTATCGTGTACAATTTTTTTTTCTTCTTTACTTATCATGTACAATTTATTTTTATTTTATCCTCCTTAATTTCACATCTTAAATATTACATATACGAGCTTTGACAAAATGCTGATCATCTAGAAGGTAATTTTAATCGTTTTATTAATTATTATTATATTATATTAGTAATCAAACTAAAATATGTATGCTTAATCATATCCATAATGACTAAATAATCTACTGGTAAGGGTATAGTAGTCCATGATTTTTTTCAGGTTTTGGGTTCGAAACCTGTTATGAGTATTAATTATTACAAAGGTATACCATCAATGAAGCATATAACACATAACGTTAAAGCAAAATCCGTTTGAGTTCTAGCTCGAACGTTGTGAAGATGATTTGCATGGTAACGTTTAACCTTGTGCGGGTTCAATTGTGCTCCATTGAAAATGGAGCGGCTCTAGTCCAAATACCCGTAAATTAAAAAGATCCGGCATATACGTTTGACTAAACATATATAATGTGGAATTTGGTGAGAATTAGTTAGTTGACATAGAAATGGCAGGTGATACCCTGATAGGATAGTTGTGACGTTTGGTAGAAGACCAGCAGCCAACTTAACCAACGACCGTTAGAAAGTCCCTTATCATCTACTCAAATATCATACTATCATTTTTTTTTTAATAAACTACTTATTCCGTCCCAAATAAATGTTATGTTTCAGTTTTTACAGTCTTTTTTTTCTTTCAGTTTTGACATTAAATATTTTTGTTTTATATAATACTTTATATAAATTATAACAATAAAAATACATTGTCAGCCCAATCCATTCAAATATATTGTATGAAGTATTCTATAACACGAATAAAAATATTTAAGATTAAAATTTAAAAATGAAAGACTCAAAAAGTCAAAACATGACACTTATTTTGAGACTGATGGAGTATACAGTAGTATTATTTGTTTAATAATGTTTTTGTAGCTATTAAGAGTTGATTGTGGGGCAAAAAATTCTCATGTTTAAATATATATAATAACTAAATGACGGTAGTATCTGTCAAGTTGCATTTAATGACGTCTTTAGATACCTTTATGAAAGAGAAAAATATACTAGTGACAATTGCGAAAAGATTAAAGATATAATTATGAGTATATATATATAATACGAGTAATGTTTTGTATTACTAACATTCTGTTCTCATGTACCTTGCATGATATAATAATTCAATGTACGTAACGACGTAAATGTTGTCATGACAAATGGACATAAGTAAATAAGAAATATTAGTTAACTGAATATAGAAACTACGGAGTATAATCTAAGAGTATAATGAAAAACGAATGCCTTGACTAAGAATATTGATGGGGCCGGCAAATTAATTTCGGAAGCTTTGAGCGTTATTAAAAAGTAGGCCATAATAAACAAAGTTTATTCATACAAGTATATACATTAACGTCATAAAAATTGACATATTTTATTTTATATACAACCACTTATTTATTTCAAATATCAAATGTATAATAATATTATGTATTAGTCTACGTAAAATTCAGAGGCCTTATAAAATTAATGGTCTTGTGTGCTGACACATACAACAATTGCTAATCTTCACCACTAAATATTATTTTTATAATTTATAAATATATTCACAAACGTAATAAACTGACAATTAAAAACATATTACCGACCGGACCGGTTCAACCGGAATTTTTAGGGTTTCCGGCCGGGTGAAAACCGGTTTTCACCAAGAGTTGACCGGTCAACGAACCAGGCGGTTCGGTCAAAACCGGACGGTCCAACCCGGAACCGGACCGGTTTCAACCGGTTTTGAATTATTTTTTTTATTCTCACGGGTTTTAAGCCGGTTTTGGACCGATTTGAACTGACGGTCTGACCGGTTCAACCAGAATCGGAGCCCTCTCCACTTCGATTTCCGGTTTTAAAAACATTAAACTAAGGTTATTTTTTTTATATATTTTTAAAAAGAATATTTGATAACTTTATTCACGGGGAAAATGACTCTTTATTTTAAAATGATATATATATATATATATATATATATATATATATATATATATATATATATATATATATATATATATATATATAAAAGACATATATTAGAAAGATAATAAAAGACATATATTAAAAAGGAAGGTCAAAGGGAGAAGCAATACTCATTTAATGATGATTTTCCAAATTATTTAGGGTGTGTTTGGAACGAGCTTATGGAAGCTTGTAGCTTATAGGAGCTTATGGTCATAAGTAGAGCTGACAAAATGGGTGGGCTGGACGGGTATGGGCTATAGGTCAAAACGGACGTGGGTATAAACGAGTTCGTGTCTAATCAGGTGCGAGTTTTAACGGGCTATTTAAAAATTTCATAAAAAATGTCCGAATTCACTAAAATATATATTTATCTTCCAAATTAAGTTATACATTTTTAACTATATAATATAAAAAATACAACATGATAGTCAGTCATTTAGATCCATTCATGATTTAAATTTTATGCAATTAAGCTCATTTCTAAAATTTCTCCACTCCATAAGAACTCAAACTTTATATCATTATACCAAAAATTACCCAAATGTCGAGTAAATTGGCAGAATTTGCTAGCACTAACCATAAGTTTTGTTTAGCTACCAAAATTTTGAGTGGTTATGTTTTCCATAAGCTCCGAAACCGTAAGCTACTTGAAGTAGCTTGTAACTTGTAGCTTATTAATAATCAAATTACACAAATACCCTCCAAGTAATTATATATCGGGTGTGTTTGGCAAAACTAGCTGGAGATGGAGTTGGGGCTGGAGATGGAGCTGGAGCTGAAAGTTTGGGGCTGGAGCTGGAGCTTTTCGTTGAGGTTGAAGCTGGAGCTTTTCTTTTTAAATAAGTGTTTGGCAAAGTAGATGGAGCTGGAACTTATAATGTAAAATGACAAAAAAGGACATGATATTTTATAACTCCAATTTTTTAATAAATTTAAGAAGGGTAATGTAGTAATTTAATCCTAAGTAGATGGAAATTCTTAAGATAAGCTAGTTTTAGAAGATTCTATTTGAAGAGATTATTTTTTAGAGAATCCCTATTTTAAATTTTATGCCAAACAAGGATTGTAATTTTATAAGAGATTGAGCTTCTAAAAATCAGAATCTCAATCCCCTAGAATCCCTAATAATCCCTTTAAATTGTGTTGCCAAACACATCCATCATCTTTTAAAATTAATATACTTGTCATTTTATGTTATTTTACATTCATAAGCTACAAGTTTCAGCTAGTCTGCCAAACAAAAATAATAACCAAAAGCTCCAACTACCAGCTTCAGCCACAAGCTACCAGCTCCAACTACCAGCTTCAACTACAAGCTCCAGCTACCAGCTAGTAGTGTCAAACATACCCTTAATTAATGCTGGCAAATTCTGCCCATTTGCTTCATATCTGGGTAATTCTGGGTATAATGACATAAAGTTTGGGTTCTTTTAGACTGGGTGAATTTTGGGAATGGGCTTAATTGGGTAAAACTCAAATCATAAATAGGTCTAAATGGGTGGCCATCATGTTGTACTTTTTATATTATATAGTTAAAAATGTTAACTTATTTTGGAAAATATATAAATTTTAGTGAATTAGAACATTTTTTTATGAAATTTTCAAATAGCCCGTTATTACTCGAGCCCGTTTAGACCCATACATAATTAGACCCGAACCCGTTTATACCCGCGTCCGTTTTGACCCGTAGCCCATACCCGCCCAACCCGCCGATTTTACCAGCTCTACCCTTAATTCTACTTACTAGGTTGTTGACTATATATTATACATGCATGTAGCACATCCTCGCACGACTAATAAAAACTAAACATGCATATACTAATAAGATGAACTATTTACATTCGTTTTAGTCAAAGTGTCCACTTTGATTTTGTAGTTTGCACACAATTTTTGGATTGTTGATTAATTACATTTTTTATCAATTAAATAACATATCTACTCACTAAAATCTCTTTTGATTATCTATAATGTAAAGTGACATTTATTTGGAATAATTCAAAATAACAATAAAGAATAAAAATAAAAATCATCATTTCTAAATCAAAATTGAATAATTCATCAAAAAGCCTTTGGTGTTGACTACGATAACGGTGACCACTTTCACTTCAAAGTACACGTACGCAGTGCATGTTTTCTCTTGTAAAAAATTAAAAAAAGAACAAACACAAATAAAACAACGTTACGTATACACATACAAATCATTGGTTTATATTAAGAGGCTAGCTGATCATTTAGCTAGCATCATTTTAGTCAAACTTTTATGTACAAATTCATCTATCTTCTTCTAATGTAATTTTGACTTGATCATGGTATAGTACCATACATACGTACGTACGTACGTACGTATATATTAACTATAATTTATATGTACACTTGCATGATCAAAAACGTCACTGCGGCGATGTTCCGTCTCGATGATAGGAGCTGGATCTTCGAACCAACGCCTTGACTAGAGGAAGTTTCGGGTTGAGATAAAGTTTCCATATTGAAATTAGGATTTGATCCATAAAGTTGTTGAATCCCTTCAATATCATCCACCCTTAAATCAACTTTTTTCTCTCTAGGTTTCAAACTAGGGTACATAATAGATTCTTTCACAAAACTATGAGCCAACCCTAACACATGACCAATTTCATGAGTTGCCACCGATTCTAAATCAATCGCGACCTTCGATTTCTCCGATTCAAAGTCTACTGCCCATGTCTCCGCCGCATCAAGGTGAAGTCTACCACTTTCCGGCGAAAACCCATGTGCTAAAATTCCTAAAACACCGTCGAACGGCTCTCCATCGTCATGATCACCGATGTAAAATCCTATTTTTATATCGGAAAACCCGTAATCTTCGGATTCCGTGAAGTTGACCGGAATAACTGATGACCACCGTGAAAAAGCACGGTGGAAGATTACTTTTATGTCGGAAAGTTTCAAATTTGATATGATATAGTTTGGTGAAAAAGCGTATGTGAGAGTTGTTGGTATGGCACGTGACCATCTTGGCTTGCCTATGAAGTAATTATAATGTTTGATTGCATGAAGACTAATTGGTGGTGACGTGTCACGGGCGCCACATCTTGGTAGCATCATTTGAGAGATTGTTTCCAAGTCGAGTTTTCCGGTGATGGTGAGGCTATGTTTTAGTTGATACTGAGATACTGAAGCCTCGAACTGGTCATCAAATTGGTCGCTAGAACTCGTGTTGGAAACTTTAAGGTATCCGAAATGTTGCATGTAATTCTTGAGGTTTGATAAGCCACTAAAGTGGCTACCTTTGCTTGCACCAAGGAACTTTTCAAAGGGGTGAGCGGTGGAGTTGTGGTGGTTGATGGTGGTTGATGATGGTGTTTTTCGTGCCGGAAAATATGAAGGGTAGAAGAGTAATAGAAGAAAGAATAAAAAGAGCATGATTGGCTTGAAGACATGGAAGTCAAGTTTGGGTTATAAAGGAATGATGATGACATTTGTAGCATTACTTGTAGCACTTTGTAACATATGATATGTGGAACTTAACTTTCAATGATTTGGAAATTAAGCAAAATATATATTATATTCATGGATGCTCATATTAAATTGGTAAAATCGAACCTCATAAAATAACTTATTGCTTTCCATGAGATAGACACTTAATATAGAAAATTAGAAAATCATGAATACTAATATTCATATATATATATATATATATATATATATATATATATATATATATTATAATAATGGCTTTAGATAAGAAAGTGATCGATCATGTGTAAGTGGCATCCCTAGCTTTACGGGTCTATTTATCTTTAAAAATCTACACAACAAAAAACATTGTCACATTTGCTTGTTTTTGTTTAGGAAGAGTAGTCTTGTAATATGTAGGTTAATTGTCTACGCCGTACTTCGTTAAAAAAATTAACTTACTCATTATTTTTCAAATCATGGCTAAAAACTACTTTATAAGATTTTATAAGTACATCATCTATACTAAGGTTCCAGATCAAAGGGGAAGAGGAGTTAGGGAGGGTATGGAGAAGCAGGAAATCCGGATCATCAATTTCCTTCATCAATGTTCCAGATTAAATCATGTCACGCGAGGTCTATTTAGTAAATATTTTGTCGGAGGAACTATTATGTAAAATAAGATGAGGGGGTAAAATTAAGGGAACATATAGTGTAGCTTACTTTGAATCCCCCTCTCTCTTTTCACAAAACACACATAGATACTCTTTAACTCCCTGTCTCTATCTCTCATTCTCTTTTCACAAAACACACACAAACACATACAAACTCTCTAATTTTCACACATTAACACTCATACATCATTACCACCACCACCGCCGCTCCACCACCACGCCGTGAATGATGAAAAGAGGCGAAAGAATGATGACAGATTTGTGGTCGGAGAGTTGAGATGCGAACCACCACCATTGGTGAATCGATCTCCACCGGGCGTAACCAAAGATGATCGTTTCTTCATCTTCTCTCGCTGTTCCACCACCACAGCCGCCGCTCCACCATCACTATAACACCCCTCTTTCTTATACCATAATATTATATTATTTTAATAGGAAGCGTATATTACAAAATACATTTCATTACTTTATAGTAAATAATGTACATAAACAGTTTACGTATTCAGATCACATCAAATTAAAACTGTTTAACAAATACTTAAAACGGGGTATTATATTTTACAAAACAAGGTTTATACAAAACCATATCAGAGTCGCAAGTCGTCAAACTTTCCCTGCCGGAGCATCCACTTCCTGACTACCCACATAGTAACCAAAATCTGCAGGAAGTAATATAAGGGATTAGCACGAAGCTAAGTGAATAGATTTATCACACACAATTCAACTTAGCTTAACAATGAGTTTACACCAAATAATCGTAAACACACATATTTCAATGAGGATTGGTGGCACTTGGGATATCATAATACCCGGGGATTCCCAAAGAACACTTAACGTCAATCTGTATGGCCAATACAGAATAGACCGATAACTACTGGTTATTAAACTCATACACAGGTCTCAAACACAACAAATGAATCAAAACCTGTGTAATTCACATAATAACCAAAAGTTCAACTACACGTTGACCTCAATAATCTGATACACATATATTCACATATCACGTAGATTCATAATCAATAATCAAGACTAAACAGTCTAACACATATCTACGTTTACTTGTTGTAACCAAATAGTTACAACTAAATCAAATTGTGAGTTCTAAATCCACTCACCGATACCTCTGACGTATCCCCACTCAGGATTCCTATATCACTGAGTCTTAGGTTGATCTGAAACAGAAAATCAAATATAAGTTAGAAATTCGTTCCATAATCATCATCAGAGCATATTTATCAAATCAGGTAATCCCTGAAGTCTAGTCAAACAAAAGTTTATTCAAAATGAAATTAGAAAATCTCGAAATGACGTTTAAAAACTGAAAAATGCCATTTTCGGGCCCTAGATGACCCCGAATGTCCAAAAACTGCCTAGACTCTTAGAATAGAGCCGGGATCATTAGGTCGTTTCCAAGTGACCATGCGAATTTCAATCTAATCCGAGTTAGTGAAATTGTCATCTGTCCGTTACCCCGAAAAGACTTACGCATTTTCAAAATTTGCGAAATAAAAATCTTTAAAAATTATCGGTTCGCAGTGATCTGGGTTCGCAGGTCAACTCGGTTCGCAGAAAACTCGGTTCGCTTCGCAGTTTTGGTCGTTTCGCACATTTCGGTTCGCAAACCATCTCGGTTCGCTTCGCAAGAACTCGACTCGCAACTTTCGGTTCACCTCGCAAAAACTCAGCTCGCTTCGCAACATCTCAACTCGCCTCGCAAGACGAACTGGGTTTCTGCGAGTTTCACTGCTGTTACGAGAATTTCAAGCCAAACTTCACCAAAACTCAATTTTTCAGTTTTCTAAGGTTCCTAATACTTCAACTAACATCTAGGAACATCAAATAACTCAAAATCAAGTTTCAATCTTAATTATAACTCCATATTTCTCAAAACCCAATTTTTGAAACTCAAAATCATACTCACTTTTGTGATGGAGATGAAGAGGATATGATGGAGATGATGATGTTGCCGTTTTGGATTTGAAATCACAGAAACTACCTTGGTTCTAATTTTGGTTATGGTTTCTTGATTTGAATTTGAGAGTATTTTAAGTTCTTATTATGAGAGAAATGAAGAAACCTTGCAAACAAAAGAAATAAAGGTCGGCTCACACAACCGCCTCTGTTCTAATTGCTTTAATTTTATATCCGTTCTAAATCTATTGTCTGGAACCTAAAAACCATTTGCGAGAACATTAATTTTATTTTACCATCATCTGTAATAATTTAAAACAACTAGTAGTTTACTATCCACAATAAGTTCTGGAACTTATTTATCTAAGTTTCACAATATAATAATAATATCAAGTAATTCCTAAAACAATTAAATAATCAAATTAAATAAATAAAAAAAATTACCAGACTAGTGGAGAGGATGTTACAATCACCACCACTTACATTAGCATATCTACTACCACCACCACTTTATAGATATCGAAAATCGTAAATCTAGATCCAAAAAGTAAATCTACTTTTTAGATATGAAAAAAATCAGTTGCATCCTACCGTTTTTCTACTATATTTTACATGAGTGCATCTTATATAATGCGATTAATATATATATTTGTGTTAATACTTGTTTACTGCATCATGTATATTGTTACTGCAATTTAAGATTTTTAGCATTTTTTACGTATTTCTTCAGCTTGATTTTATTTTTGAAATCGAAAAATTACTAGCACTTGTTTACATCATCTTGTATATTGTTATTGCATCTTATATTATTTAACATTTTATATGCTGAAAAATAAAACTACTAGTACTTATCTACCGCATCTAGTATATTATTATTGCAACTTATATTTTCTAGTATTTTATATGTGGAAATATATAAAACTACATGTACTTATTTAATGCATCTATTATATTGTTACTGCATCATATGTTTTTTTAATATCATTTTTATATGTTTGTAAATCTTGATTTTATTATTGAGTTTAAAAAATTCTTATTACTTGTTTATTACAATCCTGTATATTTGTTACTACATTTTACGTTCTTTAGCATTTTTGACTGAATCATGCATAATAATAAATTTTTTGATTGAACAAATATTTGGACAATTTTTAGACATTTTTTCAACCAAGTCCAAAACTTTTTCAAAATTGCAAAATAGTCTATGCATCTCCCTTCTCTTTTCGTATGAACTGTTCCCCTATATTATTTTAATGGAAAATAAAACGTCTATCTCTCACATTTAAATAATTTTTAAATTTTAATTACTTTTCCAAAGAATTATAACACTCTTTATTCTCTAAATAATTGGAAAAAGAATTATGTACAATTTTTCAGTAACTAAACGACACACCCACATGTTATTACGTATCAACAAATTTGATATACAAAATGTCATATATTTGCACAATTCTGAATGAGTATATATCATGGGCTGTAAACAGGTTTGGTGGCCGGAAATGATTATATGACATGTTTCATTTTGCAAGTCAAGATTGGGCAAACGTACGCTATATATATTTGATTGAAGCAAAGACGAAGATGATTGTTTGTTACAACTAACTAAATACATGCTTATATCCTTCACTTTAACGCTATCTACTTATGCAACTTTTCATCCTATTCATATATTTTTAACTTTTAAACCTCAATCATAAGACGACTATTTTGGGCATCATTAACAGTAATTAATGTGTAAATTGCTAACAATTTACTCTATTGCAAATTTCACCCAAACGTCAAAAGAAAAGGGTTTATTTGTGTAAGAGTATTATATTATATGGGTTATTTGGTGAAAAATGAGTCAATAATTCTCATTTTTGTGTTTTTTTGTATCAAATATTCTTAACTTTTTACAGTGAACAACTTATTTGAAAATTATGATTAAGGTATCGGTACCAAATTAATCGACCGTTCTTTGCTGAAAAATGAGTCATATTAATCGACCATTCTCCGATCTATATCATATTAACCGATTCACCGACATTAGCGTGTTTTCGAGTATCAAATATTCCGAACTTTTAGCCTTTTACCCTCTAATCATAATTTTCAAATAAGTTATTCATTTTAAAAAGTTAAGAATATTTGATACCTCAAAACACAAAAATGATAATTATCGACTTCCTTTTTCAGCAAAAAATCCTATATTATATACATATAAGTTAATTGTAGTTCAACAAGGTTTTATTATGGGGTCCATCAAAATTTAAGGGGGGTATTGAGTTTGTTATAAATTGATTATTGATTAATAATTATAAGAGTAAATTCTAAAGATGGTCTCTGAGGTTTACACCGATTTACGAAAGTGGTCCCTAAACTTTTTTTTCATGTTTTCAGTTCAATAACTTTCAATTGTGCTCGAAAATGGTCCCTCCATTTAACTTCATTAGTTTTTGCCCGTTAAGTGGCATGACGTGACTTGCACACGAGGGTAATTTCGTCATTTCCCCTTTCCCCCTCCAATAATATTACCTCCTTTTTCCCTGAAAACACAACCAACTTAGTAATTTCCCCTTTTAACAAACAGATTGAATACCTTATCAATTTCAATAATAGTAGAGCCGATGATCAACGCTCATTGAATACCTTATCAGAAGAATAAAAAAAACATTTTTTTCTGTAATGCGTTTCTTTGTGTCACCTTCATTTCTAGCAGACTAAGGCCGCTCCCAACCCTTTCCTCGGTTGGTCGTCGGTTTGCAAGTGACGAACCGAAGGGGATGGCACGCCCTCGTCGGGTTCGTCCGTCGGTTTCAAGCTTCGGATATCCGAAGTTCTTTCGGTGGTTGAGTGGGGCCAACGATGGTTTTTTCCTTTTTTTTTTTGCTTTTATTGTGTAATATTAGAGGTAAATTGATAAATGCGGGACCCAAAAGTTAAAGTGACGGAGCAGGGATGGGAGTGGTCAGTCACTTTCAGTCGGTTTCGGTCAGTTTTCTGAAAAAAGCTGACGTGCCACTGACGTGGCTCTGTCAGTTTCAGTCAGTTGGTTTGTGGGTTGGAAATGCCCTAACAGCATCAGGTATTAGCTAAAGTTTAAAGTTTGAAGTTTGAACCACAACATACTGCACTACATGTTATTCATGTGCTTAGCGAAATTTTGAACCATCATCGATTGCAAACTTTTTTAGTACTTCTCAATATAAAGTTATAAACTGCTTCCTGCAGCTTAAAGTAAAGTCAATATGTTTTTCCTTCTAGCTAAACAGCAGCTTAGCACAAATACTTCAAAAGTTTAAAACGCAATAAGCACTTACATGCACTCCCAAACAATAATTAAATCACTCTAATTAAACACAATTCAGCATTCATGTTCAAAAAATTTTCATTTACTCTGATTCACCACAATGTGAAATCAATAAACCATGATTTATGAAATTCTTCAAATCAGATCATAATAAAACTAACCTTATTATTCTCGATTCAAAACAACTACCACGAAGCTTTCTTAACACCATGTAACAGACCTCGAGAATCCAAATCACGAAACACGATACGCGAAACACGAAACCTTTGATAAACGGAATGAGCACGACCAGTAAAAACACAACGATTCATAACACGAGTAAATGAACGGTTTCTTGGTAAATCAGTTAGCTTGCACCGGTTCTTTTCAAGAATATCGATAGGTAGATCGGTATCTTTTGATAACGCTTTGTATAGCTTTCTTCGCAATTCGTATTTCTCAGTGAGTAATCTTCGTTTTTGATCTAGTAAGTTTCGTTCATCTGACATCTTGTAGTCTGACATTTTGTTGATCAAGTGCGTGCGAATTAGGGCTCGAAATGAAAGTTGGGGGAAACTGAAACCCTAGTGTAGAAGTTTTGCCTAAAAACACAAAGGGGAAATGATGAAATTACCCTCGTGTGCAAGTCACGTTGTGAGTCCCTAATCACTATTATGTTAGTGATTATGAATCGTTAACAGTGAGTTAATTGTAGAAGGGGGGTTGAATACAATTAACAACTTTTCTATTTTAACGTGTTAACTTATTTAGCAAGTTTTTAACCGTATTTAGGTGACAGCAATATGAACACAAATATATGAGTATGATAAGCAGTTCAGTTGCTGATGCAATACTAGCTGAAAGATAAATTCTTTTATTGATAAGATTTATCTATTGTTGATTGCGGAATAGATTAGCCAAAGCTAATCTAAATCAAACAATACAGCTCTTACAAAAGGAGATGAGCAGTAGTGGACAAACATGCTAACTTGCTCACTCGCTGAGGTAAACTAATAGTGGACAAACACGCTACTAGTTCACTCGCTGGTGTTGTTCGTATTTTAGACAAACTAGTTACTGACAAACAAATAACAATACAAACAATCGACGCCAAATGAAGTACAACATACTACGCTATTTATAGACGCTGAAATCGTTAATTTCCGGATCTGGAAGGACACGTGTCGCTGCTTGATTGGTGAGGTAGTTGAGATGTGATACATCATGGTTCGACATTCTGTCTTGGGAAATATCACCTTATACCATAAACCAATAAGATGCTTCCACGTTACTCTTTTCAAGTTACGAGGAACACGTGTTGCGCCGTAATAACGCCGAATGTCAACTTCTTATTTAATGCGGCATTTAATGCTGCAGTCACTGATAGAAACATCAATTCTCCTCATTCTCGGTGCGAGCTAACATGCCCTAAAGAATGACTTGAAAAACTAATCTTCAGTGACTTCTTTTATTCAGCAGAAGGAAGAACTTGAAAAGACTTGAAGACTCTCGCTGATAGATGAGTATCAGCGACACACAAGGTTGAGTCTTTTATCTTGATAGGTTCTTCATCCACTGGTTGAAGAGATAGGATCAGCGACCGTAGACTTCAGCAACAAGAGCTTGACTTGAATCATTTTCTTCATGGAGAGTTCTTTATTGAGTAGGACAGAGACTGTGAATATAAGGCATGATCAGTGACTTCACATTATCAGCGATTAATGACTTCAACAATCTCTCATAATTTATCCTTATGATCTCCCCCTTAATTCTTGTAATCAGTGACCATCTTGAGTTAAGCGATCAGTGACTCAACACACGTGATGCCACTTAACGGGTAAAAACTAACGAAGTTAGACGGATGGACCATTTTCGAGCACAATTGAAAATTATTGGACTGAAAACATGAAAAAAAAAGTTTAGGGACTACATTCATAAATCGGTGTAAACCACATGACCATCTTTGAAATTTACTCTAATTATAATTATAGATAGATATAGATAAAAATGTTGATGGATGTCTTAAGACATTAATGACTGCTCAGGGCACTCCCAACGCACATATTCGGTTGTCGTCGGTTTCAAACCGACGAGCCGACGGGGATGGCACGAAGCCGTCGGTCGCCTCGTCGGTTTGCTTCCTTCGGTATACCGACGTGAGCGATCGGTTGTAGTGGGGCCATTTGCTTATTATTTTTTTGTTTGTGTGTATATATTAAAGGTAAATTGGTAAATGCGGGTCCCAGAAATACGAAGTGACGGAGCAGGGATGAGAGTGGTCTGTCAGTTTCAGTCGGTTTTCTGAAAAAGATGACGTGGCGCTGACATGGCTCTGTCAGTTTCAGTCAGTTGAGTTTTGGGTTGGGAATGGCCTCATAGCATTAATCGTTATCAATTTTCTTCTTATAACTAATGTGCAAGTCAAGTAAGAAATTTTTTTCGATGTTGTTCATGGTTAGGGGTGCAAAAAATAACCCGGTTTTATACCTTACCGAAAAAAACCTGAAAATCCTACCCGGTTCGGGTTTTGAGAGTACCCGGCGGGTACGTAACCGGGTAGGGTTTTTGGAATTCATAATCAGGTTGAACCAGGGTTGAAATAAGGACGGGTAGAAAAACCGGTCAAAACTCTGGTCAAATACCCGAAAACACATTGAAAAACCGGTCTTGACTTGGTCAAAAACCCGGTTCCAACCCGGAAGAAACCCGGGTCGGGTTGGTCAAAACCCGGATTTTGACCGTTTGAATAATACTCGGCTCGGGTATCGGGTCGGATTTAGCCCAACCCGATTTTTGTTCACCCCTATTCATGGTTATTATATACATTTAGTATTTATAGTTAAATAGTTAATAATAATTGTTCATTATCAATTACTAGTTTTCAGTGTGTAGTGTTTATCATTATTTTCACAAACTCAAAAATTCATTTTTTTAAAGTGTTTATGAATGTAACATAGGGGTGTTCATGGACGGTTAACTGGGTATTCGATTAATCGGAAACCAGTTAACCAGAGTTCTGATTTGACATATTTTTGAACCTAAACTGAAACTGAAAAATTCGGTTAACCGGTAATTGGTTAACCAAATTTTCGGTTCGGTTCATTGGTTAACCAAATTAACCGTTTATTACTCAGATATTATTTAAAAAGTAATTAATAACACACAAATATACATTAATTATTAAGTAATCACTTTTTTTACAATATTTTGACAATAAAAGTTTCAAACGATATCAATTTTACTATTTATAATTGTGTACTTATGTTATACGTACGTAAATCGTTCGAATATAATTATAACTATAACACCCCTCATTTTACTAAACCATTATAATAATGGTTTTGACTCGGAAGCGTAAAACATATACCATATAAAATGTACATAAATTTCTTTCCAAAACTTGATACCCAATATTACAACAACAATAATACACACGAGGTGTTATATAATTTCATCATTTCCTTTTCAATGTATATCAGAGTTGACGCTAAGTGGCCAAACATTCCATTCAGTCCAACTTCTTGCCCACCCGATACGAAATCCTTAACCTGCAAGAAGTATTCATGTGGGGGATTAGCTCAAAGCTAAATGAGTGAATAATAATCAACAACCCAACTTAGCATAACAACTTTGTTTACAATAAATAATTGTAAACAAAAACATAACAATAGATCGATGGTTCTTGGGGAAATCTTCAGCCAAGAATCCAACAGTAAACACATAATATCAATGAGATAACATCTCAATAACACAACATATCAATGAGGATCGGTGGCTATTGAGATATCATAATACCCGGGGATTCTCCAAAAGCACTTACCACAATCTGTAAGGCCAATACATAATAGACCGATAGTTTGGTACTAATTTCATACGACCTACTTTCCTATTAACGATAAGTACAAGGAAATTCCTATCGTTTTACAATAGTAACCAAACCCAACCAACATGTTGACCTCAATACACTGATGCCCGAAAGCCAAATATCAAGTGATCACATATTTACAGATTCAACCAGATCAACATATCAAACTAAACAGACTATCAACAGTATTATTACTATTAAACCAAAATCATCATGACAAACCAAAAGCAGTAATAATACGTTTACCCGTTGTAACCAAACTTGTTACAACTAAGTAAAACTGAGGATTACAGATCCACTCACCGAATACCTCAATCGTCCACTCAGTAGTCTAATGTCACTGAGTCTTCTCCACATCTGAGAATACAACAATATAACACAAGTTAGTCACTTGTCTCAAATCTATATAACATCACTCCAATAGATTTACACCAACAATTCCAAACTACTCAGTTCATATGAATTAACACAATCATCATTCTAATCTACTTTAATTATCACTAAACAACATGGTTAACCATAACCAAGGTTATTAACCTTTACCATCAATAATTCATCAAAACACTAACATTTGGTCAAATGAATACTTAACCAAATAAGTTACAACTTTACTCTTAAATTCTCAATTAAGTGTTGTAATCATAAACCTTACCAAATGTATCATATAACTTATGATAATCTTCATAATCATCATTAGTCTCAAGAACACATAATCAATTTATAACTTTTAGTTTGAATCAAATTAATCATCATCATGAATCAACCCTAATATGATCATTAACAACAATTATTAATTATTCACTACTAACACAAGCTTAAAGCTTTGATTATAGTAAAATCAACTAAACCCATAAACTATCTGATCATACATCATTTTCTTCATTTCTATGTTAGGGTTTAGTTTATAATTATGATTTAGGCATCAACTAACAATTACTTCATCATTACAAGCTTCAATTTCAAGTTAATCATCTCAATTCTATCAAATACACAAAACCCATTTTCTAGGGTTTATATTAATCAAGAAATCAACACTTACAACATGTTTATAATGATGATGATGAGATGATTAATCCATGTTATCGAAGCTCAATTCGAAGTTCTACAGCTTCAATTTCAACTCACAACTTGTTTTCAAGTTTACAAGTAGTCCCTGAGGTGCGTTTGGTTTGGCCGTACAGAACCAGGAAGAACAAATCTTTGATTTCTCATGAATTTCAATGATTTAGGTTTGAAACTAGGGTTTTGATCTTTCTCATAGGCTCCATCAAATTTCTGGAATGTTTGTGATGTTTCGTACGTATTTTTACACATATATGAAAATATATGTACACTAATTTTGCCCCTTTTTTAGATCTATTGTCTGGAACTTAAAAATCATTCGCGAGGAAAAACTATTTTATTTTACCTGCAACTATATTAATTTAAAACAATTAATAATTTATTAACCACAATAAATTATTAGGCTCTTTTCCTCATTTATTTTCAAATAACACGATGTACCTGTTTTCTGACACATTAAATAATTATTCACAGTCAGAAATATTAAAATACTACCAGACCCGAGAACTGGGTGTTACAATAACTAAGTAGTAATAATACCAAATTAAACCAAAATTAAGTTAGTAAATTACATTAAAATGAGTGAAAAGAAATATAAATGATTTTATCAAAATACAAGTGTAAATATCAATATATAAATTTAATATATACAATATATATACATATATTATAAGGTATATATAAACTTTTTGGTTTTTTCAGTTAACCATTTATCATTTCTATCTCAAAATCATGAACCAAAACCGAAAAATCAAAAAAAATTCGGTTCGGTTAACCAAAACCGAAAAACAGGAAAATATCGGTTTGGTTAACCAAAAATCAGTTCGATTCAACCGATTTTCGGTTCTGTTAATCAAAAAGATTTGGTTTATACATATATCACGTTTACGTATACAAATGAATTGACAAGACATAGAGTTATATAGTAAAAAGAGCATGACCAAATTATACTATATGTTAGCCCGAACAGCAAGTTGGACTATAGACCATGGCTAACCCATGTACTACTTTTTATAGTGAAATTGGACTAACATAATTGATGAGTCCAAAGATAAGCGTCGCATAATTTTGTCACTAAATATGTCACCAACAAGACGTGTGTTGCATCTACATGCTTCGAATGTTAGCCTTATATGTTTGTATGTTTCGAGTGATAATAAATTTCTCGTATTAGTAATTGGTTTTAGAATGAATAATAAGGCTCATATACCGAGTTTTTATTATATATATATATATATATATATATATATATATATATATATATATATATATATATACTAGGTATTGAGCCCGTGCGATGCACGGCCAAAAGTGTAGTTATATAGTAATTTGTAAGTAACCGAATACATTAACGAGCATATAATTAGTGTTATCGATAACACAATTAATTTATAGTGTTGAACAATTACTTTACGATTACCTCAATATTTTTCATATATATCATTCATTTACTTTTCAGCATAATAAAGTTATAAACCAAATTTCTTTGTAAACAATGTTCAAGAATTTGTAAATTAATAACATGTAATCGTTAACTAAAATAATACGCTCTAATAGGTAATTAAAAAACTTAATTTTATATATAAAAAGAAAGCATTGAGCTCATGCGATGCACGACCATTTATATAATACCATTAAATTAGTTTGTATGTTATTATGTTTAAGTTTGAATAAAAATACAATTAAATTAATTTGTAAGTTATTGTATTAAGTTTTAATACATTTGTTGAGCCTATGCAATGCAATGTAATTAAAAAACTAAAAATTAATCATATGTCTTTTAGGTTTTCAACCGTATCTTAATATTGTTGAAAGTTTAAAATTTATTACTGGAATTTAATAATAATATATACCAACAAAATGTACTGAAAATCAACTCCAAATATCTTTATTAAAACCAATTTTCTTAAAACATGTTAGTTGATGATAATAATATTTGTTAAATGCAATGTATAAGATATGTATTAGAAAATGAATCCTTTTTTATGTAGGTAAAAATTGTTATATATAAAATATAATATAGGAATTTTAAAGGGTATTATAATAAAGTATAATTGATAAATAATAGTCTTAGTAATTAATAATTAAGGTTTTTACCAAAAAAATAATATGATGATGTGTCAAGTTAGGAGGCTAAAAAGAAAAGAAAATATTATGATGTATCATGTCTAAAATTAAGGAAAAATCTTTATTTTATAAGTATATATATATATCCCTCTTCCCTCTTATATATTAAAAGAGGGCTCCTCTAATTATGATTACCCAATAAATCTCTAACCTTATTATTAAAGTACCCTATTACCCTCCTTATTGCAAAATCACGTCATCCCCAAATCACAGTTAGGGCGTCATTCCATTTTATGCTCTGTACTTTGAATTTCAAAATCAAACTTTTCTCTGAATTTCAAAATCAAACTTTTCTCTGTACTTTGATATCTTTTTCCTTTTCAATTTGGATGGAAGTTTTATTGATTTAGGGTTTTGAAATTTGATTACGTATTTGATTCTAATTTCGCTTTTCATGTTCACCATCGGGAGTCTTTTTTTTTCTTATTCTTATGATTGATTTGTTTTATTTTGATAACTTAGGGTTTGTAATTATAGGATAAAAGGGGAGCAACTGTCGTTTTTTCAGATGTTTTGTCTCTGAAATTCAGTGCTCAGGCAACTATGTCATGTTTCTCATATATACATGGTGTTACTAGGTAAACAATTTCTCCATTCGTTTAAAAATCACTTTTCCAAGTTCGATTTCAGTTATCTATGATTTTATTGCATTTGATGTTGAGAAGGCGTATGACTTATTAGGTAATTTTTCTTACTGTACAACGAATTACAATTTCAGACTTGCCTCTTCAAATGATCTATGAAATTTATCATATAGCAGTTCAATTTGAAAACCCTATTCTTGTTTGGATAATTTTTCTCTTGTATTTGTGTTACAGTTTTAACTAAAATTCTTCGTCAGGTTTGTTTAATATTTGTCTTATGATGGTGTCATTGTTTTGATATTGATTAGATACATCCTCATGTGAACGTTTACGGTATAATCAATTCAATTTTTGTTATCAAAGTTGTGTTTAATTGATAAACATCAAGCGTTTGATGAAATACCTAATTGCAAAAAACAAGTATTGATTTTGTTAGAGAAATTTGCCCGGATCATCCCGTGTTTGTCCAAAAAATCACAATTCGTCCCTTATTATAAGAAATCTCACCAGACATCCCTATAAGGACGACTAGTGAGCAAAAATAACAAATATAGGGATGCCTGATGATATTTCTTAAAATAAGCGATGAATTGTGATTTTTTAGACAAACACAGGGACGATCTGGGCAATTTTCTCATTTTGTTATATAATTTTGAATTGGGAATTTGTTGATATGTATCAATAGTCACAGTTTTGTTGATATTATACCAAGATATCAAGAAAAGAATGTCCAATTTCTATGTAGTTAATTAACGTAGTTGCAAACACATTGATGCTACCTGTCACTGTTAATTTTGTAATGCAGATTATAGGTGCAACAATGGGTTGTTCGAATCTTCACATTTAAACCGAAAATGGTCGGTTATGGTATAGTATCTTCCTGGGGTCAGAAAGAAACTTGAGTTTTTTTTGCACCTATGCATACAACTCTCTCTACTGTAAGTAAAGATTCGGATTTTGAGGAATTTAGGCACAAGTAATCAACCAAGTTAAAGTTACAAGTAAATAACTTATGCATTATTTCATAATATTCGTTACGAAATCATTGAATTATTATGACATGGTACGTGTATGTAATTGTCGATATCACAACAAAAGGATGTCACACTTATCAATCTGTTCATGTTGAAGAAAAGGTAAAAAAAAAAAAATCAAGATGAACATGTTGAAGAAACCATAGGTAATTTTGTAACTTAAAATATGTTGTTATGTGCTTACATATTTCTTATCTTTTGGAAAAAAAGTTGTTATCTTTCGAAAACATATTTCATTTAGTTGTAGACCATTTACATATTGTGTTTTATGTTGTCATGATAGAGAGGATTGGCAATTATTTAATTAAATAGGATGACACTTAGGATGACCATTTACAATTATGTATTAAGCGAATTAGATATTAAACTGCATCCATTTTTTGGCATTTTATTGCAATTTCACATGTAGTTTGGGTCTTTTAGATCAATGTTTAGTCTTCTATAAGTTTACATGGTTTATTATGTTGTTTTATTGCATAATATGAAGATTAGCATCGTTTATTTGTGTTGTTTTATGGCACAAAAAGGTTTAGTCCACGCGTGTTTTGCTGATATTTTATGTACGATCAGTTTCAGACGATGATGTGATAGACTATTCCATTAAGCTTGACTTTTGTGATCCTAATCTTATATATGGTATTGATGGTCCATTAAGAGGCTCCAATAATTGAAAGCATCTACTCCTTTTATGTATATACAATATTGATTATTGATGGTCAATTAGAAGGATGCACTACAACAGGAAGGAGCAATCGCGACGGACAAATCCGTCATAAATCTATCGCAATAGGTCTGTTGCGACTGCTTTATGACCGATTATGACCGTCGCTAAAAAGAGTGTGACAATTGTCATTTGCTACGACAGATTGCTACAGATAATAATATTGCGACAGATATAAGCCGTGGCAAGGCTGTCAGAAAACAAATTTTCAAAAGTTAGTCAAGGCACCATTTAACGACAGTCTTGCGACCATAGTTTGCGATGACTTTCCGAGGCAACTTATTGTGACAGATTGTTCATGTCATCTTTTGCAACAAATTTGCTACGAATTCTAAACCCAAATTCCGTCACAGATGCTACCGAATAAAAAAATTGCATTTCCAGTTTTCCAATTTCTTGTTCATACGAGTAACAAAAATCAATTAATTCTAATTACTAAATAAAACTCCATTAAAGAAATTATTAAATTGTACATATATTACAAACTGTTATCTGAAACAAGCACAACTTTTTGTCCTATTATGACCCTAATTCTACATTGTCGGCCAATAGCTAGTCTTTCATCGTTTGCTCTTTCTCCCTATCGCACTTGTTCGAGAACGTATCTTCTTTTTTTCTATTTCCCGTAGTTGTTCGAAAGCCAATTGTTCTCTTTCTCCACTTGTTATCTCTAATTACTTTTAGCAATGTTATCCCCATAGCTATCAATCTCTAACATGTTCAATACAAAAGTTACAAAAAATATTAGATAATCTAAACTTAATAATGAACGCTAATCATGAAATGCTAAAAAAAAAAAGAGAAAAACTCACAAGACATCGTATCCAAGCTGAGCAATATCTCTCACTTTTGATAACCCAATATCAGATTCAGAAGATGTGCTTTGGAGCTGCAAAAAAAAATCAGGGTAATTAGATACATATTTGGAGTTCTAACTTAGAACTCCAAATTATGTATGAGAAACATTCTCACAAAAAGTGTTGGTCTTTTCTTGAACACCTTTAATTATATAATGTGTCAATCGTCAAGAGGATTTGTAACTTCAAATTCTAATACACTGCTTCACATGGTAGTGTCTAATTCACCTACAAAGTGATGCAAACTATTAGACAAAATTCGACATGCCAAAGAAATTCAATAAATCAAAGTCAGTTAGTAAAACCCAATAGAAATTGATATAGTTTGTTACCCATAAATGATTAAACAGGTTTCTCACAATCATTGCAGAAATAGTAGGAAGTTAGGAACAAAATCAAATTAAATAAAATTACCAAACACACAAAAATTAACAAATTCAAATATCAGTAGTCTCGAACATTATGTATTCCCCTCCACTAAACAAGGCAACTCATTCCCAATATTATTAAAAAGTTATGAATCGTAGTAGAAATCAAACAAAAAGAAGAAGAAGAAAAACTGAAACATTTTTTTCAAATAGCTAAAAGGTCAAATTAGATAATATAAAATCACACGTAGATAATAAACTTACACTGATTATTTTTTTAAATATGGTAGAATATAATTGAAGGATAAGCAATAAAAATTAAATATACCATGGATCTGAAAAGGTAGGAGCATGTTGGAACAGGGGTAGAGAAAATGCGGAGAAGGAATTATTGAATTAGCATGCTTTACGTTTGATACTTTGATGTATCGATTAGGAGGGAATATCAAAAAGTTCAAACACCTTGAAAGATTTGTCCCAAAATTGAGGCGCGTTGATTTAAAATAATTGGGCCAAAAATTGGAGGAGAGTGCTAGACGACTAGATGAGTGGCTAACAAAATAAATAAATTAAATGGGCGTTGATTTTATTTTAGTTTGGAATTTGATAATTTAGATAATGATAAGCAAATTATTATAATAAAATGGTACTCGTATCTCTTATATACGTTTTTTAATCACACCCGGATGTTAAAAAGTCATGCACCTGCCACATGTCCATCTTACCACTAACATGTGTTTTAACCTTTATATTATATTTTAATTAAATAATAATTCTGACTTTTGTAACCTTGATATATGTATATATATAGGGTAAGGTTCCAATGAGAACACTTCAAAAATAAGAACGGTAAGAACACTTCATAAATGCATAATTAGCCAACAAAATCATTAGATTCACACTCATACATCTCAAATATGGGTAGAAAAATTGATTAGAATAGATGCGAAGTTTCAAAAATACACAAAAATCGAAAAAACGATTGATGCACAATTATAGAGATAATTGTGCATCAATCATTTTTTTTTATTTTTGTGCATTTTTTGAAGTGTGTATTTGTTTTTCTTTGCATATTTGTGATGTATGACTGTGAATCTAATGATTTTTGTTGGCTAGTTGTACATTTATGAGGTGTTCTCACCGTTCTTATTTTTGAAGTGTTCTCATTTGATCCAAAATCTCTCTCTCTCTCTCTATATATATATAAGCATATTGACAAGTACAAATATTGTCTTTGACATGTCACAGTTATATAAAAACATAGTTGATGCTCTTATGTATCTAATTGTGCTTATATAATCAAGCAAATGCAAAAATGGCACACACAAAAAAATCTGTCGCAAATCCGTAACAATTATAGTTGTTTTGTGATGGATTTGCTACAGTCTATTTTGATTTATTTTTTAAAAAAATAGTTTAAAACTAAAAATGCACATGTATGTTTATACATGTATTACTATACGGTTTAGTAAGTACGTGAAAATTTTAAAGTGAATGAATATACATTTCTATATATATATGTGTGTGTATATCAACTTCGACATATAAGAAGTATACATCAATATACCATTAGTTTAGACAAACATACCAACAAACATACTAACATATACAAATATTGTGTCCTTGATCACTTATATATAAACATACATGATGCTCCTATGTATCTAATTGTGCTTGTATAATCAAGCAAACACAAAAACGGCAAAAACATCTATCGCAAATCCATAGCAATTATAGTTGTTTTGTGACGGATTTGCTACAGTCTTTTTTTTACTCAATTTTAAAAAAAATAGTTTTAAATAAAAAACGCACATGTATGTTTATACAAGTATTACTATACAGTTCTGTAAGTACTTAAAAAAATTAAAAGTGAATGAATATACATATCTATATACATAAGTATGTGTGTATACCAACTTCGACATATAAGAAGTATATATCTATCTATCACTAGTTTAGACATACATACCAGCAAATATATTAATATGTACAAATTTTGTGTGTTTGATATGTTACACTTATATAAAAACATAGTTGATGCTCTTATGTATCTAATTGTCCTTGTATACTCAAGCAAAAGTAAAACAGCAAAAAAATATGTCGCAAATCTGTAGCAATTATAGTTGTTTTATGACAGATTTGCTACAACTTCAATATTTTTGTTTTTATTATTATTAACGATTTACTATTGTGAACCCTTTGCGTCGGATTTCTTTATTATTATCTATTATATTTTCATTTTTAGTTGAAATTTGCGACCGATTTGCTACGGGTATATTATCGTTATATATTTAGAAAATTTTAAGTAATTGTTTTATGTTGCTTAGCCGTTGTAATTTTGACACAAATCTATCACAAAACTTAGTCAATGACTTGAAAGTTTAGTCAACTATTTGAGTTCTAAAAAGTGGTCGCAAGTTTGACGCTATTCCTTCGCAAAAATTAGTCAAAGGTTTGAAAATCTAGTCAACTATTAGAAATCTGATTTGTTGTCGCAAGTTTGACACTAATCCGTCGCAATATTTAGTCAAATGATTGACTTTTGATACGCCGTTGCAAATTTGTGACTAATTCGTGTCAAAAACTAGTCAAATGTTTGACTTTTTTTCGTTCTATATATCATCACAAAGCGGTGACAAATCCATCGCAAATACAAAAATTATGCTACCACTTTATTTTCGTCGCAAAATTCTTTCACTGTAACCTGTTTCTGTAGACCATATGGTTGACTTTGTAATTGATATATGTATATGATGTTACTAATTGCTACTCATATATATACATGTTTTCCAACCCTTCAGAAAGTGGGCTAAAGTTAATCATGGACTTGGTAGATTCAAATATCTCACTGATGAATTTTATTCATTTAAGGCTTTTTATATTTTTCTTGATGGGTTTTGCTTATTTTATGTGAAGTTTAATATTTTCAACAATTCTTCTTTGCTAATCTCAATTTCTAAAATATCAAATGAAAATGTGTTCTTGTGCCCTCAAAATTCATTGCCTTTCAAGCAATATACTGCCATGTTCTTGAGTTTGTTTCACACACTTTTACTTCTAATAAGGTTTCTGGTTTGCTTCACACATTGGTGACTGGTTCATGCCAGTCCATTTTGCTTAAAGAGAGTCTTCATTGATGCTGGTAATTTTGCGCAATGAGGTGTATGGTGCTATTGTACCGTATGGTGGCTTGTGTCCAGGGCTAAATAGAGATCCGGGAAATTGTATGCGCTCTTTATCACATGTATGGTGTATCCAGAGTTCTTGGGATAGATGTAAGTCCCCTCTTCTATTTTATAACATCAGCACTTTGATAAACGTCTCATTTTATAGGCTTTGGTAGAATTGACAAGATTGGTTGGTTGGGTAACTGTTCAAACTGGATTCTGGTTGAACAAAAATTGGATTCTGGTTGAACAAGTAATATTTTAGTACTGGTCAAAACGGGTTGGGTTTGACCCGTACATAATTTTAAAATTTTCATAAAATATGTAATAGTAATTACAAACACACTATTATTTACATTAAAGATCTAAGTATTTATAATGCGTTTGTTGACCCGTTCAATACTTTCATTATAGCATGGTAAGTCGGATTAAAACTCCTAAATGCAGCCCAAGCAAATATCCATACTACAATAAGGTGGATTCTATTGCGACCTACGCCAGATGAAGAGGAAGAATTTGACGTACTGCTTTAACAAGCTGTAGCCTCGGGCCTATTTTGCGAAGCCTCCAAGCATCGGAAGATATAGACTCGCTTTAAGTTGTCCCAAAAAGAGGTAACGAAACAGTTGGCCCATATGTCCTGTTGGTCACATTAGGAACTAAAAACTGAGACGAAATACTTGAAGACCCCAAATGTAACGGGGTGCCGAGGTCTTTACTAATTGTCAATTATTATGATAATATCTAATCATGAGCTAGAAAATTATAATTGCTATTCATATTATTTGAGTTTTTTATTTATTTCGATGGGTGTTAATGCAGGTCTGCAAAGGATCTAATGACTTTCTTGATGAAGTTGCAGTCCAATATTAATGAAGTTAGTAACTGGTTGCATTTGATCCATGTTGTTTGCTAATTTTGTTTTAAGAAGCCTCTTAAGTTGATAATAATCACAAATGATCCATTCAAAGTAATTAAGTTGAAATTGTCACTTCCTACATGGTTATTTGCCAGACTACATTCATCATCATGTATTCCCCTTTATTTGGTTCTTTTTAAATCGCATATTAATTTTTTTTTTTAGATAACAATGGGCATTAAAGTAACTTTCTGTTTTACTATTTGAATTATACACGTGATTCTTTTATTTTTGGAGCCAATTGTTACTGCCTCGCAAAGTTGTATAATTGTTTGAACCTTGCAATTCACTTTTCTAATTTTAGGATTTTTATTCTTAGAGTTGTTCTTTTCGATTTTATTATTTTAGGATGTTTGTTTGTTTAGATTTTCATTTATGTATGTAGTGTTTGTTGTAGCTCATAATGACTTTGAAGATGTAATAATACTCATTCCAATTGTCGTGATTACGAGTTATATATATAGTACATTAATAAAATAAACTTTTGGTATAACCGTATAAGTCCTTTTGTAGGTTTTATGTTGAACAAGTCATTTTGCTTCTTTAGTTCATGGGTCAGATCGCTTGAGACTATACTACGGGTCTTCAGGTATTATCAACTTTGTTTTTAGTGATTTTCTGGCATTTTTTCGTCCTACTATGGACTATGGCTCACTCAGAAGTTGTTTCAATATTTCTATTAGCATAGTTCAACTTCTATCTATCTAAAGGTGACAATTTTGGCCCATTTAGTTTATATTGATAGTTTAATAGTTCTTTCTCTATTAGGGATTTTGTTTCTTTATGGCATGAATGTAGGAGGATCAAAGCAATGTAAAAGCAAGGGAACGAGGCGACTGAAGGGAGGGTTTGGTATGCACTGATTTGCAGGTGGATGGATGATAAATTCTGTTAATAATTCGTGATTTATAATCGAAAGATTGACTCTATTTCATTTGTTATTACAATCAAGTAATAAGTGATGCTCCAATGATTTCAAACACATTTGACACTGGATTGTAAGTTGTTTCATTTTAAGTATTTGACCTCGATCATGATAAACTTAAAGAACACAAATCGATAAATACACAATTTTTTTTATTTTTAAAATCAAATATATAATACGGAGTATAACTTTTGTATTCAAATTTAAAGTAGCTCGCGAATTTTGCAGGTTATGATCTAATATTATATAAGAGTTGAGCTGTAAAAGTTACTAAATAATAACTAATAAGTGGTATCATAGTTTATATATGATGGGCCTTGTGTCATTACAGGATGCATAGAAGGTTTGGATCTCATGAGATATTGTTAAAGGGGAAGCCGGAGGCTCACGACACAATTGATCGATCACTATTGGGCTTTAATGAAGGGTTATTTTGTGTAGAGTCACCCAGATCACATATTATGATATACGGAGTAGTAGTAAATTTTAAGCATGTTTAAGTTAAGATCACCGATCACACAAGGCTCTAATTTTTTTTGAAAGACAGTTGTGGAATCACTGACAGACCTTTTTTGATCTACCCGTTCATCTTCCACAAGCGATTACTCCCCGATATGAGAACCGCCCCATAGTTCGTAATCCCGACAACATTCTAAAGGGGTTGCTCTCGCGCCGCAAAGTCACCCTCTCCCCCAGGCATGTCATGGGCGAGATTCAAACTCATCACCTCCAGGAAGAAACCACTTTAGTGGAAAAACCCCTAACCACTGGGCTAAGACTCCAATGAAATTTAAGATGTCCTTGCCTAGGATTGAACCCATGACGTAGTGGATAGAGACCACTTTACTCAACCACTTGAGTTGCCTTTCAAGGACACACAAGGCTCCAATTACGGGGCTCAAAACACTGTAGGTTAAAAGAGTAGTGTGTTGAAAGACAATGTTACAAGATTTTTGCTTTTTTTGTTTTTGATTTTTTTAAAAAATTTACAACTAATTGAACAAAGTAAAATAAATAAGATAAAAGGTAACATTTATTTAAATAAATATATAAAAACATTACAGATCCTGAAAAAAGTTCATAATCTAAAGACAAACAGTTTAAATATTACTAAAAATTAAAGACCAACAATTTAAAACATAGACAAACTACTTGAAATATTTTTCGGGGCATTTCACCTTTTCCCATAAGTAATCGCTCATTAACCTTTCGTGTGCCAAAATTCGATCAATATATTGCGACGTCTTGATTGTGATTGGTTGAAACTTTCAATATCTTCACGAGGAATTAAAACTTTGTTACGATACTTACGAGCTAAATCGATGAGTTAGACCGTAGTTTCATCGTCTAAATACAAAATTTTTAAACGGAAAACATAGACATGAATATTGTTCATTCAAAGTATTAAATAGTTATTAAAATCTTACAATTCCAACTTTTATAAATGACCTCAAGTATTTTGATTTTCAATTCGGCAACTTTGGTAAGCATGATCTGCCAAGCTAGTTAGTTTTTATTACTTATATTTATTTATGCCCAAATGACCTCGGTGGATTATTACGTGTTGTTTGTACAAGTCATAGGAAAGCTGAAAATTAAATATGTAAATTGTGAAGACAATTTTTTTTAATAAAAACAACGCTTAGTAGAGTTACAAATGAGTCAACAATGTACCAATAATGATCACCCAAATAATCTAGTGTCATACCCGGGCTGCCGGGCGGTGCCCCGGACAAACAGTTTTTTAAAACGTAAAGAATCGTTTGTACATTTGATTATGTGAACTTAAAATTTACCAAATTAAGAATGAAAATGCTTGATAGGATCCGAAACCAATAGGTACTCTCACAAAATAAATGGGTTAGTGGGTCAGTCCGAGGAAATGACAACCCAAGATATATATGTTGAGTCATTGATCGCTGACCAACTCAATAATGATAACTCGATAAAAGAAAATGATTAAGTCGAAGCTGCTGTTGCTGAAGCTATTTGGTTGCTAATCATTCTACTCAAGGAAACTGATATGCTTAGGAAGATTAAAACTCAACTTGGTGTGTCGCTGACTCCAAGACTAGCAGCGAGAGTTCATCTTCAAATGAATAAAGGCGAAAGTCACTACCATAATAAAAGCTAGTTACTGAAGATATTCAATTCAAGTTACTCTACAAGAGCACGATAGTTCGCAGTGAGTGAGGAGGATTATCTCATCTTCAGTGACTACTCTAATAAGTTTCTAGTCAAGTGTAAGTTGTTCTTCAGTCTTATGTCAGCAAGTGTCTTTCATATCTTCATAAATCTCTGGGGGATTACGTGACAGCAAGTGATTGGTGTTAAGGAAGACGCGATATTCGAGGTAACAAAATTGGGACCACAGAATAATCAAGGCTCGGAGATCAAGCCAATCAAACAGCGACACGTGTCATTCAAGATCATGATTTGAAGAAAATATTCACAAGACATCTGCACTATAAATAGAGCAGTACTATGTACTTAGGAACTTGTCGTTTGTACGTGTTAATCACTTGTTAGTCAGTGAGTAGTTTGTCTAAGCACAATACAACGAGCAACGAGTGAATAGTTAGCGTGTTTGTCCACTACTATTAATCTCATCTTGTAATAGATTAGCTTGAGTAATTGATTTGGATTAGCTTTGGCTATTCCATTCCGCAATCAATACTCAATGAGTTTTTATGATTAATAAAAATCACAGTTCAGCTACTATTACATATTTACCTTAACTGTCATATATATATATCTGTTATACAATGTTTATATAGCGCAATTAAAAACTTAGAAATTAACTTGGATTAAAATCATAAAAAGTTTTTAATTGTATTAAACCCCCTTTCTACAATTAAACTTTACTTATTTTGATTCCATTTCACTTTTATACTATATCATAACCCGCAAAATTTGCGTGGTAATTCATTTTTTCTATTCAAAAATTATAGTATCTTAGGTAATTATGTTTGATATCGTCATAATACATTTGGTACCGTAGTGTTGTTGAATGTGTATCTATATGTTAAGGAGATAATATCATATAACAAAATTCTGAAGGAAAAAAAGTACTTAGAAAACTTATGTTGTTGTAACAATTCAAACGTGTGAGTGTCATGATATTAAAATAGGAAAATCAAATAAAGATCAAAACTTTTACTAATAATGAGTTTCTAAATCCTGAAAACAAAAGTTTCTAAATCCCGCTGAGAGGATACAGATCGTTTCAACGTATTCTCCCAAAGATAATCAACTTAGTGTACAACCAATGGAAGGTGGACAAAAACACAAACTATGTTTTACTTTAAAGTTGGATGAAAAGGCTTTGGATACATGAGAACTTGTAAGACTATGAGACCCGGTCAAAAATGACCCAAAATTTGATCAAAATTTAAACTTTTATTTCAAGTATTAAATACTCAAACCACTGAAGTGTACAAGTATTATATATATAAAAATATGCATAATAACGTTAAAAGATTATTTAAATAATCGCGTACAAACAAATATGAAAGAACGCGCAAACCTAAATACGGACGTTGGTGAAAAACATTTTTAAATAATGTATTATTGACGAAAATAATAATTATTTATTGGGTTGCAAATTTAAACACATTTTGTACACTGAAAACTATCCGTCAAAATTAGTTGAAGCAAAGATATATTTTTATATCTCACTAAAAGTATTTTTATAAGATACTTCGATTAAAAATATAAACGATTATATTTTTAGAAATTTATCATTTGAAAACATTATACTACTTTTCGATTGGTACAAGAACACGAGTATTTTGTACCGTAAGCGGGAGCCAACCAACTCCAATAATTGGAGTTGGCCGGCTACATCAAACACACCTTTCTTCCTTTTCATTTCATTTTCTTCTTCATCCATCTCCATCTCATTCTCTCTCAGCTCTCTCGGTTCATCGCCAAAATCATCATCATTCTTGATCATCACCAACAACAGCAGAAGCAACATAATCATCATCATCTTCTTCTTCATAATCGGCTCATCAATCACCATTGTCTTCTTCACTCCGGTTCAAATTTTAATTCGCAAGGAAACTCAAACTTTACTTTAATTTCGCGTTTATAATACTTATATTATCATATACTAGTGTTTTATATATGAGAATTTGGTTAAAAATGAAGTTAAAAACTGGTTTGGGGATGAACTGCACGAACATACCTGCAATTGGTACCTGAGCCGAACGGTTGGATTTCATCAGCCGAACGGCTAGGTTTCCTTAGCCGAACGGCTAGGTCCTCCATAGCCGAACGGCTGGACTTCCATAGCCGAACGGCTAGGTCCTCCATAGCTGAACGGCTGGACCTTTATAGCCGAACAGCTGGAATACTCAAACAGAACAGTTTTCAGGGTAGCTTCTCGATGAAAAATTTATTATAACGGTTTGAGCTAAAAGTCACACGGTCACTCGAAAACGGCCGAATGATCAAGGCTATGTATCATAGCCTATGCGGTTTTAGGCCTTTCGGGGTCGTCTAGGGGTCGAAAATGGCATATTTCAGTTTTCAGCCCCGTACCAAATTTTGTAACTTATGAAATAAAATGTAACGGATGTGACGAACTTGAGTAACAACTAAACTTATACGATACGACTTACACACGAAACACATATACTTTTATAAGTACAACAAATCATGTATAATAATAATAGTTTGAAATTATTATTACAAACCGTCACCAACGAGCCGTATACCTTTTCACAAACTCAAACACAAACACTTATACGGATGGTTTAGTTAAACATCCACTTACTCGTTATAACCTCACATGTTTAGGGCATTAGGAGATTACCATTGGAACAACTCACGTACTTTAGGATTGCTTGCTCTTCAGGTGAGTCTCACGCCCCCTTTTTACTGTTTTTACTTTGGGGGAGATGCATTGCTTGTTTTACTTGTATACATATATGTATGTATGATTTTACTGACTTATAAATTTACTACTTGATAGACATACTACTTTATAGACTTTATAGACTTGCTACTCTACAAACTTACTGTCTTATCGACTTGTATACTTACTGTTTTACCAACTTATATATTTACTGCATGACCGACTTACAAATTTACCATTTTATAAACTATACCGACTTACAGACCTACAAACTTACAGACTTACTAAATTGCATGAGTTACGTTTTAATCCAATGAAGTCCTCTGAATCATAGTTGTTAGTTATGGGATAAGCGCGAGTTTTAGTATATGGATCCATATGGGACTGACAATCCCCGCATGGGGTGGTAGCGCCACCACGAACCGTACTCGTATAAACATGTGTTTTCTACTCGTTTCGTATGAGTGTTTTTGGATTAGTACTCACGGGGGCAAATTACAAACTTGTTAAGCTTCGACTATGATGGCTCATGGCAGACCTTACTTACCTAATTACCTTGGCGTAATTGATACTTACTTACTAAATTACCATTGTGTAATTGATACTTACTTACTAAATTACCGTTGTGTAATTGATACTTACTTACTGAATTACCGTTGTGTAATTGATATTACTTACTTAATTACCGTGGTGTAATTGTTACTGCTTACATAATTACAATTGGTGTAATTGTTTCTACTTATTGAACTGTGCTGGATTTTCTATTACTATATACTACAAACCTGTGAGATTCACCAACCTTTTGGTTGACGCGTTTTAGTGATGCATTCTCAGGTACTCAGCCACAATAGGATGGCCCAGCAGGATCTACTTATATGCTAAGCTAGTACGAGTCGCATGCATACACCCTTACGAAGATTTTACTCGCATTATCTTTTGTACTGTGATTATGTATTTAAAATCTTCAGATTCATTTTGCGAACTCACTAATGATTTATACTTACGACTTAAAACCTTGTACTACTTTTGTAATGTAATGTATATTCAAAAACGTCTCATTTAGAGTCGTTTGCTTAATCTTTGTGCTTGATATTTGATTAGTCACGCCCAAAAATAATCGCTTCCGCAAAACATGAAATTGGGGGTGTGACAAAGACGATCTCTAATATACAAATAAGTACCAAACACATTTTTTAAAATAAATAATATATGTTGAAAATAACATGCTTTCGTATAGCTTTTGTCTATTTCATTTAGTATTAATAATTATACATAGAGTAAATTTCATAAATGGTCAATGTGGTTTACATTGATTTACGAAAACAGTCCCTGTACTTTTCTTTTAACGTTTTCGGTCCAATAACTCTGAATTTGCTCGCAAATGGTCCCTTAACTTTGGACTTTTGCTTGCAAATGGTCCCTTCGTCTTACTTTGGATTTACTCAAAAATGGTCCCTTAAGGGACCATCTGCGAGCAAATCCAAAGTTATTGGACCGAAAACGTTGAAAAAAGAGTACAAGGACTGTTTTCGTAAATCAATGTAAACCACAGGGTCCATTTATGGAATTTACTCTCATACATATTTATAATTCCGGCCATATTCCGGGAAGGCAACTACATGAAGACCCGTCTCTGTAACGTATTCATAAATGTATGAATACATGTTTAGCGGTTAAAATATCCCCTAAACTAAACCTAAACCACTTGGATCTGAAACAACATCCAACATGATGTGCGGGAACAACAAAATTGGATCAGATCACATGTAATTCAATCAGAGAAATATTAATACATTGTTTATGTTATATTCGACAAAATAGTGACGGTCATCTTTGTTGATCGCCATACCCTGCCTACTCAAAAAAGATTTTTTCATATTGGTGTTCGGAATTGAATCCATCAATTTGATGTTTGTATCCAATCGAAATAGCTAGAAAATACAAAACAATAATTTTATATACCATATTATTAAAATTATTCGTACCTCTTCATACTTATAGTCAAGATCTTCCCATGGAAGTCCTTCCAAAACAATTCCTTCCGCTTGCTCGTTATCTACAATAGGATCTACACAACACAAGCATGTCATATTAGCATGCATTTTAGAGAAAAATCTTGTATGGATGACGATAAAATAATAGCATAATTGCTTACTGTCTATTTCTTTACCGTCATTCTCTATATCACCATCCAGAAGATGTGTCTATAACTATTAGGGATGGCAAAAAAATCAAACCCGATGGGGATCCCCGAACCCGGTACTTTTGGATCGGATTGGGGATTGCTTGGGGTTGGGTAGTATCATCCCTTCCCCGCTCCACCCCGATATATATATTTATATATAATACTTACAATATATGTATATAAAATAATTATTCTATATTTATAAATAACTACTATCATCGATAAATATTTTATTTATAACTTTTTGAATTACAACAATATTTACAATGTAGTAATTGATCTCGTCGAGTACTGGGTTACGATTTAAAGAGTCAAATGCTCAATAAGTTACCCCGATAAGACCCCGTTGGACATTGGGGTAAGCAATTCTCCGGATGGACCATCCCGATAATACCCCACTGGGGTTTGGGGTGGGGATAGAGATTGCTTAGAATAATGGGGGTGGGGTCGGGGCTGACACCCCTGCATCGAACCCGCCCCATTGTCATTCCTAATAACTATAAAGAATAGTATGTCAGGTGATCTCATCATAATCTAACCTGTTTCTTCTTCTTCTTTTTTGAACCAATAAAAGTGGGTTCAACGCCAACAGATGCAGCATATCAAGCATGGCCTCGATTATAACATTGAAATAAGGATCTTGCGAATGATTAACCACGTGAAGACACATACACATATAAATTTGTAATATAGTAGTTATGAAACTAATTACCATATAAGCTGTCCGTTCTCTCAGTTAACTCTTCCACATAATCATTGGTTGGATCTTAAATGACAACCTTATTTTTAGTGGGGTCAAATGCTGACAGACGCATTATGGTTTGTATTACAAATTAGTAGTGAAGTAAGATAATTGATCCAATCATAAAACATAAAAGATCAAAACTTTGAAACCCCTTATCATTAATATCGACAAAAACAATTGTTCCACCAAAAAAACCCTACAAATATAATACAGTTGAATCTACATCTATAAAGAACACAATAAATGACATTCTAAATTGCTATTATGCGTTTTAATCTTGTCTGAAAAAAATAAGAGTCAAACATAAATTAAAAAAATAATTGATGTATGAATAAGAATGAAGAAGATGATGATGAAAACATTAATAATTATCAATACAAAAACTTCAAAATTACTAACCAGAACCCACCACCGCCCCGTCTAATCTTCTTAGGCGCGATACCACCACCACCATCATCAAACTCATCATTAATGTCATAACCATAACTATTCCCACGCCAACTCTTCTTCCCACTCGAATCCCTCCCCGAAACCGACTGATAACCACCTCCAACAGAATTAGTACGACGCAGCACGGGCTCACTCAATCCGCCACCACCAAATATACTCCAAACAGGCAACAAAAAGTAAAACTACATATCACCAATTTGAACTAAATCTTGCAAATTAAGTTTAACCAGATTTAAGCAGAGAGAAAAAGAGTGGCGAGTTATGTTATCAATCCAAATTGGAGATGCAGAATTGAATACAGGTAACTTTAATTAATTAAAGATTCTAACAAGTAACTTTAGCATTTGGGAAAGTCATATATTGAAGAATTGAGGTTTAACAAGTAATATACATCTAGTATATCAGATGTATTTTCATGTTCAAAACTAACAAATAGATATATACTAAGAAATTTTTATCACGTGCGTTGCGACGGAACAAAAATACTTATATTAGCTTATGAAATAATTTGGTGTATGCACAACTTAGAAGTGAGTGTCTGTTTGTAGTCAAATTTTAATATTTGAGTGGTTTAAGGAGTTATGTAAGGACGTAAATTTTTATGTTCATTGATCAATTTTTTTAGTTGGCAAGATAATATAAGTAACCAAAATGTTACAGTCTTTGTGTTAGAATTAGATGTATATAACCTTTATTTATTGATTACAAAATTACATAAAAATAGAATTGGGTAGTTTAATGTATATGACTTTTATACCTATCCACATTAGAAGGGAATTGAAATAATTGTAACAGTTTTTACGCATACTCAATTCTCTCTATTCGTCCTTAACACCCACACACGCCTACATACTCATAATCAAATCATTTATGCAACCTTTTATTCATTATGAATAACTTTTAATTTCATTATATATAAATATAATACAATACACTCTTAGATTATCGGTATATTAAATTCAGGTATATTAAAAAAAAGGTGGTTGTTCATTTATTAATCATTCAATAGTAACATTTAAGCTAATTCTTCAAATATGTAGCTATATATTATAAATCTCATTGTCAAACTATGTGTACATGCATGTTGTAGACTTTTTCATATTTACATTACACATATGTCAATTCACCTAAGGTATTCGATTAAAATTTATCAAAATTATGTATGTTAGTCACGTTCATTATGTACATGCTTATATAAATTTTTCAATATTAAAAAAAATGTTACTCTGTCCAATGACATTTAAATTATCGTTTATAAAATCGATATGGTTGTCGAACTAATCATTATATATGTACACCTTTTACGATACGATTGTGACCTAGTCAATCATTTACTTTGTTATTAATAATAATAATTTTGGGATCAACATGATTGTCATTCTATTAATGGGCTATAAATAATTATCAAACATTAATGAAAGTTAGCATCAAATAAAATAAATCCCAACTGGACTTTTTTGTCTAATTGAGTAAGTGATTACTTGAAAGATAACACATTTATTAAATGAGTGTTTTAATGGTTTATATAAGATAACACATAAAAAATACTCGAACATACAAAAACTAAAGTGTATTATGTTTATTTGCATTTACTATTTCTAGAAGAGATACACTATAAAAAAGATAATATATTAATATTGTATTTTTAAAAGAAAAGAATAGAAAATAATCTAGCTACTATTCATACAATAGTAGATTTCATTCATCTCCTCATGAATGTATGAGCTTCCAATGCGGAAGATATAGAAGAAGCATGTAATATGTAGCGAGAGGGGACAATGCAAAGATATATTTCACCACTTAAAGTCAAAATTAAAAGTTAGCGGATTTAATTAATGTTTTAATGGTTAGTTTAATGTAACCGCATATTGAAAGACCGAACAATGATAGGGTTGAAACTTCGTGCGCGAGTTAATTAGTGGAAAAATCACAAATCTCTTCCTTTCACCCTAACTCAATTAACAAACTAATCCTTTGACTTTAGTTTTCAACAAACTAATCGTACTTTTCGCACTATCAAATACGATAATGGTGCGCACGTATTAAACAATACAAAACTAAACTAAAAAAAAATGAAGCGGCGCGAATCTATCGAATCCACCGCTACCTTTTCGCCACGTGTTTTCTGCACCGTCACCTCCGAATGCACCCCGTTAAATCCATGTGAGCTCCTTTCGTTATTACTCCATTTGTCCCAAAATTATTATCACCCGACAAAAAACACGCAGTTTAATAAAAACATAATCATTACTGCTTTCTCTTTCTTACTTTTTGCAGAATGACAGATTTACCTTTAACTAATTAATTACTGCTTTGTGAAAAGTGTGTAATAATAAATTCAATTAAAAGTAATATGGTAATCACGACCAAACTTCATTATTCATTTTTAGAAGTGGACACTTAATTTGGGACGTCCAAAAATGAAAACATGGACAATAATATTGGGACGAAGGGAGTATTAGTTTAAGTTTATGCTTTTGTGTTCCTGACGCGCCCTTCATTCGCGCCCTTCACATTATTAGTGGGACCCATTATTAGTTTTAACACGGTTTGTAATTGCTTTTATGTTCCATTCCCCCTGTTTGACTTTAGTTTTGTATTGTTTAATATGTGTGTGTCAGTTATCGTATCTGGTAGCGTGAAAAGTATGATTAGTTTTTTTAAAACTAAAGTCAAAGGATTAATTTATTAATTGAGTTTGGTCAAAGGACGAGATTTGTGATTTTCTCGTTAATTAGTTATCTATCGGATGGAGGTGATCAAAAGTCAACAAAAAGAATGGTTGGGATTGTAAGTCAAAGTTAGCGCCGTTCATATTAATTAGTAAATAACATATGTATATTGATATAGAAAATATATCTATTTAATAAAGAGAATTTGGTTTTGAATTTGGTTTTTTATTTAACCGAATTTGTAAAATAAAACCGAAAACCTAACACAAAACCGAATTTGAATTCGGTTAAATATTCAAAACCGAAAAACAAATTTGAATTCAATTTAGTATTCGGATTAAACGGTTTTTAACCAAATATTAAGCACCCCTACTCCTTATTATTCTACTAGATGTAAGAGGCTTCAATTTTTTTTCCATAAAAAAGTAAATACCTTACCGGCTACAAAATATTAATGACTTGGTTTAGAGCACATACAACGCGTTTGTTTTGGATGGCGTTCAAGACCGAGAACGCTAACGTTGTGGTGGGGCGTTGTGTATTCGACAACGGGCGAGGGAACGCTCAAATTCGGGCCATGGAACTTTGCTTTTCTCTTTTTCGTTTTCTTTCATTTTCTTTGTCTATGTTTGGTTTAAAAAATAAAAGATTTTGTAATAGGAAGGAAGAAGAAAATTATAAGAAGAAGATGTTGTAGGTACTAAGAAACAAGAAAGAAGAAGATGTGAGTTCTTTTTTGAATCTTTGAAACCTTAAATGATTTAAGTGGCTTTTCTTTTTGGACTTTCAAAATAAAATTAAACCCACTAAATAAAATATATTTTTGGGCATTTTATTATCCAATTTATTTATTGAAGCATTATTTATTTTTCATTACGTAACTTTTTTAATTATTATATTGTAATATTGTATTTTAATTAATTAATCAAATTATATGAAATATAAAATATAAGTTGAACGTAGGGATAAAAATCACAAAATACGGGCGTTGTGTATGGTACTGTCTACTGTGATGTTTTTCTGACCGTACCTAAAAATGAAGAAGGCGTTATGTTGTTACGAGTGCTAATTAATGGTCTGATATATAAACCAACAACAAATGGCGGATCCTTACACTCACTGAATCACGGGACAGATGCAGAGCGTCTGTAGAAGACAGCGTGGCGTCGTTAACTGCTCTCGATATTTCTTCTTCAATCAATTTATACCAAAATCAACAACAACATCAACTCCTCCTTGCAATACCACCAACCGTTCTCTCATCGGCGATCCTGATTCCATTGTAAGCTCAACTAACTTATACTTCTGTGATGAATTATCATGTTGCAGTTTACGATAACGTAACTGCAGGTGTTAGTGGAACGCAATGCGTATTCGAGAACTGTAATTCTTAACAGACCCTCGTTCCTCAATGCGCTCAACACTTCCATGGTTTGATTACTTTGCATTAATTAGCTGTACGCGTGTTAACTGTTTTTCATCAATGATTCGTATGCACTGCTATATCGTTTAATAAGGTTTCTTGTAAACAAAAAATAAATACAATTCATCTTACCTAACTGCTCTTAGAGCATCCCAATGTTAAAAAGCTTTCAAAAGCTTTTTTACAATCCACCTCACTTATTTTATAAAAAGCTTTACAAAAAAGTTTTTACTCCATTGTTAACAAGCTTTTAGAAAGCTTTATTGAATACAAGAGGGGACTAATATGAAAATATTATAGCAAAGAATATTAAAAAAACTTTTCATCAAAAGCTCTTAGCATAACGGTTTGAGAGAAACTCTTTAGGTTGGAGGTTTAAGCATCCTTGAGAAAGTGAGTTGTTGTAAATATTCGTGGTGATTGTACATAATCCTGTGTAAAATAAATAAATAGGATTCATCTTATATATCTGATTGATCAAACATTTCAAACAAGTTCAATTAATTAATTGGAAAATGTTCAGGTCTACATAAAGTAACTCTATTTGTCAAATTCAATTTATGTTTAGGTGAGGTACACAGTTTATATCACCATTTTTTGTTTTTCTTTTCCAGTTTAATGGGTGTAAACATGTAAATGTCAATAGCACTTGCGGGTTTGGGCTGATAGGTGAAAAAGAGGGGCTAATAAGTTCCAACGTAGCTAATGTAATTGAACTTCCCTATATATATATATATTTTTCTGTGGTTCCAAAGTAATTTTAACACAACAATCTCAATCTTATGTTTTGATGAAGTTTTTATGTTTATACAATTATACCTTCTTAGAGAAAAGTCAAATTTATGTGAATGCATTGTTATTATGGATATCTTGTCTTTCATACAAGTCCCATGTGTGTAACTTATTTAGGTAATTTTTCAGTTTTATGATCTAGAATGCAGTTACATTTTCTTTACTTTTCTAAGAAACTAAAAAAAGTCGATTTATATCACTTAAGTTACTATCGGCTATAATAGTGATGTGGTCACTACTGGTGATCTTCAGGTAAACAAGTTGCATAAACTATATAGAAGTTGGGAAGAGGATCCTGATATAGGTTTTGTGGTAATGAAGGTAACTTTACAACTTACACCAAGTATTTAGTGTAGTATTACTTTTACTGTCTTTGTTCTTGATTTATTCCATGAGGAAGTCAGTCATTATTCTAGATTTCATATGTAGGGCTGTGGCAGGGCTTTTTGTGCTGGTGGGAATATCGTTGCTATCCATAATATGATTATAAAAGGTACCAAAAGAAAGCCCTTATGTCGGTAATCAATTGAAGTTGGGATAATTTGATTTTCCTACCAATAAACCGATAGCACCAATGCGTCTTGTATGTGATTAATATTAATTAGTCTGACTTTGTATCATCTCTTAGCATATCTCTTTGTGTGAGCTTGTGACCTTGTGTAGGCAATATTGAAGAATGCAAGGAATTTTTTTGGACTCTGTATCGTTTTATATCCTATCTAGGTACATATACAAAGCCACAGGTAAGTAGTCAGATGGTACTTCTTAGCAAAAGCCTTTTTTCTTCTGTTGATCTTTGCAATTCTAATCGGAAATGATGATAATTTCAAAGCAATTGGAATACTGATGTCCATGTAGGTGGCTATCTTGGATGGGGTAACTATGGGTGGAGGAGCTGGAGTTTCCATTCCAGGAACCTTCAGGGTTGCAACGGATAAAACTGTAAGAATTTTCATACAGTGCTTTGTTTCGATCTTTGCTGTATCTTTAATGACATATGGTTATGAACATACATTGGTCTTCAATTGGTCTTCATCCTGATAAAAGTGTAAGCATTTTCATACAGGCCTTTGCTACACCTGAAACATCAATTGGTCTTCATCCTGACGCTGGAGCTTCTTTTCACCTTTCACGGCTTCCAGGGTATCTAGGTATGCTAGTAACAAACCACAAAATTTCATCATACTGAAACTGCTCATAATATTGAAAACAGAACAACGGAGTTGTTATTATCTTGGGCACCCAGGTTTTGTATCACTTATTGAAAGTCATATAATAGAAAACTGACCTTGTATGCAGGGGAGTATTTAGGTCTAACTGGAAACTGGCTCAATGGAGTAGAAATGATTGCGTGTGGGCTTGCTACACACTATTCACACAGCAGGGTTTGTCCTTTTGGGTCTCTTTTGACTTGTGACTTTGTTGTTCTTCCTAATATATTAGTAACATGATCACTTATCCTACAGGATGTTCCAGCATGTGAAGAACATCTCAATAACTTGGTAGTTGATGATCCTTCTGACATTGAACCTAGTCTTGAAAACTACAGTGACTACAACGATCCAGATAAAAACAGTGTTCTCAAAAGGTTAACTTTTTTGATAATGCATTTTTTTTCTTCTTCCAAAATTGCCTTTTACTATTGGGGCTTGGGTTCTTCTATGCAAATCACAGTTCCAGCTGATGAATCGCCTTCATTTGTATAGGTTGGGAACGGTTGATAAATGTTTCTGCCATGATACTGTTGAAGATATCATTGATGCTTTGGTAATATGGGAACCATTTACCCTTCAAGTTTTTATTTGTGTTGTTCTATATGAAGGTTTTCGTAATATTTTTTGATATGAGTAACTGATAGGAACGTGAAGCTGCAAAAACTAATGACCAGTGGTGCTATTCAATCTTGAAGAAACTAAAAGACGCTTCACCTTTGAGCTTGAAGGTTTCCTTGAGATCGGTAAGTACCTTCAAGATTTAGGTTTCTCAGTTCAGTTCCGATTTTACAATTGAGCTTTTGATAATTTTGTAATCAGATTCGAGAATCGCGGTATCAGAGTTTTGATCAGTGCCTGATTCGTGAATACCGGCTGTCATCACGATCAGTTTCATGCCAGATGTCAAGGGATTTTAGTGAGGTATATTGGGTACTAGGGGTGTAAAATGTACAGGTTAGTAAAAAGTCATAGCAAGCAGTGTTGCTGTAATGGGCCAACATGACAGGGTTGAGCCAATTCGCTAGCACTATTTATTCATTCATTTTATATGAATAGCCAATAACAAAGACTACAAAACTATATTATCGCAATAGTTAACTCTTTTTTTAGTGTACTAATCTAGAAGGTTTAATTCAGTCAAATTGTTTATGGATGATTTTCATCGCATTTGACCCGTTACAAATGAAGTAGGACCAAAGTTAACCCATTTGTATATACATTTGTCAAAACTCCCTCAAATGTTGGTCACGTGTTCATTTACTTACGGACATTGTCTTTTATCTAACGGTATCTTCATCAGGGTGTCCGGGCACGGATGGTGGATAAAGATTTTGCGCCCAAGGTACATACCAACATTTCAAATTTTATTATCGCAACCTTCTCGCTTAGAATCTTGAAGTACACATTTATCAAGTTCTGTTTCGTAACACGAACTAAATGTTTTGTTTCCGAAATCTACAGTGGGACCCACCAAGTCTAGAGCAGGTGTCACAAGATATGGTTGAAGCGTACTTCACCCCCTTCAGCGGTTTTGAGCCTGAATTAGAGTTACCTGTGCAACAACCAGAGCATCCCCATAATAAGCAAATACAAATGAATTAGAGGACATCCTTTACTGTATTCATAAAGAAAATGTGATGTCTGAATTCAAAACATTGAGATATACGTAATTCCTTAAGAGTTCAAACCATAATCTGGATGAGCTCAATATATAGGATTACAGTGTACATGTCAGTATATCACTTTTTTATACATATAATTTAATCATTTATCTATATATCGTTTTGTAAATGGGATAAGCCGACAAGCCATTACGTGGAAGTTGGGGGGGATAAACATAAAAGATGGTAATGTTTTGATGGACTACTAAATGTGTACTATGAATGAATGAATATAGTATATATATAGACAGTTGTACATATACACGCATCTATAATATCCTTATCCTAATGATAGCAAAATAAAAAATGGTAGCTAATAAGGAGAGCCAATATAAATAAAACGATAGTAGGATGCGGGTTCTAACATGATATACGGAACGATTAACAGAATCACGAATCTTAGAAGCATTTGAGGTTGAGGACGAGTTTAGGAATCGAATCACATCAAATACAAATATACATATTCTCGATCGTCTAGTTTTACAGGTGAGTTTCATGCGATAATGAATAGATGTAAGTTAATTAATATCCATGTTTTACATATTGAATCTTTTGAATGCATGAAAGAAACCTTAGTATGAGTTTTAAACGTCTACAAATATTTGATTACTGTGTATGAACATGCTCACGATGAATGGAAAATAAATGTGTTAACATTAACGTGTGATTTGTTTGAGTAAATAGTAGAGTACATGAGATCATTAATGAAACTTTGTTCACATATTGCACCCAAAATATAAGGTATTGATAACATGATTTTTAATAGATGCATCATGGTAGAAATATCACCGCCCAAAATATAAGACATACAAATTTACTTAAAATTTACTGAATTAAACATTGATGCTACAATTCTTAGTGACAATTGATTAATATATACGTTTTACAGAGTATATAAGATAATTAATGGTGAACTTTATCCATACCATGTTTTTTTACTCACCATACCACTTTCAATGGTATGGTGATTTGACTCCAGAATATTGTGCAAAACATTGTTTAAAATACTGTTCAGAACACTGTTCACTATACAACAAAATTCTCAATAACAACATTCTTTCGAGAACACTGTAATCACAAAAACATCACACTCTACTTTTGACCCTTAATTTATTGCACAAATTTTTATGTTAAAAATAAAAAAAAAAGAAAAAAAATGGTATGGTTAATTAATAAATTCAAGACATCAATAATTCAGAAATATGTGTCACGAATTTAATATGACAAGTTTCTTTAAGGTAACGTAGTAACGTACTATCATGCTTATGACTTCACGTAACGACAATTAAGTAACTCCACGTTAATCGCGGTCACGTGTTAACTTAGATTATGTTAGATAGGGATTACATTAACAGGTTGTTAGATAGGGACAGCTCAAACAATATATACCAAAATCAAACTAACGACAAAAATTAGCAAGTAACAAAATGTGAAACGAACAACTAGAACAGGGACCATTTCTGTAAATTTAATCATCACATTCTGTACTATAAAAATTCACCGTAATTTATTCCCGATCCAAATTTCACCATTTTTACACACACACAAAACAGTGAGAGATGCAGAGTCTAGCGAGACGACGACGTTCCGTTCATCATTTTTCTCGAATTTTCGTCAATCAATTCAATCGAACAACAACAACAAGCGTTAGCAGTAGCAGTAGCAGCAACATCAATAGCAACGCATCTCTATCGAATCAATCACGCATTGGTGATCCTGATTCCGTTGTAAGTCTGATTTCAATCGATTCATTACACACGAGACATTTAATTTCATGAATTATGATGTAATTTTGATGATTGTTTATATATAAATAAATACAGGTATTAGTGGAAGGCCATGCATGTTCCAGAACCGTCGTTCTTAACAGACCGTCATCTCTAAATGCGCTCAACACCGATATGGTTCGATTACTTCTCTATATATATATATTTTCCTTTTTATTGTATATGATGATGAAATTACGTTAGATTATTTATTATATAATAATTTAATATATTCTAGGTCAACTATATATAATTGTTTATGCTTTATATAATTATATATATATATATATATATATATATATATATATATATATATATATATATATCAATCACTAAGTTCCTGCTGTTTTTTCTTGTGGTTTTATTATGTAGAGTCAGGACTCAAGACCTTCATTTTTTTACTTGATTTTAGCTATCAAATCAATTTTAGGTTTCCATTTTTTTTCTTAATTTTTGAATTTTATTTTTTGGACAAAATTGAAGTGATAAATCTGTATTTTAGGTTTATGCCTTTTGTCAAACACGAACTACCTGTTCTTATTTTATCATTGGTCTCTGATGCAATTATTCTGCTACAAGTTTTCTCATTTCTAGCTTACTTTCTTGACTTATGTGTTTTTAACAAATTGGTCTTAATTTTGTTATTTGACCAGCTTTCAAGTAGGATCATTTTGTTTACTTATCTACTATAAAATAAAATTTGAGGTTTGTATGTACATTGTGAAACAATGTGAAAAGCACTTAACTAGTCTCGAGAGCTAGCTATATCCGAGTCAATGCATGTGTATAAACTCATCAAGGCAGTTTTCTATATTCTAAGGTAGAGTAAAATTATAATGGTCTACTGGTGATTTTTAATTAGTTTTCCAACATATTTATACTCGGCCGATTTATCAAGTGTTCGATTAAGTTCCTTTCACTTATTATTATTGGCTATAATAATGGGTGGTTAATCTGTTGGTTTTCAGGGAAAAAGGTTGCAGAAATTATATAGAAGTTGGGAAGATACCCCTAATATAGGTTTTGTTGTTATGAAGGTAGCTCCACGAACTAACTACAAAGAGTTGCTTTTACCTCTCACCTTTTTGTATGATAGTTTTTCTGATTTATTCCATATAGAAGTCATCCATAGTTGTGGATTTCGTTTGTAGGGAAATGGCAGGGCGTTTTCTTCTGGTGGAGATATTGTTTTCCTCTATGATAAGATAAAAAAAGGTAACAGAAAACGATGTATGCTAGTAAGCAGAAAAAGTTTGTGTGATCCATAGCAATTCTTACTGATAAATGAATGTGTAGTACCATTGCAGTTTCTGGGTGATTTATTTAATTATATCAGATTCATTTGTCTCGCTATCAGTTCTCTCTTTCTCTGTATAGTATCTTTGTCATATTGACAGCAGTGTAAACTCAAATTCAGGTAATATTGAAGAATGCAAGGAGTTCTTCTGGACAGTCTATAAATTTATGTATCTAGTAGGTACATATTTAAAGCCACATGTAAGTTCTATTATAATGTTCCAAAAGGTTAATAACTCATAATTGCTAATGAGACTCGAAGAAGGTCCTTCAGTTGTTTCTTGTGGTCTTCAGGGTGGGTTTCTTAATTTAATACATGAATGTTTAATTGGGAAGGAATATATAAACCAGATTGGGGTACTGGCGTCATGTAGGTGGCTATCGTGGATGGGATTACCATGGGTGGAGGGGCTGGTGTTTCCATTCCTGGAACATTCAGGGTTGCAACTGATAAAACTGTAAGTATATTCATATGCTGCTTCGTTTTTATCTTTCATGTTTGTATTAGCCCTTGTAACTTGCAGTTTCTTTATTTCTCCTGTGGTACTCTAGGTTTTTGCTACACCTGAAACCTTAATTGGTTTCCATCCTGATGCAGGGGCTTCCTTTCACCTTTCACATCTTCCTGGTTATCTAGGTATGATACGAAAGAACAGTGTCATTGTACTGAATCAGCTCATGAATTTCACTATAGAATATATTGATTACAACATCACCAATTTCTGTATCGCTTCTCATATAGAATAAATTGTATGCAGGGGAATACTTGGCTCTAACAGGTGACACGCTGAATGGAGTAGAAATGATTGCATGTGGACTTGCTACACATTATTCACCGAGTGCAGTAAGTTCTTCTGGACCTTTTTCTACCCGTGACATTAGTATCGTTTCCCAATTCTCATGAGTACTTTGATCACATCTTCAGAATGTTCCAGCCATTGAAGAATGTCTCAAGAATCTGATAACTGATGATCCATCTGTTATTGAAACTTCTATTCAAAAGTACAGCGACCTTGACTACCCCTCGAATGCCAGTGTTATCCGGAGGTATGCTTTTATGGTTCAGTTTGAAACTGAAAATTTTAATTACAATACAGTATTCCAGGTGTTATCTTTGGCTTATTGAATTAAGTGCCAAAACCTGTAAAATCTCACATGGCTTATACTTTATATCACTTATGATCTGTTGTTTTCTTTTCATCATGTGCAGCGTTTGTGTTTTTGGATGTCATCCAGTGTGTTTCTTTTAAGAGTGTTTATATTAGATGATGCCTATGGTAGTAGGGTAACCGGTCAAAGCAGGTTTGGGTTAAAAATAATAAACAATTTCAAATATGGGTTGTTTGTTCTTCATTTGTTTGTTTATTTTTAAATAAATAGTTGATAGTTGATGTTTGAATTTCTTATGAGAACAATATACATCACAATAATAATCTGGATTTTTATGAACAAAACAATATGGGAGGTTGTATATTAACCATTCGACCTACTTTACTCGGTCCCCTTTGAGCTAAGTTTGTTAATGTGACTTGTTTGAATTAAAACATCACCCAAATCAACCCACTCTTAAGTAAACGGGTAGATGTTGCCATCTATGTCCTCAACTTTTTATACTCTTGAATAACAGTAAAAAATTGTTACATTTATCACTATTGTAGTCACATTCTGTACTGTTGAATATAATTCCAAATCGTTGCGAAAGTACATTTACTCTTGTTTTAAAAAGTACAACATGTGTAAATCCAAACGAATCTAGTAGGTTGGTGTTAATCTAGAAAACCTAGGGGGTTGCGATATATGTGCAAATCAGAGTCTAAGATTCTAAGCTGATGATTTGCTTTCATTTGTTTAAGGATTGAAACTCTCGACAAATGTTTCAGCCATGATACTGTTGAAGAAATTATTGATGCATTGGTAATATTGGAACCTTATACTCTGAAGTTTCTATATTTTGTGTTTCTTCTTAAAAAATGTAGTAAAAAAGGAAAAACTGACAGGAAAGTGAAGCTGCCAAAAGTCATGATGGGTGGTGCAATTCCACGTTGAAGAAACTAAAGTGTGCCTCACCTCTGAGCTTAAAGGTTGCCTTGAGATCAGTAAGTCTCTTCAGTATTTTGCTTCCTTGGTTCAATACCGAGATAAGTTGAATTTACGGTCTTGTATTCAGATACGAGAAGGCCGGTTTCAGACTTTTGATCAGTGCCTAGTTCGGGAATATCGGATGTCCTTACAAGCAATTTCCAGACAGATATCAACCGACTTTTCTGAGGTAACATCACATTTATTATAATCTACTAATGATGATCGTCTTTTATTAGAGATGTCAACAGGGGTGGGTCAGCTGAGCTGGATCAAATGGGTTGTTTTGGTTTGGGTTGGGTTGACATGGAACATTTTTTCCTCAGAATTCTAATTCTTTTACTAAATTATGAGGTGTCCTAAATGATTACCAATTTAATATAATATCATTATATCATAAACATACAGTTTTTTAAATGAATTTATTTTTGAAGTTATATGCAATAATAAAACACTTTCGGTGACTTTTGACACAATTCTATTAAGCTAAATTTTCTGTTTGACCCTTTAGAGATAAAATACATCTCAAATGGACCCATGCATATGTAAACGGGTCAAAACTTCCACCGCTTAACTTCAATATATAGTATATCACCTTTCTGATAGATATTTTCATCAGGGTGTTCGGGCACGAGTGGTGGATAAAGATTTTGCACCAAAGGTATCCACATTTCATAATTTGTTACAAAAGTTTCTATAACATTAACTGAATTACCCCCCGCTAAGAATCTGGGTTATTCAAATTACTGTCTTTGAGAATCTTAATTTTGTAGTGGTTTGGTGTTCCGTACAGAATGTATCATCAAACGAAATTATAATTTTTGTTTTTGTATGCTAGTAGATATATATTAGTCTTTGCTTTCAAACTTTGCAGTGGGACCCTCCAAGCTTAGAACATGTATCGCAAGACATGGTGGATCAGTACTTCTCTCCACTCAGTGCACTCGAGCCTGAACTAAATTTGCCTACGAACCAGCGAGAGGCGTTTACATAATCTGATATTAAAAGATAGAATTAGGTAGTGTTTTTGCATTGTTTAGCCTCTGTTTATGGAGCTCATCATGTTTGCTGGGTATACCTTGTATATTGAAACATCACCTGGTTTTGGGTGATTTGTATATTAGAAATGCTCAAAAAGGTGAATTTCATAAATCTTTCTTTTCTTATACTCCCTATAACATTAGCAAACTGTTATCAAGTACAAATCAGTTTTGCACTTATGCGTTATCTAGATTCTTTTAGAACGGCAATCTACTCCTACACTTACATGTTATGTGTATCACACATGTATATACATATCTCTCACGAGGCTTGAAATCAGTCTCTTGGTTGATGAGCTCCACACATACTGCTAGACCATAGGTAAGAGAATTACAAGTTCCAACCATCCACACATACCGCTAGACGGCTAGAGTGCTAGACCATAGGTAAGAGAATTACAAGTTCCAACCATCTAATTTTGCTGGAATGCTGGATTGATTTGTACCACAATCCTGAGACCTGAGTGTCAAACTTGACCAACGCATAAATTAAATACAATAGGCCAGAAAGATAGAAAGTAGTAAATGAGGTGCTAGTAAATGAGAACATCCTTTTGGACCCTCAATAAGTAGTTTAAAACTTTAAACTGTGTCCAGTCTTTTACAGAGGAAGAGATTAACAACACATTTAAATATTTAATTATTACACAAAGTAACTTTAGAGTTAAATAAGTACGTGGTTACATATAATGACTCAGTGAGTCAGGGTCATGTACTTCACAAAATAATATTACTTGTCTATAATCAACAACATTTACAGACAAATCCTTTTGTAACCAAAAGGTTATTTAAACTCATAAAATAGATTGATAGCGTCAGCTGGTTTGGTGAATCCTGTTGTCAAATTATCATAACTTTGTGAATTCATCCTTTTTTTTTACAGTAAATATAGAAACATGTATGATTGGTACGTATAAATAGAATAGCTATTTTAAGTTGAACAAAACAGTTTTGGTTGGCTACTGGCTAGTAATGTATCTTTAATAAATAAAGAAACCAGAACATGCAAGTAGTAAATTCCCCATACAAATCAGTATATATACATTTATACACATGTACACCTGCGTGTACGTACACACAGAGAGCTATGTTGAGCTTGACGAGAAGACATCGTTTTGTTGGTCATTGCTATCGGTGTTTTCTCAAACAAAGAACAAGAAGGATTGGCAGTAGCAGCAACAGTGCTCTCTCTAATAATTTACTCATCAATGAGCCTGATTCGTGTGTGAGTGTAACTTCAGTTATTTTTTTCGGTAAACACTATAATTGGTTATATACTGTTAATGTTTTTGGCGTGAAATTGATTATTATGAAAACAGGTACTTGTGGAAGGTAATGCAAATTCGAGAACTGTAATTCTCAACAGACCTTCCATACTCAATGCGCTCGACACTCCCATGGTTTGATTGCTTCCTTTTCTATGCGTTTATTTTCAAAGTTGATGAAATGGTTCAGCCAGTTGAAAAAGTTACTTTTTGGGTTGATTATAATTGAATGAATACCTTTAAAAAATTAGTAAACAATGATGTTAGTTAGCATATTAAATTTTGACTTTGATTCGCATGTTTGAAAGGAAAAGATAGAACAATAATGCATTATATAAACAAACAATCGAACAAAACCCGAAGCCGGCCTCAAGTCACTCACTCACAGCATATCTTTCGAGTGGCTAATTTTCTTCAACCCTAATTATATAAGATAATGGTGGTGTATGGTCACTAATGGATCTGCAGGTGAAAATCCTACATGACCTGTATGAAAGTTGGGAAGATAATCCTGATGTAGCTTTTGTTGTGATGAAGGTGAGTAAGTCTATTCTTGTTTTTGTAATTTATTGGAGTATTTACTTGCACTATAAGAACTGGTTCATGGTCCTTAATTTTGTGCGTAGGGAAAAGGCAGTGCGTTTTGTTCGGGAGGCAATGTAATTGCAATATGTGATATGATCAAAAATGGTAACATATCAATGATAACCATTTATTAGCGGTATGAAGTTGATGTTGAGTTCATTTGTCTTATTGACATCCATGTATACTTTTATTCATCTTTTGAGCGCAGGCAATATGGAAGGAAGCAAAGAAATCTTCCGGCGGGCATATAGGTTTATATACCTTGTACATACATATACAAAACCAAATGTAGGTCCTGCATATATACTACTAATCTAGCTAAATGGTTTAAATCATAACATTTGAAGAATACCTTATATATATACCTTGTACTAACATTTGAAGTATAAACATCAATGATTTTGGATGTCTAAGTTGTTGGTGTCAATGTAGGTGGCAATCTTGGATGGGATTACAATGGGTGGAGGGGCTGGAGTTTCCATTCCAGGAACATTCCAGGTTGTAACCGATAAAACTGTAAGTGCACACATACACACACTATAAAACCATTCCGTATGGATAGAAGTGTAGAATTTTGACCTTCTGAGCACCTTATCTGCATTAAGTTGTACTATTTTTGCATCTTCTCATCGTAGTGAGAAACTCAGACAGCTTATTAGCAATCATTGTTATTAATTAAGATACAAAGGTTATTGGCTTAAACTTTTCCTGTTGATTTAGGTGTTATGTACAGTGCATTGTGTTTATGCTCTATATTTGTGCATATGTTGCTTACAAACCATTTTATTTTTCCTTTTTTAAAACACTGTCTATTGCCTTTCAGGTTTTTGCCACCCCGGAAACGTTAATCGGTCTTCATCCTGATGGTGGTGCTTCGTTTTACCTTTCACGTCTTCCTGGTTATCTAGGTATTTTATGATACTGAATTAGAATATTTCGTATTCAATAGTAACTAGTTGGTTTTACATGATGGAAAGAGAGAAAGAACACTGTGTATGCAGGGGAGTATTTGGGTCTAACAGGAGACAGGCTCAATGGAGTTGAAATGATTGGTTGTGGGCTTGCTACACACTATTCACACAGCGCGGTTAGTCCTTATGGGCTTTTATATCTTTTTTACTATATCATTGTTTGCATTTGGTATCATATGTATGTAATATGATAAATCCTTGACAGAATGTTGCGTTAATTGAAGAAAATCTTAGGAATCTGATAACTGATGATCCTTGTGTCATAGAAACTTCTCTGAGAAAATACAGTGACAATGAGTATCTTCATAATAACAGTGTTCTCACTAGGTGAACTCTATAATAAAAGTTTTGCTTCAAACGCCTGTCAGAACTAAGGGGATTCACCTAAGTTTGTGCAAATGACGATTTACCTTTATTTGCTTAGGATGGAAACAATCAATACATGTTTCAGTCATGATACCGTTGAGGAAATCATTGAACACTTGGTAAAAAAAATTGGAACATTTTACACTTCAAGTTTTAATCCTTTATGGTCTTATCTTAAATTTTTAGTGATTGTGAAAACTGATAGAAAAGTGAAGTTGCAAACACTAACAACTGGTGGTGTCGTTCTGTCTTGAACAAACTGAACCACGCTTCACCGTTGAGTTTGAAGATTTCCTTGAGATCCGTAAGCCCCTTTTAGATTTAGCTTCCTGAGCTCTGAAGTTGAAGTTTATAAATTGAAGTTTTGGTTGCTTTGTATTCAGATACGAGAAGGGCGGTTTCAGACTCTTGATCAGTGTCTGATTCGAGAATACAGGTTAACGTCAAGAGCAATGTCATGCCAGATATCAAGTGATTTCTGTGAGGTATTATCATTTGTTGATCTATTGATGAAGATGTTTCTTTTATCTAAATGGTATCATTTCATCAGGGTGTTCGGGCACGAATGGTGGATAAAGATTTTGCACCAAAGGTAACAACATCCTGTGTTTGTTGCCAAAATGGCTCTCTTTAACATTTAAGTACAGTAATTCTTTTTACAACATGTACCTATCTGCAGTGGGATCCTCCGAGCTTAGAACACGTATCAGAAGATATGGTGGATCGTTACTTTTCTCCCCTCGGCGCACTCGAGCCTGAACTGGAGTTGCGTAGAAGCGTATACATAAACAACTAAAAACATAAAAAATGAGCAACATGTGTATCATTTAGAGTTTAGACTTTAGACTGATTAAATGATAGTTGTAATTTGGGATTTTTGCCGAAAAATGAATCAATAGTTCAGTTTTTTGCATTTTAGGTTATCAACTAATTTTTTTCTTTAAAAATGAACCACTAATTTAAAATCGATCATTTTCGTGTATATGCTAACATTTAAAACGGTTGTCGAGGATTATACAGCTGAGGATTTTTTCTTAAAGATGCATTTTGAATTGATCATAAGCGTTTGAATTGCTATATAATCCTCAGCGACCGTTTTAAATGTTAGCATATACACGAAAATGATCGATTTTAAATTAGTGATTCATTTTTCGGCAAAAAAAAAAGTTGATACTCGAAAATGCAAAAAACTTAACTATTGATTCATTTTTCAGCAAAAAAACCCGTTGAAATTTCTATATATATATACCGACTTGTAAGGTTTAAGGTCATGACCCACAATTAATATTAACTTTTACGATGATATATGTATGGGTTAATAATGGTTTAATCCCTAAAGTTTCACTTTTTCTTCGTTTTAAGCACTTAAGTTTTTTTCTAATGATTTAATCCTCCAAGTTTCAAAGTTTTGATGGTTTAACCCTTTGAAGGGTTAAACCATTAAATTTTTGAAAGTTCGATGATTAAACTAGAAAATTTTATAAAGGCAAAATCATTATGAAAAATAAACTTTGAGGATTAAACCATCGAAATCATTATGAAAGATAACTTAAATGGTTAAACCACCAAAACTTTGAAATTTGAAGGATTAAACCATGAAAAAAAACTTGAGTGGTTAAAACGATTTTTTTTTTGAGGATTAAACCATTATTAACCCTGTATGTATAATGCTTTTAAGAATGATTATCGGTTGAAATGAATTTTTATTTTTATTCTTCTCCTTTACTCTTGCCAAACATCATCACTTCGATTAGTGCGTCATCAGATTGACTTTTGAATCACATATTATGTACGTGTGAAAGATAAAATTAGTTGTAAGATTCAATAATACTGTAGAATGTATAGAAATTAAATGATAGCAACAAAACTCTGTCATATAAGCAATGTATTATTGCATATGACTAATATAGCTCTTAGTTATGTCTTCATGGTAGTTCATAATTGTTATATTAATTGTTGTCTTCATCGATCATGAAGTTACCATGATTACTGAATATGAAACTTTTTCTTAATTGACATATATAATCAGATTTGTATGTAGAACACATTTCAAGAATGTAACATGGAAAAGAGAGTTTATGAAATAGAAATGTACACAAAAATAGAATTTGATGACAAGGAGTATCTTAGATTAGACAATCACATGCAATGGACATATATTTATATACGGTGTAAAATCACTTTCCATGTTTTAATTGCATTTATACTTGTCCTTCCAAAACTCTTAAGTCAATTTTGGCCCACAATAAAACTAGTAAAAGTTGGTCATATATGTATCTAGATCTAAATATATACTACATCATATAATAAATTAATAATATGTCAATTACTGTTGATAACATATTGTATTAAAAAAAAGAGAGTCCATTTCTTTTTTATTCATGTCAAGCGGTACATTTATTCTCTCTCACTCTGATATAGAAATAGAAGCATAGATTTGTAATTAAAACCGAAAAACTTATTTATTTTAAACGCGTTATATACGCTTAATAGGATTATGATCCTCTTAAGTTAGTCATGTTCATCCGGTCAAAACAAACTATAATTTTATTTTATTTTTGATCATTAAACTATAATTCACTACTAACAAAAACAGGGAATCAACTGCTTTTCTTTCACTATGAAAATTGTTTTGTATCTATAAAAAAGTACAGAATATTTAAAAAACATGTTCAAAATTTGTTGCGTTTCTATTTTGGTAAAAGTGATGCTAGGACAAAGGTAATTTGAGGAGGTTTTATAAAAAGTTGTAAAAGGTTTGCAGAGAGTTATATAGATAAAAAAAGGTGAAGAAGAGAGGATCGTCATTTTTTCAACCTTTTGTTAATTATATGTCACTAGAGGAGGATAAATAAAAAAGAATCTTAATTTTTTTTTTAGAAAAATAATCAATAAGTATGTTTTTTATTTTTCTGATTTTCTTAAACAGATTATATAGAAAATAGGGGTGTTCATCGGTTCGGTTTGCGGTTTATTCGGTTCGGGTTGTTCGGTTTTGAAATTTTTTTAGCAAAACCGAAAACCGAACCAAAAACCGAATTCGGTTCGGTTTCGGTTAAAACCGAAAATTTAATATTTTTTTATTTTTTTTAAATAAATTGATCTCGACTTATAATTTTTCGTGTGTTAGGGTATCACTAGAGTTAAAAGTGAAAAACATGAAGTTAATTTAATGTTTAAATGTAGATATACTTGTTTAGAAAATTTAAATATCACACATATACTACATATATTAATAATTTAATGTATTATTTATTAAAATTCGGTTTTGAATTCGGTTTTTGGTTAAACCGAATTCAAAATTTCAAAACCAAACCGAAAATCGAATTAAAAAACCAAAACCGAACCGAAAACCGAATTCAAATTCGGTTCGTTTTTTTCCGGTTTTAATTCGGTTCGATTTTCGGATTAAACGGTTTCAAACCAAATATTGAACACCCCTAATAGAAAACATGTCTCACCTTTCTATACGGAGTGGTATATATTTTTTCGCAGTTCATGCTCCAGAACACTGTAACACAATGTTCTCCCACTCCGCCTCAATGTTCTCATCAGTGTTCTCGTCGGCGTTCTTCAATCAACGTCCAAATGAGATGTTGTTTCACACGGTGGTGTTCTCATTTTTTTTTTTTTGGATTTTCCCCACACAAACAATAAATATAAAAACAAAAATAAGTTTTGAGAACACTGTTACCACACCACAAAATCCTCACTCACAACATTCTCCAGAACACTGTAAACACAGTGTCACCACTCCGAGTGCTCAATAGAATTATTAAATTCTAATATAGCGGAATGGCTAAAATGAAATGAAGGGGATTGAATAGCCTGGAAAGCCACGAGGTGTGATGACACTGTTTTTTAACAGTGTCTTTATGAGAATGATATTGTAGAAAAAGTGTGGTGTGAAGGATGTTGTGTTTACGGTGTTCTGAAAATTATTTATTTATTTGCTAAATGATTATGTGTGAGGGGAATAAAATAAATAAAACAAAACAAAACACAAAAGCAGCGTCCAAATCTAGACATTGTGTGAGAACACTGTGATGAATGCCGTCCAGACTATTGTGGCGATGTGGGAGAACACCATGCAACAGTGTTATGGGACAAGGATTTTGTTGGGAACGTTGTAAATTATGCTCGTACCATGTAAGTAAAAGAAAAGGATTAGAAGAAAGAGGATAGGATTTTCCTTACAATATTTTTTTAATTATTTCCTTTCAATTTTGGGACGAGGAAGGACAACCCCTCCCCCTTTAAGAACACACAAGTAACAAATTGATTTTCTTTCATTTTCTTTCCTCTTATTCTTTATTTATTTCTTTTCTTTTTCAATTTTCATTTTGTTTTAAACTCGAGAAGTGAATACCAGTATTAGACTATGTTTGGCACGCTATTTTTTGAGCTTATGGGAGCTTGTAGCTTATGGTTTTCATAAGCTCCATTTGCCTAATAAAATTTTAAGTAGCTTATGGTTTCCATAAGCTACAAAACCATAAGCTACTTGAAGTAGTTTATGGAAGTAGATTGTAGCTTATGAAAAATAAAATTACATAAATACCCTCCACATAATTATATTCATCTATTAAAATTAATCTATTTGTCTTTTTATGTCATTTTACATTTATAAGCTACAAGTTTCAGCTACTCTGTCAAACACAAATATTATCAAAAGCTCCGGCTACAAGCTACCAACTTCAGCTACAAACTACCAGCTCACATACCCCTATATAGAGCGGGCAAAATGGGTGGGTTGGGCGGGTATGAGCTACGGGTCAAAACGGACACGGGTATAAACGGGCTCGGGTCTAATCGGGTACGGGTCTAAACGGGCTCGGATCATAATGGGCTATTTGAAAATTTCATAAAAAAAATGTTCTAATTCACTAAAATATATATATTTTTCAAAATAAGTTAACATTTTATACAATATAATATAAAAAGTATAACATGATGGCCACCCATTTAGACTCATTCATAATTTGAGTTTTACCCAATTAAACTCATTCTCAAAATTTCCCCAGTCCATAAGAACTCAAACGTCATTATACCCAGAATTATTACCCAAATATGGAGTAAATGACATAATTTCCCAGCATTACCCCTGTATATTTGAAGTATAAACATAACAACTAAAGCTTATTTTATTTTAAATTTTCGAAATTATATTAGCGAATAAGCTAACAAGATAAGACCCGCCCAAACCCAGGTTAATCTAAATCTAAACACCGTTAACAACAACATAATCAAATCAATAATCCACACGGAGATGCAGAGGTTGGTCAGAAAACAGCGTTCTTTTGTTCATCAATTTTTGGTCAAGCGAACCTTTAATTGCAGCAGCAGTAGCATCAATGATCCTGTAAGTTTAAACTATTTTCAATTGCATTCTAAAACTCACTACACTACATGATTATTTATTGATGATTGATTTGATCAGATTATTACATTACATCAGTTTGTGATTTATAATTTTATGCAGGTGTTGGTGGAAACCAATGCAAATTCAAAAACCCTAATTCTCAACAGACCCTCTGTCCTCAATTCCCTCACCACTCCCATGGTTTAATTTGCTCTACCTGAACCAAATATGATATTGTTAGAGTAGTTTTTTATAAGTTTTCTAGAAGGCTAAGTAATTATATTAAATAACTGAAAACTTACAGATGAACAGGATACACAATCTGTATGAAAGATGGGAAGATGACCCTAATGTAGGCTTTGTGGTTATGAAGGTGAGGAGGACTCTATACCTGTTTTGTAAATTTTTTTGTTTGTTAGGAATATGAAATAACTTGTTGATTTTATAGTGCTTGATTTTGTTTTCAGGGCAACGGCAATGCTTTTTGTTCTGGTGCAGATATAATCTCCGTGCGTGATATGATCATCAAAGGTACAATGAGAACCATCATATTGGTGTGCAATTGATGTGAAGTCCATTAGTTATATTGACATCCATATGAACTATTGCAGGAAATATTGAAGGAAGCAAAGAATTCTTTCGGAAAGTATATAGTTTTGCTTATTTTCTACATTCATTTTTAAAACCAAATGTGAGTACTATTGCTAATGAACATGAACATACTACATATGTAATAATTAAGGATTTCCGATTAAGTAGATATCTTATTTTGATGTTTTATTTAGGTAGCTATCTTAGATGGTATTACAATGGGCGGAGGGGCTGCAATTTCTGTTCCAGGAACATTCAGGATTGCAACTGATAAAACTGTAAGCCTTAAGTTGCCGGATGGAAATAACTTTCATCTTTGCAAATACATATACTTTTTAAAAGGTCTATATGCCTTCAAAATACATATATTGCTGCAGGCTTATGCTACCCCTGAAACATTAATTGGACTTCATCCTGATGCTGGTGCTTCCTTTCACCTTTCACATCTTCCTGGGTATCTAGGTACATTATACCGATGTTGGAATAACTTATGCACATAGACCAAGAGTAAATGCTTGGTGACAGTGGTTATATATTAGAGAGAACTTTGTATGCAGGGGAGTATTTGGGTCTGACAGGTGACAGGCTAAATGGAGTTGAAATGTTGGCATGCGGGCTTGCTACGCACTATTCACACAGAACGGTTAGTTCTTTTGGGCTTTCTTTTTGTTTTTTTCAAAGATATTATCAGTTTTTTTTGGTTGCACTGGTACTACGAGGCTTTCACCTGCAGAATGTTCCGGCAATTGAAGAATGTCTCACTAATTTGATTACCGATGATCCTTCTGTCATTGAAGCTTCGCTCCGAAAGTACAGTGATTTTGATTATCCTGATAATAGCAGTGTTCTCAAGAGGTGAATAACTTTCTAGGATTTATGAGGCATCTTTTCTGATGGGACTTGAGTAGTTTTCTGGAGAATACCGATGAAGTTGATCATTTACCTGATTTGTTTAGGATGGCGACGCTTGATAAATGTTTCAGCCATGATAGTGTTGAGGAAATCATTGATGCCTTGGTAACACTGGAACCTTTTACCCTTTAAGTTTTAGTTTTTGTGTTCTTGATGGAACTTTTAGTTAAGATTGTGAATCGAAAGTTCAACAGGAGAGTGAAGCTGCCAAAACTCATGATGTGTGGTACGATTCGACCTTGAAGAAACTGAAATACGCCTCACCTTTGAGCTTGAAAGTTTCCCTGAAATCAGTAAGTTACTTCAATTCTTCTAACCCGGAAGTGAAGTCTATAAAATTAATTTTTGTTGATTTCATGTATAGATACGCGAAGGTCGGTTTCAAACTCTTGATCAGTGCCTAAAACGCGAATATCAGATGACATCACGAGCAGTGTCATGTCAGATACCAAGCGATTTCTGTGAGGGTGTTCGGGCACGAATGGTGGATAAAGATTTTGCACCCAAGGTACCAAAATGTTGTATTTATCGACGCAAGCGTTTACTAAATCTCCCTTCTTGCCCAGAAGCTTTAGCGTGCAATACTTGGTGTTCCAGAAGTACACATTTATTATCATAGTTACTAATTTGTTTTGTTTAATACGTACTAAATGTTCTGCCTTCAAAATCTACAGTGGGATCCACCAAGCTTAGAACATGTATCACAAGACATGGTGGAGGCCTACTTTTCTCCTCTCAGCGTATCTGAGGACGAGCTAGAGTTGCCTACGAAGCAGCGATAGGCGTTTACATAAGGATATACAAACTTAAAACAAGAGGACACCTCCTATTCTTTACTTACACGATATTTAAACTCAAAATTTGCTAGATATCAAACTAGCTGGTTATTTTGTGTCTAACTGATGTCCAAGAATGGATAGAGTCTAACTCGAAATTTGAACTCAAAATTTGCACGATATTTGAACTCAAACTTTGCTGAATATCAAACTAGATATCAAAATATACATGAAAGCATTATAAGCATTGTGATCTGTTCATAGCTTAAAGATTATAAGCATTGCAATATGTTCATTTCTTAAGAGCTTCTAACTGATGGTGGTTTTGCCGTTTAGGCACCCATAATTTCGCTCATCAGATGAAATTTATTTTCATATATACACACTCACACAAAAAAAGGGCATGAATGAATCTTTCTACTTTTAGACGGTTTAGATTATGATGAAAGCCATTTATAGATGCATCTTTTTGATTTACTTTTAGACAGTTTCAAAAAAACAAGCCAATAAAAGATGCATCTTTTTAGCATACAACTAGATCGTAACCTGCAAACTTTGCGAGCTAGAGAAACGAAGTATGCATTTCACAGGGCTCTAGACCCCAGAATGTTACAAATAGGTTGCCCAAGGGTTAATGGTAACATATTACAACTTTTATAACTTATCTTTTGTTGTTGAGTTTTCCAAACTAACAGGGTTGATAAATTCGAGTAATCTTACTCGGTCATAGCCCAATGAGGTAGAGGTGGGCAGATGACAATTTCAACTTACTTATAACATGGTTGGTTATGTTTCATCTCTAGCAGATCAAATATGCAAAAATAATATAACTATTGACAGGAGAACACGCCCGAAAGTTGCCAAAAAAGTAATTTAACTTGGTAACCTCCTAGGTCATTATATTCAAAATTAATTATTATTCAAATGATACAATTTCCTCATCATCATTCTCCTTTGGATATTTTAAAAAAATTAACAAGCATGAACAAAAAGAGTTTGGGTCAACCGACCCGGCCCACATAAAAGGCAAATTTCTCAGAGACAGCCCAACAAACTGAATTATGAAGAAGATCTGGGCCAAATCGGAATTGAAATCACGACACCTTATAAATTGCTGAGATTGATCGCTTGATGCATTTCTCTCATCACGCTGGAAGATAAGATTCAAGCAGCATTCTTGACGGGGATGGCGAGTGGATCTCAACTTGGAGATACATGAACTTCCATTGCTTGTCCTCTTTGTCTTTGAACATCTCGGTAAAAACCTTGCCAGCTCCATGTGGGCCTCGGATATAAAAATTAACCTACATATATCAAATTAAAGACCAGTGAGAAAATAATAAAGAACAGAATGTCAACGGAGTAATATTTCCAAAACTTTCTTAATTACTCCGTATCTTCCAAATGATTGTGTTCACTGAAATTACATACTTAATTGACGATTTAAATAGCAGATACATTTTCCTAAACATAATTACACAGAACTTAGATAGAGTTGAAAATGGTAACCTCAACATGCTCGACACCTTCATCATCCTTCCAGACTCTATTAGGAATCCGCTGTCGAGCCGCTCGGTTTCTACTTTCCTGACCGTATCCAGTGATAGGTGACCCAATTCTGACCCTAACCTGGTTGGTATCCATGAAGAGAGCAAGTTGTTTCAGGCTTTAATACTTTGTATAAATGTATTTTAGAGTTTTCCATTTGTTAATGAGAGATAAAAGGTTGTCTATAAAGCACAAATCCATAACAAAATTAAAGTTCGGACAAACAAGATACCTGACTATCATTTTGTATCCTTCCGAGAGCCTTGTTAAAAACCTTGTACCTAGAGAAGGTAACGATTATCTATAAAAATACAGTTGAAACTAGAAACTATAATTGCAAACTATTGAACAAATGTGTGTAGGGTTAATATACAAATAAGTTACTATACTTTGTGAAAATGTTCAACTAAGTTACCGAACTATTAATTTGTTCGGTTGAATGACTCAACTTTAAAAATCACCATATGTAGGTTACTTAACTTATAAGTATTAACACCAAGATCACTTAACTTATGAATTTAATTAAGTTACTTTACTCATAAATATTACAACATAAAATAGCCTAATTTATATTTGAAAATAGTATAGTAATTCAATTGAACAAATTAATAGTCTAGTAACTTACTTGAACATTTTCGCAAAGTACAGTAATATATTTGTCTATTAAGTATTAACACATGTTAAAGCCTTACTCTTTTGGTTCAAATATAAGTTCTTTAAAAACACCATATCCTGCTGCAGCAGCAATTCCAAGTCCTGCAAGGATAACAACACTATAGGAAGCTCCTTCTGTAAACGTCATTGGCTTCTCTGGTATATTGTAAGTGGGTGCATCAAACGGATCTTCAACCTTTGTCACATCTTTCTTTGTCTATACAGAAATAGAAAAAATAAGACTCAAAAAGGTGAAATGATTTGGCAATTAGCAGTTAATAGTCTGTTAATAAACACAAATATATAATACACTTTTCAAAGAAAATGTTATAGGCACCCTTACAAACTATAGCCAAAAGGAAGCACATATATATCGAGTTGTGGATAAAAAAAAACATCCACCCTACTTCTCCCAGTTTTCTATTCTAAAAGGAGCTTTTCAGCTTCCTTATGTTTAGCACTTATATAGATACCGGAATATTAATCAAATCTTTTCATCAACATTCAAATTAGTCAGATTGAATCATATAGGTAGTAGAACAACTACTTATCAAAGGATAAAACTGACCCTCTAACGCCCCCACCGGTGGAACTACTACTTATCAAATCAAAGTACAATGCAGTAAGCAGCTAAAACGTAGATTAATTCATCACAAGGAGCAAATAGAAACGCTATAATCCTACAATGCACTTAACACTATTAATGTAGTAAGGTCATTCTGCTCATACTAACACAGTTATACAGGCAATTTAAAAGAAAATAATAATAATATTATTAATTAATCAACCTCTGATGCATTCTCACTTGTTGATCGTGAAGCTTTCGAAGCAAATGATCTGGCTTCAGAAACCCTTGAAACTTGAAATCTTGACCGTAGAGAAACTAAAGAGCTGAAAGTCCCTATAGAATAAATCTAATTAATCAAAATAATGATTTATCAGTTATAAATGTATAAACTTGCTGATATATGTATACCGGTTTCTCTTCTGTTAATAACTGCCACATCGGTGGTGAACCGCCGTATGGCGGTGATTGGCGACGGGAGCGGTGATCGGCATAATGGAATAGAGGTTGATGAACTACACAGAGCGCGTAATTTGTATAAGGAACGTGATGAAGATCGAATCATGATGTTGATTGGTGTTGACGAAAACAAAAAGCAATTGATTGATAAACCCTAATTTGGTATTTGGGGTTTTTGGTGAAGTTTAAAGATACGATGTAAATTGGGGCGGGTCATAAACCGACGAATAACCCGAGTGTCATTGAAGTTTTTTATTTCTTTCCATTTACTTCACATGATTTTATTTTATTTTAGAAGTAAATATAAAATAAAATCCTAAAATATTTATCTTTAAAAAACTTTATGCTCTAGTCATATAAACAAAATAAATTACATTTTTGCTAGTAATAAATAATAACTTTTGAAAATTGAATTTTCTGTATTGGGTTTTTAAAGCTAAAAGCTAATTTTAAATAAGTAGTTGTACCTAATATGACCCATTTTAACACGGTTATTAGATATTTTGCCACCTATAAGTCTATAATCTTTTAGGTTCCTTAATTCGATGAAATTGATATATTAATTTTAGTTCATATATGTCTTTAGTTCATGAATGAATTGATTGAAAGAAACTGGGCTAATTCCTTCACTCCAGAAAATTCAAGAATCTTAAAGTTCTAACTCCTTTCAAGAATTTTAATTCTATCAAAAATATTTCACGAATCATATGCGACCTGTAATTATATAAGCAGCGTATGCGAACTGTAATTATATAAGGAGCATTGGACTATTGTCATGTAATGATTCAAAAAGAAATTTAAGATTACACATACCAAATATAACGCTAGATAGCGTAATGAATTGTTGCTTGAAGTCATATAAACAATAATATGGGGATACAATGTCGTTCTTGATTCTGCATATAACTCAAAAGGGTCGAGACAATAAGAACACGAAGTTAACATTAGCAAGATCGAGAACCGAATTCAATATTTCTGAGCGGCTGTTTTAGTTGATTTCATACAAGTAAACAACTTAATCTATATACCCTTAATATTTATCGATCACAAGGTGTGATATTCACCATCGGCGCAAAATTATGATGATATATGTGTGTTACATGTCACTCATCTTTCGACAACTTGAAGCTCCATATTTTTACTGTCTTCACTATCTTGTCGAGTAGAGGAAGAATACGATGACGATGAGGAAGTAGACTCATCTTTCTCACTTTGCTCGAGGATAGTATCCATTTCTTGAACACGAGGCGGGCTTGTCATGGTGTCCTCAACACTCTCAGCTAAATGCAACTTCATCTCTCGGTACTCTTGACATATCGCACACCAATGCAAACAACAATGTACCGCACATGGATCACAAGGCGAATCCTACACAAAATATAAACAAACTTAGGGATTACTCAAGTAATTTATATGTATTATTTGATTAGAAGACATTTATGTTTTACTGGCAAACAACGTTGCACCTAATTCAGATTATGTGGGAAAATATGTTTGATTTCAGAAACTTTAATGTAAGTAATACCTTTAGATGATATCTACGTTGGAGTGATTGTCGTGCCATGCCGGTATAGATACCGCACATCCACCAAGCGAATAAAAGTCCCTCGGTAATGAGACACGAGGTACTTGGATCGATTCCTGGGACGAGTGCAATAATTGTGGCTAAGACCATACCACCTTCTATGCATAACACATGACACATACATGCATTGTTTGCGGGGATCTCTTCGTTCAAGTTCTCCACATTTCGCCCAAACAACAACCACGGACAAAAGAGCCCGGTCATGCCTAATAGAACCATTGAACGTTCAAACAAAAGCCCGCACATATGAGACATATATTGGGGTTAAAATTTCTACCAAATATAACAAATGCAACAAAAGATTGATTAAACTTACAACTTTCAGGATCATCGGCACAACTAAATATTCCGGTAGTCCAATCTTCATCGGCGGGTGGTTCATACATTGATGGTAACGCCTGCCCACATTCTGGGCATCTACGAGCAGCTAACTATCAAAATTAATGACGATTGTTACATCTAAACAAAACAATCATTGTATACATCTAAACAAAACAATCATTGTATATACACGCGCGAAACTAACACAATAAAAACACATGTATTAATTATATCGATTTCGTATGACCTATTAACTAAAGAACCTGATGAATATCAATAGGTTGATTAAGCTCCCCGGGTGTGACATCTTGTAGCGATGCTTCTTGTTCTTTCGTAAGCTTCACATAATTAGAACTTTCCCCAATTTCCATCATATCTCTTTATTCTTTCAATTTCAAACATATGAAATTAATTAGCATTTTTGTTTTAGTCATTATTTGGTCCGAAATTTCGCACACAAGTGTGTGTTTCTACGTGTATATATGTATGTATTCTCATCCCTACATTCTAGATCGAGACAGAAAACATCTCCTTTCTTTGAAAACGCATGAACCAAAACTGTATCTTAATAATAGTTACAAAATTGGACCTTATTTGAGACAGTATTTACAACTTTGGGATCGATTACTTTTCAAATATCCTTAATGAAAGGTATAAATTTCGTAACTGTATATCATGTCCAATCTGTAAGCGTATGATATATAGCTTAGGCCCGTATTAATTAGTTTTGTTTAGTGTAAGCCTGTTTAGTGTTTTATTAGTTTTCCTATTTAAGTAGTTCATCGTATTCAGTTTCTATTAAGCATTTTGTAATCGTATTCTTATTGTCGTTAGTGTTTACATAATCATAGGCGGCGCTTGGTTACAATTTAGAATCCGCTGTTACTTCATACGTGGTTGCTCTCATGTTTGTTGACATCTATACATGAAAGGAATGGTTCAAAATCACGATCAATTTCGTATCACAACGTACATAAGTTTAACGTACGTGAATGTCAGCTAACTTCTTGTTCAGTTTTATTAGTTGAAATACACAAAAGGCTATACTGATAGGGGCGAAGCTTAGATATTCAAATGGAGATATTAAAATCAAAACTCAAAGTATAACTTTCATTATAACTTGGTAAAAAAAACGTTACACCAAAATAACCAATTAATTAACCTATAAAATTCATCAAAATAACTCAATCGTCAGCAGTGGCTAATTGCAGCGAAAGCAATTCTTCTTCGGGTATAATCTTAACAACACAATCCGATTTCGGATACGAAACACACAGCAACGAGTACCCGCGTTCAATGACGTCATCGCTCAGCATCCCTTCACTTTGATCCACATTCCCACTCAGCAATTTGGCCGGACACGTCATACAGACTCCGAGTTTGCAGTCATGCGGGACGTCCATTCCTGTTTCCAATGCCTTTTCTAATATTGTTTCGTCTGGTTCTACTTCTAGTTGGGTTGTTTTGCCTTCGTGCTCGATTGATATTTTGTAAGAGCAAGTGGTTGTGAGACGGCGGTGGCGGTGGCGGAGGTTTTGACGGTGGAACGGGCGGAGGTTGTGGTGGTTGGTGACGGTGGGTTTGATTGACGGTGGAGTGGTTATGATGTGAAAGGTGGATGCTGCTGATGCCATTCTGGGGTTGCGAGGGTTTGAGAAGTGATTCGGGTGTGTGGATGTGATTCTGATAAGGTGTTTTTTTTGAGGAAATTTTTATATTTAAATTTATTTTATTTCAAATTATAATTTGAGTGAAATTAATTATGAGTTTTTTCTCTGCATACAACATTTTTTGTATGCATAAAAAATATGCACTGTAGTGTTGTACAATACCGCATCAATAAGCATAAAAATTGATATATGTGTCAAGTTGTTTGTTGAATTTATCACTGGCCTTAACATATGGTATAAGATGTATAATAGTGAATAGTCCGTGCACCTGAACTAAGTATATCAATTCCTAACTCAACACATGATTCATAATCCTAATTTTAATTTTTAACTCGAGATTCGACTCGACTTTTAAGAGTCACTATATATGAATTTTTTTTAAAGATTTTTGTTCTTAAATGAAATATAACATGGTGACAATCGATAATTAATTGAGTCGTTTACTGGTAATCAACATAAATACTTAATTTTAAATAGATTATAGTTATTATTTACCTAAGTTTGTAATTTCCCTAATTCGTAAGAGTCGCACAAGACTCGCAAGAGTCAATAGGCGACTCGTTTCGTTTCGTGAATCGTAAAAGTTTAACAACTATACATGTATATATTTAATTATGTATGTTTAGCTTTAATATGGATGATTGATGAAATGTTTATCTACACATAAAACACTCAAAGGTTAAACTGATAAATTGTAAAACTTTATTAGCTTGCTGATTAGCAAACGGCACAACCTGATGTAACAGGCCTCTTTGATATATATTTTAAATAAAAAGTTAATAAAAGAGCATATTGTATTCAAATTATCCAAAAATTAAGCTTCGCAAATAATGTGGACTAAATTGTTACCTTTCAAACCTTGAAGGATCATTTCACAAAAAATAATTACCATCTTTAACCAACATTATCTTGAATGATATGATTGATGAACACGAAACCAAACATGTATTTATCTGTTGATTAATATTTAATCTATTATAATCATTATTTTGGATATGGGAGGTGGTTCTGTACCAACGCCGGCGACCACCGTCATGAACCACCATTCACAACCACAATTTTGTTCAACTGTTTCATCCAATTTCGATACCGAACGTTACTGTTTGATTGATGAAGATAAAAGTATGGCACGTGGATATCAATATTTTACCACTTTTGGACCTGTTCCTTCTCATATCGAAATCCAAAATGCCATTTTAAATCTTCAAAGGTCAGTTTTATGTTTTTTTTTTTTTTTTAATTTATTATCCTTTACCTAATATTAGAGTATGTATATTTCTAATCATGCATGTTAAGTTGCAATTCTTTTTTTTTTATTGAAATTAGGGCGATGAATGAATTCTGTGCAACAAGTTTAGCAATAAATGAAATAATGGATCAAAGCAGATATGATGATTATTCAAGCAGTAATCTAATGAAATCATTTGGACAAAAAAGACTTGTTGATGCTTACCATTTGCTGCAAACTGATTCTTCAGTTCAGGTGCTCAATCAACCCTTATCTTTTTATTTTTATTTTATTTGATTTTTCTATAGTGACACTATTAGCATTACTCACTTTTGTTCTTATAGTAAATACAGTGACTTGTTATTATAAGTCGCAAAATGAATGGGTCGGGTCGGGTCGGGTCGGGGATATAGATAGGTTTGGGTTTGGGTCTAGATGGGTCATTTAGGAGGATGTGTTTAAAAGGGTTTGGGTCAAATGGGTCTCGCGTCATGTCAACCCATCGGGTTTCCACCCAACTTTTTTTTATTTGAGTGAAAAATGAAATGAGGTGAAAAAATTCGTTTTACCTGCTAGCCCCGTTGGTTGATTGTTATATGGTTGGAGGTCATATTAAATACCCATTTCGACCCATCAAAAAAATGAGAGGAGACCTCAACAAAATCATCCCCTCATAAATATTAACCAAGGTGACTCATCAATAATCAATGGGTCTAAAATTGCTACCTCTAGTTGTTATGATGTACTCTACTATATTTGTTATATGTATGAATCAATTTTGATGGTGTATGAATAAAATTTGCTTCACTAACACGAACATGGTATCTCTAAGATCGTATCTAAGTCACTACATTATTTCATATGTAGAGACTAGTGGTTTCAATATCATCGGATTCTGAGGTGTGGTGTGCCATCTTGCAGAATGACGCAGTTCGGGATCTGCAAGGCTCATTGCCAAATACAGGTTTCGTCTTTTCCATTCTTAGCCAAATGGGAAGCGTTTATGCCTAATTAATGATTAGGAGAGTTTTAATGAATGTGCTTATATATTGTTATAAAAGTTCGAAAGTTGACACTGGTTACAAATAATAGTTTGTTTATAACACAGAAATAGAAGAACAGGGCATGAGTTACATGAAAGAACCCGACTCAACGTCTCGTATGGTTAAGTGGATATTTGCATTCATGAAATCCAAGATCAGTGAGTTCATAGAGAAATTAGAGTTGTTTGTGTTTGAAGCGCTACAATGTGTGTCAAAAAATAAGAAAACGACATCAAAACTTGATGATCTATTGGAAGAGAAAGTACGATCATCGTTACTCCTCTCTGTAGTCATATTGACGATAGTTGTTGTGACTAGGAGCTTCGAGGCGTGATCCATCTATCAGGTTTATCAACTTTTACAATCTTTCTTTTGTTAATGTAGTGTTTGAAGTTCTTTAACACACTCTTTTGAATTGGATGTGGAAAAATGCTTTTTTTAGATTGAAAAATAAATTGTTTTTTAATTAAATATGTTACATGTTAAATATCTACGTTGTTTGACATATTTGTGGGTTGCATCTGGTTCTCCACTGAGACTCGTAAAAGGATCGAATGCATAGGTTATGGGGGACAGAGTTTGATAAAAAGAGATGCATTATGCAAATTAAATCATTGGAAATGTTTTATTATTGGGAAACATACTCATGGGTTTAGAGAGTTATGCCTGGTGGTAACTCTTTATACTAAGTGCATACTTTCTTTTTCTTTTTTCTTTTAAACCTTGATTAACCTTTAATACTATAGTAATTATAATTAATGTATAATTATAACATTAAAGGGATAACAATTACGTACGGTAATACAGTAAAGTTTTCATCTATGAATTGCCAGGGGCCCAAAAGCCATGAAATCCAAGAGGAAAATTCAAGTTTTTAGGCACTTCAAGTCTTGCTACAACTTCATTTGTTTCCCCAATCTTCTTAGCATCCAAAATCAGTAGATAACACTTTTGTTCCGACACTGCGTACTGTAGATAATAAACGTAAGATTTGGTTACTGTGTTCGATATACTGTAAAGTAAGAAACAGATATCTTATATGAAAAATGTTCTTAGGCAATTTGATCACGTACCTCTACCACAAGAAGGTAACCATCATCTTCGTCGGTTCCTTTTGAGACAAAAATGGGCTCACCTATGAATCGTCGTGGGCCCACAGACCATGTTTCGGTGGTATTCTTCACAATATTGAACTTGACCACTGTATCGAATGGAAAATTTGGTAGTTGTTGACGAGCACCTAAAGATGTTGATGCGTACATATACGTGTTGTTGGTTCCACCAAAGTCACTATTTATTACAGGGAAATCAGTTGCTTTGTCCCACTTATCATTTAGCGGATTCAAACTACACTTCTCACATTCTCCACTCGCATTCAAGTCAATCGAAACCTGTGTGTCAAAAGATGAAGAACATATAGTTGTAAAATGTCAATATATGCTGTATAATGAAATCACCCACGCAACAAATGCACATAAAGAGATCGAGAGAGAACCTTGAAAAGATGAGGCGACAACTTATTTTCTCCTTCATCGACGTTCATTATCGAGGGGTCTAAGTTACCTCTTTGCCAATTGTATCCTGTTAAAATAACAACTATTAGCAATTGCAGTTCCGTTGTAATCATAAAAAGATGAAAAAAGATTCAAGAAAACTAGTAGTATCCTCTACAGTTAAGTAACATACCGAACAATTTATGAAAGTTGAACCACTTGTAAGAACAACCACTCGCTTGTATTTGAATGTGCGTATTCCCATGGTGATCTGTTACTTCGAATGCATTTCCAACATGAAGTACCCACGTTTGAGAAGGAGCTTCAATTGGCACCTTCCAATCCCTCTTCCCTCCTTCGTCTTGAGGAAAACGAGGTAGCAAATATATTGGAGACGTCGACTTACTAGGGTTCAAAGATAAAGCTGATATCATCGGAGTAATTCCACATACTGCTGTCAGCGATCCTGCAGTATTTTTATCATCCGGATTTCAATTAAAAGATAGACCATAGAAAGAACCTAATTCAGTTCTTGTTGTATGTAAATTTACTACGAGTATATCAGTTAGTGTATAAAAATGAAATTAGTACCAAGAATGTCAAGTTTGATCCGATTGCCAAACAATATGTAGTGGGAATCTGTGAAAGCCCAGTCGTGGATCATTAGATGTTCTGGAATATTGAATTCTTGTTTCTGCAACATCTTAAAGTTACCATCAAATTCTGCAAAATCAATATAAGCATCCCATTATTAAACTGAATTAAAATAAATTCCAAAACTAAGTTATAGCTTTGGCAGGATTTAACTAAGTTTTAGCAATGCAGATTCTTTTGTCAAAATGCCTAAATAAGAGTAAAATGAGGAAATAGTAAAATTAGTAACGAATGAATAGCAGAGATGGAAAACTTAGAAAAATCATCAAAAAAGTAGTATTCAACTTTGTAGTAAACAAAGATTTCTTTTTTCTTAGCAAAGTTTTCTAGAAAGTTTGAATTTGAACACGTTTTTTAATTTTCACAGAGTATTTTTCTAAAAAAGTGAAGGGTTTTTTATAACTAAATACAACCTATATATTACACAAAATAGATTGAAAGTCTACATTTTAAGAGGAAGGTTTTTTTATAACTCCACCTAATTTGCAGAGTTGAGAATAATGGGTTGTTGATTACAGTAATCAACGGATGATATCGTTTCACTCCTTGTCAAAATGCAGTTTTTCCGATCCCATATTATTAGTAGTTAGTAATTAGTAATTAGTAATTAACGTACCATAGAAGGTGAAAGTACTGCGCGGGAGGAGCATATCTTCTGCATTGCAAGACATCATAAGAAGTCTATTCCTTGAAGCATCAATCTTATAATGCGACAATAGCCGCTTTGGTGGCATATTGAAAACCCCTGCGTACAAGCATCTCAACTAATAAAAATTACATAACTTCATATATTATATTTCACACGTTAACTAACAAACAAAATCCAATCAAAATTATAGCAATATTTATATACACTTACATATATATCTTCTTATAATAAATAAAATCATTAAATAAATTTTGGACTCAAACTAAATCTGATAATTAATTCTGGACTAGCTGCAAGCTAGGCATATATACGACAATTACGATGGATTTAAAGATATAAATATTTGTACCGTATAGTATTGGCTTTAATATGCTTGTAGCAACATCCAAAAAATTGACACTACCCATCCTTTGATCGTTGTCAAATTTCGATGGTGCCGATGATCCATCAACAATGTTCATCAAATCGAACTTTCCAATAGTATTCAACGAAGTGGATTCAATCTCGTAAGGGGCTCCACCTTCCCACAAGCAAAACAACCGATCGCCCCATTTCAACACGCTAGTATTTGCAACATTTTTCATAACTTTAGTATTCCCAAACTTTTTCCCATTCTTAAGTACTGAAAACGGACCACGATGAGTGAACCGCCACTCACCGGTTTCATGGTTATGTTCCTCCACTTGAGCCTTAGTTTGAATGTATTTAGCCATGAATTTGACCTCACCTTTGACCCCATCAATTGTGAAGGCTCTAAGATAGCCATGACCATCTAAAGGGTGCACCGTTGAGCCATGATCATCTTTAAATAATCCGGGCCCTGTTAGGTAATATGTTCCTAACGGAAAATCTGAGGGTATGGCGCCCTCAATAATACGCAAGCTAATGGGATTATCTGTTTCTGTACGTTGTGAAATAAACAGAAACTGATAATCCCAATATGCTGCTATTTTTTCATCTTCAACTGAAGTCGATACTTCTTGAGTTGGTATAGTTACGCAAATGTCGTTTGGGACCCGGTCAGGAAACAAGATTGCTTTAGGTGGTGGTAGTTTGATCGCCGGTGATGATAGTTTCAATGGAACGAAGTTGAATGCTTTGGCCTGCATATTGTCAAAGTGGTAGTGACAAATGCAAATGCAAATTAAAATATTACAATGGAACGGTGCTAGAGTTATTTATAGAAAGACCAATTTTAATGACATTAATACCCTTGATTGTTTTAACATTGCAAGAAGTAGAAACAATATTGTCAAATATTGACCGATTTATTTGACAAGAATACATATCACCCAAGGAGGAGTAAGAGGTAAACCATGTTCATATTGTTTGAGGAGGGCTGACTATTTTTCTTAGATATATGCATCCAAACTAGGTGATTCCGTGACCGTTTTCAACCCTTTTCCATGATCATCATAAGATGAGTTGCTAGTGAGCTTTTAAGACATCTTATAAGTATATTAGTACACCAACCGTTATGTCATCTTGTGATGGTTAACACCGAGGAGGCGTCTTGCGGTCAAATTGAAAGTAATTGAAAATTTTAGACAATAACTAGGTTATATGTTGTTTGCACTTCAATCACAAATTCATAACTAGGTGGACGCTCCCAAATTCTTTATTTGCTAACAAGATTTTATATGTTGTTTGCTTACCCATCTAGAAAAATTAAAAAGAGTACCTTCTACTGATGGTCCCTGATTTACACCAATTGACGAGAATTATTTATATTTTCTTTTCTTATTTTACTAAGTTTACGCTCGTAAATGGTCTATCATCCTCCTAAAATGACTAAAGTACTTTTGACCATTTAGATCCCTACTATCGGAAAATGACAAAAGAAAATGATACTTTTAGTCATTTTAGGGGATGAGTGATCAATTTGGAGCGAAACGCATTTTTGTAATTTATTTATTTAAAAACTTGTTAAAATGTTTAATATGCATGCCGTACGTCTATTCTGTATGATAATTGTAAAGATATAAATGAGTAAATGGACTCTACATTTAACATTATTTTATAGTTTTTAGTTAAATTTGCTATAACCTTCACAATATAGAAGGTTTTTATATATTACCACTAGACTAGACTAGTTCGACTAGATGTAATATTTGTTCACGCATGCTCAAATCGGTCAATATAAATCTTTGCTATATTATTGTTTTTAAGGATTATCGCTAATTAAAAACACGAAAGTTTTTCTTATTCGTAATTATTGTCAAATAATAACATTTTGATTAATGTTATACACCTTGAATCGTAGATTATGTAGAGAGAATTAATTATAAGAATCTAGAAAGAATGGAAACTAAATGATAACAACAAAATATCATGCAATTAACAATCTAAGATGACTAATTGAATTATTTTCAACTATTAGTTATGTTTTCATAATAGTTATTCTATTTATCGAATTCGAAGCTGTCACGGTTAAATAATATGTAAAAATTTCTTATTTGATCTACACAATTCGATATGAAGTAGAACCACTTTCAAAAATGCAATACGAAAATGAGAAGTTATGGAAAAGTGAATCTTACAAAAATTATGTAAAGCGATATGACAAAGTTCCAATTTCACAAAGTTATTCATAATAAAAAGTATTGTCTTCGATTTGAAAAACCTTTTTATAACTTTTTATGTAAAAGTGAACTTTTAAAATTTTACATTTAAAATATAATAAGAGATTGTTATCTTTTTGAAAATTTAAAGATAAATATAAATTAAAATAGTAAAACTATTTAATAAAAGAGTTAAAGCAAATGATAAATTAATACTACAAAATAAGTTATATACGTAGACATAACCATGACTAAATTTAAAATATGTTAAATTAGAAGTAGTTCGACTCTTTTTAGACGTATGTACAATGTGTAGTTACAAAACATAGTATGACTTTTTTTATATAATAAAAAAATAAATTGATAAGAAGATTGAAGAAAAATATAGATAGAAAACGTAAGAGTGTAGATAAATAAAGAAAATATTATACTTCGTATGAGATGTAAACGTATCAAAATAGTAGTGTCGCACCCTTAAATTTGGATTGCGAAAGCGGTCGGGTCGAGTCGCGACTAATTAATAACCAAAGCATAAAGATATATAGCAAACGACCTCTAAATGAGACGTTTGAAAAAGCAGTTGTTACATTCTCAAAATAACTGTTTATATTGTTGGGAGTTCGCGAAAATAATTCCAATACATAATTTATAGTACAAAAGTTATGCAAGAAAAATTCAAGTGTTTGAAATCATGCGACTCGAGCTAGCATATCTTGAAGCAATCCTAATCCTGCTGGGCACCTAAGAACACATGCTAAAACGAGTCAGCTATAAAGCTGGTGAGTTCATATGATTGTTAGTTGAAAACATAAAGAATAAAACCTTGTATGTTTTTGAAAATTAGTTTAAATCCACGATATTGATTTGTATTGTTATAGTGATGTAACCCCAATGTGTACATCTAGTGAGGTATCTCATACCTAAGTAATAGTGGTGTGTACCTAAGTACATTGAGGAAAACGGCAATCCATGCCTAGATACCTATCCGGTAATGGTATATCTATGGTAATATCAGGCAATCCATGCCTAGATACTATCAAGTATGTGTATGACCTAGCCATATCGAGGGTGTGACAATCCATGCCTAGATACCTATCAGCTATGAGTAAGTCTATTAATGTGAGGCAACACATGCCTGAGTGTAAATCGAGTGCGTGTATGACTACATCATATAGTAACAAGCAATAACATTACTTATTTAGTAGTAAGTGTTGGTGTGCCCCCTTGGCATATTGTGTTGACTCCAGCAACATGAAGTTGTAGTCCTACAAAACTATGATTGAGCATTTAATCAAATACTGAGTTAACGACCTCGCGTGAAAACTCACCGATCCGTTAACTAATACGAATCTCGAGTGTAAGCTCGCCCATCCGTGTGTTTGTGATTTGTATCGCTTTACCACGATATCGTTTTGTGCCCACTCTAACTGTGACACCCCACAATTTTTCGACATAATTAATTACGTCAACACATGCATGTTTAGGCTAATTCTCTACTTAAGTGAATTCACAACAATTTTAGGAGATAAGTCTAGCAAAGCCCAACAATTTAATACGTTAGGTATTACATATTTGGTAATTATTAGTAATTACATGCAAAATAATCGGAGTCCAACAAAACAAATATGTACGTTGGTGATATAAATTTTATAAATATCATAAAACTATATTTATAGTAGATATTTACTTTAAAGTATTATGCTAAACATTATTGCATAACGATAAAACCTTGAACGTTTATACGTTTTAATTAAAACGTAACTTACGCGACAAAACACATAAAACAAACCCGACAACCAAACTAGTCAAAAATGATATTTTTTAACTCAATATAAAGTATTTATAATAATACTTTGAAATATTTCATCGCGAAATAACGTTAACGAACTAAACGAATAAAATACGTTTTAACGTATAACGATCGGGTAAACGAACACGGGTTAAACACCATTATTTGGGAAACAAAATTTAACTTGAACCATGCTTGTGGGGGCCATGTTTGGCCGATTTTTCCACAAGGAAAATCAACACCCCATGCTCACATTATTGTTTGAATTATTTAACACACATACATCTCAAGCATCATTCTTCACCAAGACTCTCTTCACTCTTTTTCTTCTCCATATTCACGGCTGAAAACCAGCCTCAAAACATCCACACTCATCATTAAAATTAGCATCTTAAAGGTCAAGGAAGGAAGGTGCAAGAAGTAGTGCAACCAAACATCATCAACATCATCATTTCCTTCTTCATCTTTCAAGCTTTAGACTTTCTTTGGGCTTAGGCTTTTCTAGCACTCATATACCGAGCTCACGAGGTGAGTTCACAGCCCCACTTTTACTTGTTTTATTATTTTTCTAAATTTGGGGTGGAAAACATAGAACTTGTTTTGCTATAATGTCACACCCCGCCAAACGGTGATTACAATTAGTTATGTTTAGTTTGCGGAAGCTTTAATGACGTGGTGGGGCTGCGAACAGTATTCCAACCAACAAATGCATACAAAATCAGAGCAAATGGTTATCGCACAACTTTATATAATGAGGATGCCAAGTTTAACATTTGTTACAAAAGTAGTACGACTATGTAAGTCGTAATAGTAGTAGTGGAGTTTAAAACATTTAGTTTTAACAATAATACATCAGTTTAAAATAAGATTTCATAAGTATGACCGCAATGTCTGCAGTTATACAAATGAAATCCCCAAAAGCGGTCCCAACAATATGTGGCATCCTAAGTAGTCCAGGGTTGTCCATCCTGTATGCATGCGATTACTTACCCAGCTAATTTCCTGAAAAACATAGAGAAAGTCGTCAACAAATATGTTGAGTGAATTTACAGGTTTGTATATGTATGTGGTTAGTTAAACCAAGTTTGTATAAATGATTTGTTATTCATTTATAAATTACAAGTTAGGTAGGGTTGTTACCCTAAAGTATTGTTATACGTGGGATGTCATCCCAAAATATGTTACTGGTTGTTTACCAGTGTAAAATAAGTTACCGGTATGTCTTCCGGTGTCCAACAGTTGTAGGATTCGTTCTTCCTAAAAGTATGTGGGAATTTTACTTAGACTGTGATCCCCTGAAAGGTGAGCTAAACCTCGCAGGTTAAAGTAACGCGACCTAACCCTATAACCAAACCACAACCAGAACTTATGTTGTTTGCCTGAGCGGACATTTAAGTATACGCTCCACCATAGGAGGGTCGTCACGGCAATAGTACTATCCGTATACTCAGTGGCTAGAGTCACCTAGCTAATGGTTACAGTAGCATGTCATGAGGTCTTTCATGCACACCATTCAAGTCTAGGTCCGTACTAGGATACCTTGTCTAAATTCCCAAAATAATAGTGAATATGTAATCTCACAAATCAACATTTGTATAAAAGCAATAAAACATTTATAGTTTGATTGCATGTGTTGCATGCAATTTCTATGTTTAACACCCCTGTGTTTAAAAGCAGAAAACATTTAAAAGTAGGGGCTGTAAACTCACTGTGATGTGCTCGGTAAGGAAAGCTAGCAGCTGACAAGTAATAGTCCAAGGTGTGTTAACCTATATACCATAAATGTATTAACATAAGTACGTTTGATTTGTTTAATCAACTTATGTTAACGGTTTGTTTGTTTGAAGAAATTGTTGATTTCTTAATGATGTAAGTCGTTACATTTGTTGGTGACGTTGTGTCGAAATATTGTTATAGATTCAACATATTGAATTTGTCGCGTGCATGTATATATACATTTTTATATATATATATATATATATAAGTTCTAAAGTTTACGTATTAAAACGTATATAAGTTTTATTTGTTATAAAACTTCTTATTGTATTTATTTCCGTTTATAAAATAAATAAATAAATGTTATCGTCATTGAAAAGTCGTCATTTGTATGTATATATGAAGTATACATATAGGTTTGTCGTTTGTTATTAAGTATGTATATATATATTTATATATATATATATATATATAGAATCATAAACGTTCCGTTTTATAAATATTCGTTCCGTGAAATAAATCGGGTCGCGTCTTATGTTTGGAATGTTTTGGAAGTTTATTGGGCTCGGCCCGATTAGTTTTGTTTTTGGCCTAACAACTTAACCCGATTACATAATCTTTTTGGCCCATTACAAGTTTTGGTCCAATGGCCCGTTTATTTAATTTAACTCATTTATTTTTACAATTCTCAGTCCATACCCAAAGTCTCAGGCCCAAGAAACGTCCGGCCCAGCTCGCGATTAAAGCCCAGTCCGCAGTTCAGCCCAGCCCACAGCGTAGCCCAGCCGTTCGGCTTGGGTTATCCGTTCGGCTCGGGTAGTCCAGCCGTTCGGCTGGGGTCTCGGCCCAATACATTTATTTAGTCCATTATTCGTTTCGGTCCAGTCCATATCCTCACCCGTTCGTTCATTCGGGCAAAGAGTCGCAAACCGTTCGGCTCAAACAAACCAGCCGTTCGGCTCAGTTTGTTGAGCCGTTCGGCTCAGTTTGTTGAGCCGTTCGGCTCATCAGTTCCAGCCGATCGGCTGGCCCAAGCCAATCGATCGGGTTGGTTCGTCCCTGACATTCGCACTCTCTGTTCTTGCCTGAGTTCGTGGTACATATATATACATGTTTAGTCTCGAAAGTTTAGCTCGTTTTTACAACATATCTAACATCATAACACCATTATATCGCATTTATATCAACTTTCACATACATGTTTTGTGATTCTAGGTTTGGTTTCATATAACTCATTTCAAGAACAACTCAAACTACCATCAAATTTATGTGTTATATACATGGATTATGATATATATATGTTATATAACGAATTTGAGATGTAGAAAACAAAGAAAATGTGTTTCCTTACAATGGATTTTTGAGGATGATGAAGATGGCGATGTTGAAGATGATATTGCTGTTGTTGCTCTACTCCCCTGTGTTTTGGCTCCAAGAAAGCAGAAGCAGAAGAAGAAGGATTTGGTGATGGTGTATTATTGGTGGTGTGTGTGTGTATGATGATCAGCAGAGGGAAAAAGGAGTATAATGAGTCGAGTATGGGAGATCACAGTCTGTGGTCTCCCAATTATTGGAGTTAGTTGGGGTATTTTAAGCCCGTTAGTTTTGAGTTCGGGTATAATTGGTACAATATAAAAGTAAACATTTTATATTTTTATTTTGTAGATGCTCTCCTGGTTCGTTATTTAAATTCGGAATAATGATGTTTTCTTTATTTTGGACTGTTGTACAAATTTGTACATTGGACTGCTAACATTCAATTAGGTGTCAAATTTCAGTCGAATTTCGGGTTCATATTTTGAGGTAACGTTACAAATGTTTCTGAATGAATGAGAAAATTTGAATTCTTCTCATTTTGATCTTTGAATGCATTTTAAAATTGTTTCTGTTCGTTTTATAATACGTTTTATGTTAAACGTATTTTTAACTCGTTTTGTCTATAGGTTATAGATACAATAGTACTCGTAATCAATAATTGAATTATTAATTATGTTGTGTCACCAACTTTTGTTGTATTATTCTGTCGAGTTCGTTCCGATACGTTTGTACGCGACTTTAATTACTCACGTATTAGTATCACTTTTTGTTTAAAAGTACTGGGCTGCTAGGCTTACATCACATCAACAGTTTTGTTTTAAACTTAATCAGGAAATTAGCGTAAGAATGCACATGCTTAAATGTTAATCAATACCTAATTTGGAGAGTTGTCACATTCTCCCCCCGTTAGGGAAATCTCGTCCCGAGATTTAATTCGTGTCGTGAGTCGCGGTCACGGTTTCAAATAGTCGAGGATACTTCTTGCGCATTTCATCCTCACGTTCCCAGGTGAACTCTGGGCCATGTTTTGAGTTCCAACGAACTTTAACAAGTTTGATTCGTTTGTGTCGAAGTTTTTGTGTTTTCGTGTCCATAACCTCGATAGGTTCCTCCACAAAGTTTAGTTTTGAGTCAATGAAGACCTCGTCCGGAGGGATGATATGTGTTTCATCGGAAAGACACTTTTTCAAGTTAGATATATGAAAGGTGTCATGGATACTACTAAGCTCTTGCGGTAGTTTGAGCTTGTAGGCGACAGGACCAATCATTGCAAGGATCTCGAATGGTCCGATGTATCGTGGGTTCAGTTTACCTCGTTTACCAAATCGTACGACCCCTTTCCAGGGCGCCACTTTGAGTAGGACTTTGTCACCTACTTGAAATTCTAAAGGTTTCTGTCTGTTATCGGCATAACTCTTTTGTCGGTCACGTGCTGTTTTCAATCGGTTAAGCACTTAAGATATCTTGTCCGTAGTTTCTTGGACTATCTCAGGACCCGATAGTTGTCTATCGCCCAACTCTGCCCAACAGAGTGGCGATCGGCATTTGCGTCCATACAATGCCTCGAATGGTGCCATTTGTATGCTGGTGTGATAACTGTTGTTGTAAGAAAATTCTGCTAGAGGTAGGTGTGTATCCCAATTACTTCCAAAGTCTATCACACATGCTCTTAACAGGTCTTCGAGCGTTTGTATCGTTCGCTCGCTCTGGCCGTCAGTTTGTGGGTGGTAGGCAGTACTCATGTCGAGTCTAGTACCCAATGCATGTTGAAGTGTTTGCCAGAAGCGAGAGGTGAATCGTGCATCTCTATCAGAGATGATGGATAATGGCACCCCATGTCGAGAAACGACCTCTTTCAAATAGATTCTAGTCAGCTTCTCCATTTTGTCTGTTTCTTTGATAGCAAGGAAGTGGGCTGATTTCGTTAATCGATCGACCATCACCCATATGGTGTCAACTCCGGATGTTGTTTTCGGTAACTTCATGATGAAGTCCATTGTGATGTTCCCATTTCCATTTTGGCATTTCGGGTTGTTGCAAAAGTTCAGACGGCTTTTGATATTCAACTTTGACTTTTGCACAAGTCAAACACTTACTAACGTATGTGGCAATGTCTCGTTTCATGCCAGGCCACCAGTAAAATCCTTTCACGTCGTAATACATCTTATCTGCACCAGGATGTATCGAGTAATTGGACTTATGTGCTTCGTCCAAAATCAATCGGCGCAATTCATCTACGCATGGTACCCAAATTCGGTTCATGAAGTACAACACTCCGTTGTCCTTGGTTTCAAGTTGTTTTTCCATTCCCTTCAAGGATTCTTCCTTAAGTCGTTCGGGAATAAATGCTAGTTGTTGAGCATCACGAATTTGAGTAATAAGATTCGAGTGGATTGTCAAACCTAAAGCTCGAACTCTACGGGGTTTGACTCGTTCTTTACGACTCAAGGCATCAGCTACCACGTTTGCTTTGCCCGGGTGGTATTTAATCTCACAGTCGTAATCGTTCAATAATTCGACCCAACGACGTTGTCTCATGTTGAGTTCTTTCTGGTCGAATATATGTTGGAGACTCTTGTGATCCGTGAAGATCGTGCACTTTGTACCGTATAGGTAGTGTCTCCAAATCTTAAGTGCAAAAACGACGGCTCCTAGCTCTAAGTCATGCGTCGTATAGTTCCTTTCGTGAACTTTCAATTGTCGAGACGCGTAAGCAATGACTTTGTCGTTTTGCATCAACACGCAACCCAATCCCTGATGTGAAGCATCACAGTAGACAACAAAGTTTTCTACTCCTTCAGGTAGTGATAGGATTGGTGCGGTACTTAGTTTTTGTTTCAACAATTGGAAAGCACTCTCTTGCTTCTCGCCCCAATCAAATTTCTTATCCTTTTGAGTTAGAGCGGTAAGTGGTTAGGCTATTTTCGAGAAGTTCTCGATGAATCGTCGGTAATAGCCGGCTAGCCCAAGAAATTGTCGTATCTCGGATGGCGTTTTCGGGGCTTCCCAGTTCCTGATAGCCTCAATTTTGGATGGGTCCACATGAATTCCTTTGTTATTGATCACATGACCAAGGAAATGAACCTCGCGCATCCAAAATTCGCACTTAGAGAACTTTGCGTAAAGCTTCTCTTTTTCCAGTAATTCAAGAATCATTCTCAGATGTTTCTCGTGATCCTCCTTCGTTCGGGAGTATATCAATATGTCATCGATAAACACAATCACGAACTTATCAAGATAAGGTTTGCATACTCTATTCATGAGGTCCATGAACACTGCTGGTGCGTTTGTCAGTCCGAATGGCATGACTAGGAATTCTTAATGACCGTACCGAGTCCTAAACGCAGTCTTAGGAATATCCTCATCACGAACCTTCAGCTGATGGTAACCAGATCGCAAGTCGATCTTCGAATAGTAACTTGACCCTTGTAGCTGGTCAAACAAGTCATCGATGCGAGGTAGTGGATATCGATTCTTAATAGTTACTTTGTTCAGTTCCTGATAATCGATACACATTCGCATTGATCCATCCTTTTTCTTGACGAACAAAACCGGAGCTCCCCAAGGTGAAAAGCTCGGTCGGATGAATCCTAAGTCTAAGAGTTCCTGCAGTTGTGCAGACAGCTCTTGCATTTCTGATGGAGCAAGACGGTAAGGTGCACGAGCAATTGGTGCTGCTCCAGGAACTAGGTCGATATGAAATTCAACCTGTCGTGGGGGTGGTAATCCTGGTAACTCGTCAGGAAATACTCCCGGGTAGTCACGTACAATAGGTACGTCGTCTATACGTCGCTCCTCGGATTTCTTTTCAACAACGTGTGCCAAGAATGCTTGGTATCCCTTTCGGAGATATTTACGGGCTTTCAAGCATGTAATCATTTTTGTGGCACTTTTTCGTTTCTCACCTTTGACTATGAGAGTTTCTCCTGTCGGTAGTGGTAAGCGTACCAACTTATCGTAACAAATGATCTCGGCGCGGCTCTTAGACAACCAGTCCATGCCGACTACAACGTCGAAACTTCCCAACTTAACCGGTAGTAAGTCTATTTTGAAAAGATGACCTTCTAATTCCAAGGTACATCCCGGTACTATTTCTCCTGACTCGATTAACTCACCATCGGCTAGTTCAATAGTATATTTGTTATCTAACTTACGTGATTCAAGTTCTAATAGTGGTCTAAACTCATTAGACACAAAACTTAAATCGGCACCTGAATCGATTAACACAGTGGCATAATGGTTGTTTACAAGAAACGTACCAGTGACGGTGTTAGGGTCCTGGCGTGCCTCCTGTGCTCCAATCACAAATGCTCTTCCTTGAGCCGGCTGATTGATGATGTTGTTGGCTCGGTTGTTGTTACCACGGTTGTTGGTGTTGTTGCGGTTTTGGTTGTTCTGGTTGTTATTGTTGGGGTTTTGGTTGTTGAGTCGAGGGCAACGGTTCCGATAGTGCCTCGTGTCACCACATTCAAAACACCCTTGGTTTCGGCGTTCTGTGCTTTCCCTAGGGGTAGGGTTAGCTTTGCAGTTTTGCGTTTTGTGACCCCAACCTCTACAGTTGTTGCAATACCAACATTCACCCTCGTGGTGTTTGCCAAATTTGTCACACTTAGGTTTTTACCCAAGTATGGTTTTGATTCCACAGTGGTGGCAGCATAAGACTTTGGGTTCTCAGATCCCTTCTTATTTGTTTGACCCTGACGGTCGCTCCCTGTGCCGTTCCACTTACGCTTGGTACCTCCAGAACTGCCAGCTTCAATACTGCTCGGCTCAACCTTGCCCGATGCAGTTTTCTTGGTCAGTTTTCCCATCCTAACTGCCTCATCGGTCAGGCTTTGCGCTAAAACAACAGCGCTTCTGAATGTGTCAGGTTTGGAAGATGTAACCAAACTCCTGATTTGCGGTGCCAGACCATATACATAACGCTCGATGCGCTTGTACTCAGGTGTCACCATATGTGGCACTAGACGTGTTAGTTCCTGAAACTTGGTTGTATAACCAGTGATATCGGCACCAATCATAGTAATGTTCCACAGCTCAGTTTCAACTTTCTGCATCTCGCTAGAGGGACAGAATTCCTCCAGCATCATGCTTTTCAGTACTTCCCATGACATGGAGTAGGCAGCTGATCGTCCAAGTGATTGGACTTGACTGTTCCACCAAGTAAGAGCCTTGTCAGCAAGAGTGCAGGTGGTATATTTCACCATACAGTCTGGTGAACAGTCACTAATGTCCAATACCGACTCTGTCTTTTCTATCCAGTGTATAATCCCAATAGCACCCTCGGTGCCACGAAAAGTAACTGGCTTACAAGCCTGGAATGTCTTGTATGAACACCCTCGGCGAGTATTCGCAGGTGCTTCAGTATTAACAGGGGTAGACCCGCTGTTATTCATTCCATTTTCGCGATTTCGGCTTGCTTCGTACTCAGCAATACCTTCAGCTATTCGCCGAGCTATCATTTGTTCAGTAGTTTCATTGTTGTTGGGTGGGGGAACGGTTTCAGGAATGGAAGAAGGAGTCGTTCGTCGACTGTTCTTAGTCGTTCGTCGTTTCGGTGGCATGATTCCTTTCTGCGATGAAATAAAAATGCAGAAGTCAATGCCAAGGTATTGAATGTGATGAACAAGATTTCACATTTTTAACAAGGAAACAATATGAAGAAGTGAAGGACAAGATTTGGTATCTCATGTCGCACGACTTTGAAACGCCCATATGTAGTTAGTACAATATAATCACGTTGGCCAGGCGTCATTATATCATGCTAAATACATATTTCTTTTCATCATCATTCAACACAATCGAGTTCAAAGAAAATTCAAGATAGTACTCAATAATCAAGGTGTGGTATGTTTCATGGTTTTCAGGGAATGATCAAATGTTATTGATTGGCTACCGTTTCTAACACACGTATGTAAATGTAGATATAATACTAAAGTCGTTATTGAATGTAATGAATACGAAATACAATCAAACATAAGTTATATTATATCAAAAGGTGTAGCGCTGATACAACAGTTTTTATACAAAACAAGATGGGATCCCTAATACGCCCCATCAGCGGTTAGCGCTATACAAAAGTCAATGGGTTTTCCTATACATATACTCATTCTATCAACAGTTTTTTTTTTTCGTCTAGTACCTGTCTAGTACATACATACATCTACCCATCTGATACTAGTCTATACAACACGTGATGGACCTACTAACATATCCATCATCCAAAAAGTGGTCAGTCTGATGCCCAGCAGGCACAAACCGCCATACCCAAGTCTAATGAAAATAAGGTAGAAACAACCCCACAGCTGTCCTCAGCACAGCTATCATCACACAAGCTCCAATCATCAACTCTGCTGTCCTCGCACGCCTCTCTAGTACCCTGACACGAGCACGTGCGGTCTCAGCTACCTCTCTGGCAGCAACCACGTTGCTCAACAAGAAGTGGCAACGCTCATGCATGTCTGTCATGTCTCCATCCAGACGGGAGACATCGCTCTGTAGCTCGGCAAGGTGAACACCCCTGCTACCAGAAATGCGAAACAATGTGCGAATCACGGCCACAATGGTAAGGAGAGTCAACTCCACGGGCTCTCCAGTAGTAGGCAATGGTGCGGAGGATCGGGAGGACTCCCCGGTCTCAAAAGTAGAAGGAAAACCCTCCAACGACCTCCACCGCCCCAACATAGGAGTCATCCACTCCAAGTGAGCAAGCCTAGGTACCCTCTGTGGCTGCTCATCACAGTGCATCACCCTCTCCTCTGCCATCGGCGCCTTATCACGGGGCGCAAGTGGTCCTCTAGGGAAGTCTCGGACACACATCCGTGGTGTCCTCCTAGGTACCGGTCCTCTGGAAGGCCCAGCAATCGTATGGCATGTCGCCATAAAAGTAGACCCTAACATACGAGTGGTAGGGTCAGTGGGAGCAGTAGGTGACGTGGCATCACCGGTGTCATCAGATAGAGCTCTCAGGTGAACTGGTGGACTCGCAACTCCGGTGCTAGCGTCGCTATGGTAGGAATCCTCAGTCGGCTCCTCATCAGAAGCATACAAATAGATCGGACTGTGCCTCGACATGCTGAGACAAAGAAGTCGTAGGTGACGTGTCAGTCGTATGTTAGATGTATGCAAAGTGTGTATGCATGAAATGAATGTCTTAGCCAAGGCTATAGTCTAGGTCTCTAAGGTTTTAGGTCACTTAAAGACTTCTAGTTCGCTATAACCAATGGCTCTGATACCAAGTCTGTCACACCCCGCCAAACGGTGATTACAATTAGTTATGTTTAGTTTTCGGAATCTTTAATGACGTGGTGGGGCTGCGAACAGTATTCCAACCAACAAATGCATACAAAATCAGAGCAAATGGTTATCTTACAACTTTATATAATGAGGATGCCAAGTTTAACATTTGTTACAAAAGTAGTACGACTATGTAAGTCGTAATAGTAGTAGTGGAGTTTAAAACATTTAGTTTTAACAATAATACATCAGTTTAAAATAAGATTTCATAAGTATGACCGCAATGTCTGCAGTTATACAAATGAAATCCCCAAAAGCGGTCCCAACAGTATGTGGCATCCTAAGTAGTCCAGGGTTGTCCATCCTGTATGCATGCGATTACTTACCCAGCTAATTTCCTGAAAAACATAGAGAAAGTCGTCAACAAATATGTTGAGTGAATTTACAGGTTTGTATATGTATGTGGTTAGTTAAACCAAGTTTGTATAAATGATTTGTTATTCATTTATAAATTACAAGTTAGGTAGGGTTGTTACCCTAAAGTATTGTTATACGTGGGATGTCATCCCAAAATATGTTACTGGTTGTTTACCAGTGTAAAATAAGTTACCGGTATGTCTTTCGGTGTCCAACAGTTGTAGGATTCATTCTTCCTAAAAGTATGTGGGAATTTTACTTAGACTGTGATCCCCTGAAAGGTGAGCTAAACCTCGCAGGTTAAAGTAACGCGACCTAACCCTATAACCAAACCACAACCAGAACTTATGTTGTTTGCCTGAGCGGACATTTAAGTATACGCTCCACCATAGGAGGGTCGTCACGGCAATAGTACTATCCGTATACTCAGTGGCTAGAGTCACCTAGCTAATGGTTACAGTAGCATGTCATGAGGTCTTTCATGCACACCATTCAAGTCTAGGTCCGTACTAGGATACCTTGTCTAAATTCCCAAAATAACAGTGAATATGTAATATCACAAATCAACATTTGTATAAAAGCAATAAAGCATTTATAGTTTGATTGCATGTGTTGCATGCAATTTCTATGTTTAACACCCCTGTGTTTAAAAGCAGAAAACATTTAAAAGTAGGGGCTGTAAACTCACTGTGATGTGCTCGGTAAGGAAAGCTAGCAGCTGACAAGTAATAGTCCAAGGTGTGTTAACCTATATACCATAAATGTATTAACATAAGTACGTTTGATTTGTTTAATCAACTTATGTTAACGGTTTGTTTGTTTGAAGAAATTGTTGATTTCTTAATGATGTAAGTCGTTACATTTGTTGGTGACGTTGTGTCGAAATATTGTTATAGATTCAACATATTGAATTTGTCGCGTGCATGTATATATACATTTATATATATATATATATATATATATATATAAGTTCTAAAGTTTACGTATTAAAACGTATATAAGTTTTATTTGTTATAAAACTTCTTATTGTATTTATTTCCGTTTATAAAATAAATAAATAAATGTTGAAAGTCGTCATTTGTATGTATATATGAAGTATACATATAGGTTTGTCGTTTGTTATTAAGTATGTATATATATATTTATATATATATATAGAATCATAAACGTTCCGTTTTATAAATATTCGTTCCGTGAAATAAATCGGGTCGCGTCTTATGTTTGGAATGTTTTGGAAGTTTATTGGGCTCGGCCCGATTAGTTTTGTTTTTGGCCCAACAACTTAACCCGATTACATAATATTTTTGGCCCATTACAAGTTTTGGTCCAATGGCCCGTTTATTTAATTTAACTCATTTATTTTTACAATTCTCAGTCCATACCCAAAGTCTCAGGCCCAAGAAACGTCCGGCTCAGCTCGCGACCAAAGCCCAGTCCGCAGTTCAGCCCCAGCGTAGCCCAGCCGTTCGGCTTGGGTTAGCCGTTTGGCTCGGGTAGTCCAGCCGTTCGGCTGGGGTCTCGGCCCAATACATTTATTTAGTCCATTATTCGTTTCGGTCCAGTCCATATCCTCACCCGTTCGTTCATTCGGGCAAAGAGTCGCAAACCGTTCGGCTCAAACAAACCAGCCGTTCGGCTCAGTTTGTTGAGCCGTTCGGCTCATCAGTTCCAGCCGATCGGCTGGCCCAAGCCAACCGATCGGGTTGGTTCGTCCCTGACATTCGCACTCTCTGTTCTTGCCTGAGTTCGTGGTACATATATATACATGTTTAGTCTCGAAAGTTTAGCTCGTTTTTACAACATATCTAACATCATAACACCATTATATCGCATTTATATCAACTTTCACATACATGTTTTGTGATTCTAGGTTTGGTTTCATATAACCCATTTCAAGAACAACTCAAACCACCATCAAATTTATGTGTTATATACATGGATTATGATATATATATATATGTTATATAACGAATTTGAGATGTAGAAAACAAAGAAAATGTGTTTCCTTACAATGGATTTTTGAGGATGATGAAGATGGCGATGTTGAAGATGATATTGCTGTTGTTGCTCTACTCCCCTGTGTTTTGGCTCCAAGAAAGCAGAAGCAGAAGAAGAAGGATTTGGTGATGGTGTATTATTGGTGGTGTGTGTGTGTATGATGATCAGCAGAGGGAAAAAGGAGTATAATGAGTCGAGTATGGGAGATCACAGTCTGTGGTCTCCCAATTATTGGAGTTAGTTGGGGTATTTTAAGCCCGTTAGTTTTGAGTTCGGGTATAATTGGTACAATATAAAAGTAAACATTTTATATTTTTATTTTGTAGATGCTCTCCTGGTTCGTTATTTAAATTCGGAATAATGATGTTTTCTTTATTTTGGACTGTTGTACAAATTTGTACATTGGACTGCTAACATTCAATTAGGTGTCAAATTTCAGTCGAATTTCGGGTTCATATTTTGAGGTAACGTTACAAATGTTTCTGAATGAATGAGAAAATTTGAATTCTTCTCATTTTGATCTTTGAATGCATTTTAAAATTGTTTCTGTTCGTTTTATAATACGTTTTATGTTAAACGTATTTTTAACTCGTTTTATCTATAGGTTATAGATACAATAGTACTCGTAATCAATAATTGAATTATTAATTATGTTGTGTCACCAACTTTTGTTATATTATTCTGTCGAGTTCGTTCCGATACGTTTGTACGCGACTTTAATTACTCACGTATTAGTATCACTTTTTGTTTAAAAGTACTGGGCTGCTAGGCTTACATCACATCAAAAGTTTTGTTTTAAACTTAATCAGGAAATTAGCGTAAGAATGCACATGCTTAAATGTTAATCAATACCTAATTTAGAGAGTTGTCACATATAACATGCAATTTATATTATATAATCACTCTTATGATTTTATACATGAAATTTTATGAACTGTACTTGAGAACATTGGTGAATCGGACTTGTGAACTACTCCCTCCGTCCCGTATCTATTGTCCACTATTCCTTTTTGGGATGTCCCAATTTAATTGTCCACTTCCATAAATATAAAAGAATAATGAGACAAAGTTCATTTATTGCCCCTAATTTATATATGTAAGATAAAAAGGTAGGTAAAAAATAAAGGGTAAAATTGTCTTGTTACCAAAAAGTAAGAGAGATGGTGATGTTTTTCTTAAACTGCGTATTTTTTGTCAGGGACAGTAAAATTGGGACGGAGGGAGTATTAATCATGAAACAATGATGTCATGCTATTACTTGAACTGTTTGTGAACTGAACATAGACGTAGGAACTATTGAACGACCCTACTTCTCTTGGGCATAGGAACTATTGAACGACCCTACTTCTCTTGGGCATAGGAACTATTGAATGACCCTACTTCTCTTGGGCATAGAAACTGAAACTTGAACGTCTTTTCAATGAACGAAACTATTTGAATAACATATCAACAATGTACAAACGAATATGGAACTATAAAATATTTACATAAAAACCTTTGAATTCACTCAACATTTTTGTTGACGTTTTACTATGTTTTTCAGGGAATTAGCTGTAAATATAAGCATGCATACTATGGAACTAGGCGACCCGCGATGAAATAAGATGTCTTCCTACAGTGCAGCAATAATCATAAGCTCTAATATGCATGATGTCCAATGTATTCGTCGGCGCCCCCACTCGATCTAATGCTTCCGCAAAACATCTGATAAACCTTAATTAACAAATTTGGGGGTGTGACACTAATTGTGATATCGTTTTGTGCCCACTTTATCGTGGCATCATTTTGTGCCCATCTGGCATCGACCTGATTCCTCGCAAGTAATGTATGAGAGTCAGCAGTACTACGACATGCTTGACTTGAGTAAATGAGAGCCGACAGTACCACGACATATCCGACTAGTGTATTCTGAGAGCCGACAGTACTACGACATGTCCGACCAGTATGATCGTATTTGTATAAGTGTATGTATATCAACATACATAAGTAGATCGTAAATTTGCACCACGTGCTCGAGATAGTGTATAAGTATATGTATACAAATATATATACATATATATACATATATATATATATATATATGTATATATGTACATATATAGGTCTTAGTCAACAACGCATCCAACAGGTTATCATGTAACACATGAAAGTAGTTTATTGTATCTAAATATGTATATACACTATTTAGATATTATGAATAGCACAATTGAGTCGAGGTATGAATAACTCATCCCCTAGTTAATCAATATTAGTATAACGAACTATACTAACATGCGTTACTATTGTCTACTCCTAGCCTTAAGCCTAGCAAGTATATTGGAGTCTCGGGGAAAGGTTCACTTAAGTACAATTCCCATCATGTTGATCATAGTGTGTATCGCCAGTCTTAGTTCTTAAAAGGAGGACTAATCCTGTAATATGTCTAGTTGGCATTTAGTGTAGGTGGAACAGTTTAGTTCTATTATATTCGATGATATTGTCCCGCGACAATATGATCAAAGTATAGTGATAACCTAATTAGGTTATAAAATGGTAGTCATTGTTTAAGACACAATTGTAATCTACCTAGGTTAAGTATTGATATTGTTCTACGGCATTATGATGGGTGTAATCCTAAGCATTACACATTTCGTATTACCTACAGTAAAGTAGATCAGTGTGAATTATAAAAGTTTATCATTATAATTCAAAATAGTAGTTGTGCATGTGTCTCACCCCGAAAACAATAAAATAGTTGAAAGAGTGAGGCTATGAACTCACCTGAGGAGTTAGCGATACTACGATTCGCGCGTCGTCTGATGGGTAACCTCGTAGTGTCCTAAACACGTGAGGTTATATGAGTATGAGACAAATCAGTTTGTCTAAGCGAGTTGTGTAAATATTCATTTGTCGTTCAGGTTTGAAAATTGTGTACGGAAGTCCGGGGGCAGCGCCCCTGGGAGCGGGGTCCAAGGGGTGGCAACCCCTGGCAGGGTCCAAGGGGCAGAGCCCCTGGCTGGGGTCGAGCTGCCAGGTCAGCTTGGAAAGTTTTTATTTCTACTACATTGCTTTAGTAAAAACGCACGTGAAATCCAAATTCGGAGTAAAATCGAGTGGCAAAATCTTAGTTTCGACACTTAGTGAAAAACATGTGTTTTTAAGGTTTCTAGTTTTGCGACATAAGGATTGTGTCGCTAAAGGGTTCTGCGACACAAGGGTTTGTGTCGCCATGTGCGACATCCGCAATTTAATGCGACATAGTGTGTTGTGTCGCTATATGCGACGTTCGGATTTGCTGTGACATAAAGGCTTGCGTCGCACCATGCGACATAACTAATTATTGCGACATAACCTGCGACATTGGTTATGTCGCAGCACTGTTTTTATTCCTCTGCGACACAACGATCTGTTCGATGATTTTTCCCCCAAAATCAAGATCTAACCTATTTTCAGGCCAAATCTTGTTGATATAATGTTAAAACATGATATATTAAGTATTTCTAACTCGAAATATCAAGAAAAGTGAGTACTTTCTTACGATTTGAGAAATCAAGTGAGGAGGATGACGATGAACTTGATGAAGAAGATGAAGATGATGATGGTGGGTTGCCTCTGCTGCTCCGATTTGTTGTTGTTATTGTTGGTTTTTGTTGTTTTTGTTGTTTTTGTTGTTGGTGATTTAGAGAGAAACCGAGAGAGAGATAGATGGATATAGATGTGTGTGTTTTGTTTGGTAAAATGAAAATGAAATGGGGAAGAGGGGGGGTTTGGGGGCCGGCTTATATCCAAAGAGGGGAAAGGTTGGTGGGTTTTGTCCCCAATTTTTGGTATTAAAACCCGCGTTTATTTGCACGATCGTATAAAAATGTATTATTTTCGATTCTAAGAATTTATTAATATTCTTTCGAAATGTTTTCGAGTCGGAACATTTTATAAAAATAAAATGTTTGTGTTAAAATTGTATAACTTGTTTTCGCGTTGTTTCCGTTTAGTAAAACACATTTTTAAAACGAAATGTGTTTACATGTTTTTCGAGTAACTAAATATCATCTGCGTTATATATATCTACATATATATAATTATGAATATTTTGATTTTTGATACATACAAAGTACGAAGGTTTAAAGTTTAAATTGGGCGCGAACATTGTACTTTTTGACCGGGTGTCACAAGTAGCTAGACACAATAAATTTGGAAAAAGGTTTTAAAAATATTATACTCTTATTGATACATTGGTAGTTTATGTCTTAAAATATTTAGGGGATAATGAATCAAAATTTTAATGATGCAAATGTGTTATTAATTATTTAATTTATATAGTACGTTTTATAAGATTAATGTTTAAATATGTGGTAGTAGGGTGTGCGACTACTTATTTTTCTAAAAAGAAATTAATAATAATAATGGTAATGAAATGAAATGATATATGTAAAAATGTTGCATCATTTTAGATGTTTAAGATAAGTGTATCAAATTAATCAAAAATGATAAACATGTCACGATAAAAAAGATTATCGAAAAGTTAATTTCGAAATGTTACTCACTCCATCTCAAATTGATTTACCCACTATCAACTTGCACACATTTTAATAAAAGTGTGGACCATCATGCTTGAATCAATAAAGTTTAATGTTAACCATTGAAAAGAAATTCGAATGGTTAAAAGTTTGAAATAGACATCTATTTTGGACAAACTAATATATATTGATGGACATTAATTGTGTGGATGAAACATAAAACTATTCGGATGAAATTATGTTTTAAGAAAAAAGTTGAGGACACGTGGCATCATTTTAGATGCACACGTGTTCAAAATCTAGACTATATTGATCTTTTTATTGGCATTATTTTAGATACACACGTATCCAAAATCTAGACTATGTTGATCTTTTTATAGAGTATAGAGATAAAGAAATTGTTTAATGATGTTGATTATGGGTTAAATGCAAGGGAGCTGATAAATACAACAAATAAACTTATACTTACACCGAACTAATGCATTGATGTACTTATACTATATGCAGAAACTGTTGTACCCTGTAGTGGTATAAGCTTTTTTGTGTATTTATCAACTCCCTAAATGGAATCTTACAATTTTCATTTTTATTTTAACAAGCTAGAACTACAATGAATTGAATCAGGTAAGAACTCCTTTTGATCGAGATTGTCAGAGCTTGGAAAAACATATATATATATATATATATATATATATATATATATATATACGACAATTAAAAGATGTGTTAATAATGGTTTAATTCTTAAAATTTTATTTATTTTTGTTTTAATTACTCAAGTTTTTTTTCTCATGATTTAATTTTTTAAAGTTTGTATTGACATATTGGTTTACCCCTTTGAAGATTAAACAATTAAATTATTAAAGGTTAGATGATTAAACTATAAAAGTTTAAAAAAGGGCAAAATCATTATAAAAGATAAACTTAATAGATTAAACTATCATATTTTTGAAGTATTAAGAAGTTGGTGGATTAAATTATCAAAATTTTGAAACTTGAGGATTAAATCATCAGGAAAAAAATTTGATTGGTTAAAATGAAAGAAAAAATGAAACTTTAAGATTAAAACCATTATTAATCCTTAAAAGACTTATATATATATATATATATATATATATATATATGTGTGTGTGTGTGTGTGTGTGTGTGTGTGTGTGTGTGGAATGTTTAAATAAGAACCATTATAAAGTTGAGAACTTAGAGAACCAGGAGGAATATGTAATTGTTCACATGTAAATCACTTTCTATACATGTGAACATTAATATTTGTTCAAATGAGAAACAAAAAGTCATAAAAATGTAAAATCACATATAAAACATGTAAAAACACATATTTTCACAACTGAACATTTTGTATGTGAACAAACTGGTTAAAGTTAGTTAAAAAATAGTTTTTACACTTAATTTTTTGAATTTCAAGGTCTTATTGATTATTATTAACACTTTTATATATATTTTGACATTATCATATGTGAACAATCACATATTTGAGTGGTTCTCATAAGTTCTCAATTTCTTAGTAGTTTTCATTTGAATCCTCCATATATATATGGAAGGTTCAAATATATATATATATATATATATATATATATATATATGACTTGAGATTCAGTAACATAATGTGTACGTGAGAACGGTGTAAATACAACCTAGTCATCCATTCTTTTATCAAACTTCACCCAACAATCCATATCTAAACCCGCTAAAATCAAACTTTAAAATATTTACCAAATTGTCACCTCCAAAATCAGATTTTATGATAAAAATTAGATGGGTAAGATGTGTTCTCACCGTTCTCACGTAATCATTGTGTTCTCACAAGAATCCAACCATATATATATAACCGACGAAGAAAATGGACTTCAATTAAGATAACAAGATTCTTCAATGTTCAAATCAATCTAACGTACGGATCATCATGTTGTAATAAGAGAAATATAAAGACTAATAACACGGGTCATCCCTGTGGTTTGCTGAAAATTGCACTGATCGTCCCTGCAATTTTTTTTTGACAATGGTCATCCTTGTAGTTGCATGATGTTACACGGGTAGTCCCTATCGCTAATGACCGTTAGTCAAGTCCGTTAAAATCTACCATGTGCATGGCATGTGAGGGAATTTTTGTAATCTATCATTCTTTTTTTTCTTTCCATTTAATTGTTTTAATTCATTTCATTTAAGAATCTCATGGACCCACTAACCAAAAGCTATTTTTTTTTTCTTTTTTCTCTCAAAAAAATACACTTTCTTCTCTCCGGATCTTTCACCACCACACCCTTCACCAACTCCATCACCCACCTCCTATTTCACCACCGCCTGGAACCACACCATGACCGCTGCAGATGTCCGCCTCCTATCACCGACCTAAGCACCTCACATAGTCACACCCACTTGCACACCACCTCTGCCAAACCACCTTCTCCCCACCACCGAAACCACCACCTGCTTCCACCCATTCACCTTCACTACCTCCGGCTCACACCACAACCTCTCCACCACCGTCGCCAGTGCTCCACCCAGATCCGGCTCACACCACCATCACCACAGTTAATCGTCATCACCACTACAGGTTGCAAACGAATTAGCAAACATATTGCGTTTCCGATAGGGGTTTCAAAGCAGATCCGTGGCAGTTTCAAAAGAGGTCGACGAAATTGAAGATCTAGATGTGTAGGTTGAATGTTTGTGGCCAGAATCGAATTCGGTGGTCGCTGAAATTGAAGTTCGAGATTCCCGGAATTTAAGAGAGAAGGACAGTATAATATAAATTAATGCTGACAAATTCTGCCCATTTGCTCCACATCTGAGTAATTTTGGTTATAATGACATAAAGTTTGAGTTCTTATAGATTGGAATTTTTTTGAGAATGAGCTTAATTGGGTAAACCTCAAATCTTGAATGGATCTAAATGGATGACCATCATTAAATATTTTTTATATTATATTGTTAAAAATGTTAACTTATTTTGAAAAATATATATATTATATATATATATATATATATTAGTGAATTAGAACATTTTTTTATGAAATTTTCAAATAGCTTGTTATGACCCGAGCCCGTTTAGACCCGCATCCAATTAGACCCGAGCCCGTTTATACTCGCAGTTGTTTTAACTTGTAGCTCATACCTGTCCAACCCGCCCATTTTGACAGCTCTAATATAAATGATGTTTGCTGATTTTAATTTAACTTTATTTTCGTGAATCGATTTTTTAATTCAAAAAGCTTTTCAGTTTTGCCCATTTATATTTCTGGGTCCCTGATGGTAATACCCAGTTTTCATTAAATTATAGAATTTTACATTTAAAATTAGGATGATATATTGCTCTCTTATAAACCGATGAGTGCGTTAAATTTATGTAAGCTCATCAAAGATGATTAAACATGAGGTTGGCTTTTAAACCAATGCTACAAAATTTGATTCATAAGACTGACTTATAAATCACAAGACAGGAAGGTGATGTTTCGGTTGTATTTTGAAAAACAAAGAAAAGAAGATATTTAAAGGCCATCATGTTTTGTTAAATATTTGTTAGAGTACAATCTTTGTTTTCGATTCGAGATATTATATGTTATTCGGGAAAGGATCTTGGAGTGAAAAATCAGCTCATACAAGCGATTCTATTTACTGCTTGTTGGTGTGTTTGGAAAGCAAGAAACCAAGCTTGCTTTAGTGACGTCTCTCCATCTTGGCAAACGTTAAAGGAGCATGTTCAAAGTTATAGCTACTTATGGATAAAGAATAGAGTCAATTGGAAGCACTTAACATGGAAGCAATGGTGTGAGTTCAAAATTTAAAAGTCAATTCTCAAGATCATACAGAATTTGATTCAATGGTGTGAGTTCAAAGTTTAAAAGTCAATTTTCAAGATCATACAGAAGCTGATTCCGAGCTTGCTAATGTATGGAGGAAGCAACTGCTCCAAGTCTGTTCTTTTATTCAGGGTGTTATTACTAGTTATGGAAGTATGTAATGGTAGATTATGGTCATGTGTTTTTGTTATTATAAGATCTGAATCCATACGGGATATCATCAAAAACGATATAGGGTGAAAACCGGTGGCTCGGCCCCTATACTCGAGGATTTTTTCCTGAATTTCTTCATGTTTTTTTCATCCATTTTGATATCCTCGCAGTTCGGATCTAGAGACAGGGTGTATTATACTTGGTTGTAATTTGGTGTTATACTAGTGCCTTGCTAGTAGATATTATTAATAAAATTTTCTGTCTTTCAAAAAAAAAACTATCTTTGTTTAATTATAACCTTTTAAAACTGCTATAGTCCCCTAAAAACCCCTGGGTTCGTGAGATCATAAAAGAAATGAATTAAAACAATTAAATGAAAAAAAGAATGATAAATTACCAAAATATCCTCACATGTCATGCACATGGTGGATTTTAACGGACTTGACTAATGGTCGTTAGCGATAGGGACTATCCGTGCAACATCATGCAACCACTACGATGACCAGTGTAAAAAAAAGGTTGTAGAGACGACCAGTGCAATTTTTAGCAACCACAAGACGATCCGTGTAATTTTGTCCAATATAAATTGAAAGAGTCTTCATTTAAGTAAGTGGTGTGCCCTAAATTGAGCTTTAAGAGTTTCTAATTGGTTAACATGGTCTTGAACGTTGATTTAAACGTAAGATGATTCGAACATAAGATGATTCAATAATGATAAATTTAATTTCGGTTAAAAGGACCAAACTAATTAATTTTAGTTCCTGAATACGAAGAATGTTAAGCATAGCCTTTATGACTATTGTTAAGATTTATATATTTTAAAATTTTAAATTCTATTATGTCAAGCATTACTAACTTATATTTTTCTGAAAGGGTTAGTGACAATTTATTTGCATCAAAGAAATTCCCAGGTAATACTGCTAAGAGCATAGGTAACATTGTTTTTGACGGTGTGCATAATTTAACTTTGTTGTCTAAAAAGTGTGGTGTGGGTGACAGTGTTTTGGACAGTGTCCTTAATATTAATATTTGTTTTTTTAATTGAGTGTATGTGTGTGGAAAAGAAAAGAAAACAAAAAGAAAGAAATCAGCGTTGCATTCTACACGCCATCCGAAAACATTGTCATCAACACTGTCATGTACACCGTTGGGGTGTGGATGAACACTGTTGACAGTGTTATGGGACATGAACATTGTTGGGAACGCTGTAATTTTTGTTCCACACCCAGTGCTCTAAATAGCAAAATAGAGCACGGCAAAAGGTGTGTAGAGGTGTTAATCAAGTCAATTCGACCCTTATAAGAGTTAGTCGGGTCAGGTTAGTCGAGTTTTTCAAAAATAAATACTTACCCGCAACCTGACTCTATTAACTAATTCGGTTGTCGGATTGCGGATTCGGGTAGAACTAAATCGAATTTCGAAATAACCCGTATAACTATACAACTTTCTAATAATTGTTAAAAAGGTTATAGTTGGTTTTGAATGTTTAGCTCGTAGAACAAAATATTACAGTATATAATATATGAAGAAATTATTTGAAGCTATAAACACATTCTATAAGTGAACTTCAACTTTTAAATTTTCATATAAGTATTGATTGTTAAAACGGATTTAAATGCTTTAGACGTGAGTCATACGAAATCTTTTGAAATTTAAAAAATCAACTACAACAATACAACTTTTATGAAAACACACATACAACTATACCAATGTATTTAGTCTTTCATCATCATATATATATTGTTACACTTTATATAAATGTAACATGTTTATAAATATTCATCTGGTTGATTTTTATTCTCTCGTATGAAAATGTGTTGGATTTAAGATTTATGGAATGAATGTCAGTTTTACGTTTTACCTTATATATTCAATGTAACTTTGAGTGGAAATCTTTATCAATATAGATAAGTGTGAGTAATTAATGAAGGTAAATCAAGGAGTTTAGTTCTTACTATTTGCAACTATACAATTTTTTTTGACAAACAAAAATAGTAAGCTTGGCAATAAAAATGGAACAGACATTCTATCCTTTATGCAAAAGAAGAAATCGTTTCAAAAGATTTTACATTCTTATATATACAGAAGAAATGTCTCCAAAAAAATCATCATATTCGACTTATATTATTATATCTAGGTTAATAATAATTGGATTAATCGGGTCAACCCCTCTGTAAGTCCCTTTGTACGTGGATCTAAGTGATGAACGACAATGATTGTAAGGCGAAAAACAAACAATCACACGAAACAATAATAAACTCAAACCGAAACAATTGATTAATCAAGTAAAACGAGTTTATTAGCTTAACGAACGTATTGGAACTGTTTACAAGTGAGTTTAGTCGACAAATGGTGCTAGGGTTTCGTCAACCCTAACTAGAAACCCGTAGGTTTGCTTAAATACTAACACAAAATGGCAGACATGCGTCACTTGGCTAGTGTCGCATGTAGCCGCCTTCATACGTCACTTACCTATGTGTCGCCTAAACCAAAACTTAAGTGTCGCTAAGTACAAAATCTATATTTCTATTAAACTTAACTCACGACACTTACAACTCGATAGACCAACTGACTGACACACTAAATGTACCAACAAACTCCCCCTTGTCAGCAGCTTGGTCTTCAAAAATCTTCAATCTTCAAATGTCTCTCATCAGCACCAACCTTCCGGGATATGTTCCACCAGCATGAACACTCATTCTAACACAAAGCTCGACAACCTTTATAAATTTGACAGCTTCCTCATGATCAATCTGATTATATCTCATCTTGTTTTTGTGAAGAGCTTTCAAATCATTCTTTGATATGTTGATAAGGCTGAGCGGGTCAAGCACACGAATACTTTTACCAAGAGCTCCTTTGATATGTCACTAAGTCTTTTCTTTCTCAGACTCTTTCCTTGAAGAATATTCAATAACAGCTTCTTGCGTATCAGGGTCAAACCACCAATATCGTAGATACTTGAGACAATTCAGTGGTAATGACTGTAGGGGAACTTTCTTCAGACAAGCAGCTGGCGGATAATGATATTTCACAATTGGTTACTGAGTTCTCGGATCAATTTTCTTTTTATAACAGAAACGAACTCCCAGCTCTGGTCTAATCCACATATAGGTCTTGCTGTAGATTTCTTTCCTTAAAAGCTTCTGAAACTTATTTCCTCGAAAATCATCTGTATGATTAACAATGTTCAGCTGAGCAAGACGATTGAGTTCAACCTTTGGCAATGTGCTAATATGATTAAATCTTGTTTTAAAATATTGCACGTCGTCTCTTCTTTTAATCAAAATCAAAAAAATTTCAGCATCAAATTTTCAACTTTTGATTAAACCTGTCAATTCACCTCGAACCTCAAAAAATTTGCACTTCTTCAATTCAGGTTCGGCTGGAAAATAACTCAAATGCGGCTTTGTCGAATCTCGAATAACAGATATCGATTCGCCTTCTGGTACTGATTGAGATGACGATTCAGGAACTGATTGAACAGTTGGTTGTTCCTGAATATTTTCAAACGTTTCTTCCTCATCTTCTGAAGAATCCGACTCAATGATTGGTGCATCAAAATCATATGGTTGAGCCGGTTGAACCTGAATAGGTTCGGGTTCTCTTTCAGGCGCCGGTTCTTGATTAAGATTTTCCATATAAACCTCATCCGGCCCTGAAACCTCTGCATCCATTTCTACATTGTCAGGATCAACTGATCTATCATCTTCATTAATCGGATTAATCAAACTCTGCAGATACGTGAGATTGATATTCAAGTAATCAACAGCAATCGGTCTCGGTTGACCCTGAACCTCAACAAAATAGTCTAAAGTGATATTTTTATTAACATCAGAATTTTGTACATTTTCCGATTCTAGGGGAGGTGTTACATTTGTTTCCAAGGTACGACCTTCCTCCCCCAAAACATGTGTAACCGACTCTAACTCTAGCAATCTAGACCCAAGATCAGACACCTGAAGCTTCAAAGCATCAACCTGTGCAGCTTTAACCTCCAAATCCTTGATCTGAGTTACCTGAGCTGCAATAATTGTCGTCTGATCATCAAAACGTTTAGTCAACTGCTCCATCTGCCTCAGGAGCTGTTGAATAGACGGTAGTTGTGGCTGTGGTGGTTGTTGTTGTGGAGATCGCTGTTGTTGTTGAGGGGTTTGCTTACCAGGTTCTTGAATAACTATTCCCGTTCTCTGGCATCTCCTCAGAGGTAAATCTGAATAAGACAGAGAAGACCCAGCTGGTCGCTTGCCTGTATTCCTCGGCTCTGATACCAGTTGTAAGTCCCTTTGTACGTGGATCTAAGTGATGAACGACAATGATTGTAAGGCGGAAAACAAACAATCACACGAAACAATAATAAACTCAAACCGAAACAATTGATTAATCAAGTAAAACGAGTTTATTAGCTTAACGAACGTATTGGAACTGTTTACAAGTGAGTTTAGTCGACAAATGGTGCTAGGGTTTCGTCAACCCTAGCCAGAAACCCGTAGGTTTGCTTAAATACTAACACAAAATGGCAGACATGCGTCACTTGGCTAGTGTCGCATGTAGTCGCCTTCATGCGTCACTTACCTAAGTGTCGCTATGCGTCACTAAGGCAAGTGTCGCCTAAACCAAAATTTAAGTGTCGCTAAGTACAAAATCTATATTTCTATTAAACTTAACTCACGACACTTACAACTCGATAGACCAACTGACTGACACATTAAATGTACCAACACCCTCCCAATTAAAATTTTCTATATTAACCCGTAACCGACCCTAATAAGTATGTGGGTTAATCGGATTAACCCGTATAGCCTGATTAAACATTTTAACCCTATTAAACCTAATCCTAATAGTCTTATTAGAGTTCGGATCGAGTGGGATTTTTTTTCACACTTGTAGATGTCTGCGTAATACACAAAAATGTGGCTCTCAAAACGAAGTTATTCCTTGAGATAACCCGAGAAGGATACAAAGTTAATCAAGGGAGGTGATAAATACAACAAATTTGTTGATTTATACATCAATTTTATACCTCACTCTATTTGTACTGCGAATTTTAATAATTGTACAATTTACTCTATAGAATAATTTATTTGTTGTATATATCAACTCCTTTAATCAAAACTACATATGTCAGACTATTGTTGTTGGCTATTTATTATAATTATAATAAATAATTACAACTATTCGACAAATTGTCTTTGTCTTTAGTTCCATGACGTTTAGATATGATAAATTAAATACCACTGGGTTGAAATTATTTTGGAATCTTCAAACCTGAAGATTAAAAACCATTTTGAATAAAATAAACAACGGTGAAAAAGAAAAAGATAAGGGTTCATATTTGAAAACTATATGAAGTAAAAAAAATAAGGATTTTATTAATGATAGCCTTTATGACTCTATTCAAAGAAAAAAATTTGTGTATAAATGATGGTACATTGTAGTTAGTGGGGTGGTTATTAAAAAGTTTGTGAAGTGATTATTAGAATGATATAAGAAAATGATGTATGTCTGAATATCTTAATGATAACCTTAAGGGTTGTCATTAGAAAAATCCAAATAAGATAAGATTTACAATGAAACTTTTTTGGAAAATTTGATATATATATATATATATATATATATATATAAGGGGTGGAGATAAAAAAAGTCCATGATAAATACATATGCATAATTTATCATTAGATTTACCATAATTCCTTCAAAATTACATGTGGAGAAATAAAAAAACCCATGTGGCAAAATCACCCCACAAAAAAAAATCCGGTGAAAACATTTTTTTCTTCATAATTTTTTTATGTTGTGATTTTTTTTTTGCTTTAAATACATTTTTAATTATGAACCCTTATATTTTTTTGTTTCACATAAAATTTCATCATGAACCTTAATATTTTTTTTTGCTTCACATAAAGTTTCTAACTTTTTAGTTGTGAACTTTATTTTTTCACATAAATATTTTTACTTTTCTAATTCCGAACCTTAATTTTTTATGGGTTCACGGAAAGTTTTTAACTATTTAACTTGTGAACCTTAATTTTTATCGAGTTCACATAAAGTTTTTAGCCGTATCAATTGTGAACCTTTTTTTTTCCAATAGTGAACTTTTTTTTCCAACTGTAAATCCGCCTGTCCAACAGATTTCTTAAATTGTGGCCTGTTTTTGAAGATCGTGTGAGTTACAACTTGTGGTATTATCTATTTTTATGTAAATATTATTTATTTTATTTTGTTTAATTATTAATTAATATTGAAATTTAACTTTAATTTAATGTTTTAGGAGGTTTAGGGGTCCGTGTAAATACGGAAAGCAAATCTACATCGTTGGATCTATATGGGAAAAACCAATTAATGGTCGAGATTGACCCAATCTATTTTGCTTTAAGTATATAATAATATATACTAATATATTAATAATTAATCTAATCTAAATATTAATAAAAGAAAACTTGTCCTATGAAACTTTTTATTAAAATTGAGATCTATTAACCTATCAAATACTTAAATTTTATCAATGATTCAATTAACCAACCAAATTCATTTATTTACCTAAAAAATCAATTTAAAAAGAAGTATAAATCGATCCCATCAAAAAACTTAATTATATATTTAATATTTAAGAAAAAAAATTATGTGATTGTTATCTTCTATAACTCACGTACGTACATAATTTATAAATATGTGTATCATTACAATTCTTTATCTCTAGATATAATACTATGTCTTATTAATCACTAAAGAAATACTATTATATCATTTAATTAATCCTTTTCTTATTATTTTAATACTATAAAACTAATTATTTAAATAATAACTATTGTAAAACTTATATATTGAAATAAAATAATAATAATAATAATAATAAATAGTTTTTATCATACATACACGAGTTTAAAAGTAAAAATAATAGCTTTGATAATGTGATCCTTATCAATTGAAATCGTTCGACGGGTTTTGTCAACCTCATTTCTTCATCGTAGTTATTTAAAGTTCATTTAAAAAGCATTTTAAAATGAGAGAAACTTCATAAAAAGAATAATAAAAGTTAGTTAGAGAATAAATTAACAATAAAAATAATCGTAATACCCTTAACAATGTTAATACTTTTTATAACTAACTATTGCATATTAACAACGACAAATGAGATCGATATTTGAATTATCAAATCTTCTTACCAAGTATGTGTGTATACACGGGTTTAAAATCAAATACTATACAATTAAACATTATTATTTATTATTTCTTATTTAAACGAGTATTACATATTAATAGTGACAATTCTGAATCTTGATATGATCTCATAAAAACCTTTTGTGTATTCAAATGGATTTGACATTTATTCATGTATATATAGGGGTTTAATATTCAAATAAGAAAATGGTAGTTTAATTCGAATTTGTCCATGTGTATACATGGGTTTTTATAGTCTTATGATTGACATATATATATATATATATATATATATAGGATAAGGTTCTAATAAAAATACTTCTAAAATAAGAACGGTAAGAACACTTTATAAATACACAATTAGCCAATAAAATCACTATATTAAAATTCATACATCTCAAATATGAGTAGAAAAATTGATTATAATAGATGCGAACTTTTAGAAATACACAAAAATCGAAAGAACGATTGATGCACAATTATAGAGATAATCATGCATTAATAATTTTTTTCAATTTTTGTGCATTTTTAGAAGTGTGCATTTGTTTTTCTTTGCATATTTGAAATGTATGACTGTGAAACTAATGAATTCTGTTCGCTAGTTATGCATTTATGAGGTGTTCTCACCGTTCTTATTTTTGAATTGTTTTCATTTGATCTAAACTCTCTCTCTATCTCTCTCTCTCTCTCTCTCTATATATATATATATATATATATATATATCAATAAACTCAAAGTAAATAATCCAAATTTATTAAAGTTAGATGGTGTGTTACAATTGCGGTAATACACATGCTTCGTTTAAATTTAAAAATAAAAATTTGGATGAATACTACATGTCATAAAATGATTCAACTATGAAGGTGTTTTTTGTTATTATTATAATTTTCTTTAAAATAAGGTTGTGTTATGCAAATTTTACCATACATCTTAACAACTTATAATAATTTATACGATTTGCAATGATCAATTAATTATATTTTATTTAGTTTACAATGAGCATTAAGAAGATCTGTTCTGTCTGTTAACTTTTCTTAAAAAGAAAAAAAGTTAGAGTCTGTATAAAAAATATAGCTATTTCAGATAAGGGCAAAAATAAAATCTTATATATGTGATAATGTAATATGATAAAAGAAAGAGACTTAAACATTAGTTGAAACAGTGAAAACTTTTTAATATGTAAAGGACAATAATAAAACTCTTAACAATACCTTATCTAATAAGAAAATTATCTTAACGACATGTTTGCATTGAACACCCGTGTTTATACACGGGTTTAAAACCTAGTAATATAATATATAAAAATATAATATTAGAAAAACATAAACTTTTGTATGGATGGAAGAAGTGGGAAAAAAATATATAAAAATTATCCTACCAAGTGCTAATATTTTAAGAGTAAACAGAATAACATGTGTGCACCATGAAAATAATGATGATTGAGTTTGATACCAAAGAGTAATGTTGGTGTTGATACTATCAAGTAGGCGACAAAAGGGTCCACTTATTCCCCACTAAGAAGGAATCATTATTTAAGATCTCTAATACTAATGAGACAATTCCTAGTTTTAATTTTATAGATGTATTATTATTATTATTATTATTATTATTATTATTATTATTATTATGATGTATTAACCATTTTTCTTATATAAACTAGTTTTTTATTGAATTGATATAATTCAGATGTGATTTAATAGAGTATAAACATATTTAAATTAAATGATCTAAAAATAGCCCTAATATATTCATTGGTTAATACATTTTAATTGTCATAATCTTTTTGATTGAACTTGACATATATCGCTTTCACATTTTTAGGACCACATTAGATATATCTAATTAAACCTATCAATCATATTTCATTTTAGTAGTAACTAGGAGGAAGTTGAGCAGTGAATAAGTATACTTCATAGAGCTAAGTTTTTTAGTAAATAAAGTTGGACAAGGGATTATTTCACGTGGCGAGAGTGTGTTTCGCATGGCAAAAGCCTTTTTCGCCTAACAAAAATTAGGTCGGCCGGATTTGTTATATCTTGTTTACTTAGTTTTACTTAGTTAGGTATATCCTATATTTTTAACCATAATGTATATTTAACCTTGAGCCATGAAAATTACAATGTAATCTCTGGTTGATCTCGTGGACTAAACCAAACTCCAAGTTGGGAGCTAGAATGGACATAATCACATTAAATCCTTGTGTTCGTATTGTTCATTTATCTTGTTTGCTTGTTATCCTTTTATCTATTCATTATTTGTGGGTATAACCTCGATTACATGAATGCTGGTTAGGTTTTTTGTGCTAACGATTGATATCATCTTCATGAACTGATGGTTGTAATAAGTTGGAGGTTTCCGCTCAATTCTTAACAAGTCGTCTATTCACAAACCCAATATCATGAATATATATACATTTGTTTATTCCATGACTTGAACCCAACCTAATTGTTCAAAGGGCATTATTCCATCCTTGTGTGACCTTCCCCTCAAAGTCTTTCACATCTTCTCTAGCTAGTTCTCTGCCCATCTGACACCTCTCATGCTCTTGAAAATCACTAGTTATCTTCACTCTTTATAATATAGTGTGATTTCTCTTCAAATATATTTACTAACCTATTTACGATTTGTTGGCCCAATGACATAATTGATAACTTGAAGAAGATGGAGACGAGGAACACTTGGCACAAATAAGACACAACATACACAACATACACAACATACACAAGATGGACTCGAGTGTAGGGAGAGTGCAAGATTTGTTATAATTTGCTTAATGTAAATAGGTTGCCACTTTTCCGATAAACTTGAAAAAAGTTGTTAATATATTATTGCATTTATATAAGTATATATGAACTACATTTGGTTGTCGCCTTGTTGGTTAGTTTGGGATGATTATGAATGTGAACTTACATGAAACTGGTCAAAGGGAGAAATCAAAGTCCATTGTATTCAGCACCACACATTAAAAAAATTTAGTTTTAATGAAACGGTTCAATTTTTTTTTTTTAACGGCTAAGTATATTATATAAACGTCTAATAGCAAATTGCTAAATAGACCCCAAAATTTACATACACCAAGAGATTTACCAAGAGCAAAGGTCCCAACTGCTAGGATACTAAAATGGATGGAAAAAAAAAAACTGAAAATTTTTCAGGAAAAAATCCCCGAAGATAGGGACCGAGCCACCGGTTTTCACCCTATAATGTTTTTGATAGTATCCCAAAGGAACCTAGCCCAAGACAAATACACTATACACCATTATATAACTATACAACATATATTTATATACTGCCACCTAACTCAATTACATAAATTGAGACACATTTGAAGATCCCATATGCATCAACCAGGAAGCCATCTACGTTCAATCTTCTAGCCCCACATAAAATCAAGCCATTGTCTGTCATCCAAGTAACTTTTCTTGAGCCGATTTCCAATCCATAAAAAGCCTACTGTCTTGATCTCTTTCAACATGCCTCGAACCGATGTCTTTGACCCTTTGAAGATTGCGTCATTACGTGCTTTCCAAATAACCCAACATGCCACCATAATCACCGATTGAATGATTAACTTTCTCGTTTTTGAACCTTTATTATGATAATGCAAGAATATCAAGTCCTTAACAGAGAAAGCAAACATCACATCCAGCTTACACCAATTTGCAATGGTCTCCCATAATTCGTTTGTCAATTTGCAACCTGTGAATAGATGATCCACTGTCTCCTCTTGTTCACCACAAAAAACGCAATCAGAGTTCTCCAATGTTATACTTCTACGAGCTAAAGCATCTTTGGTTGGCAACTTATACATTAGCAATCTCCAACCAAATATATTGACTTTTGCAGGTAACGTTTTATTCCAAGGAAAAATCAACTTATTTTCCTCCTCATTTTTAGGAAGAAGTAACCTGCGAGCTGCCCCAACCGAGAACACTTTCGAGCCCTTAGAACCCCATTCCCATCGATCCATCCCATTATCATAATGAGCTTGAATATTCAGATTATGCAGATTTAATAATTCATTTATAGCCTCCTGTGACCAGCTAGTAGTTCGCCATTCCCAACTAAAACTGCCATCACTTGCAACCCGCTTAACAACATTAACCTTTTTTAGTGATTCCCTCTTGAATAATTCCGGGTAAAGCATACATAATTTACCACATCCAGACCAATTATCTAGCCAAAAACACAAGACTTCCCCGTCCCCAATTTTCCCTTGAAACTGTGAATCAATGTTGATACCTTTGCTTGCAAAAAACTTCTCAATTGAACATATCATTTTCCAATTTCCTGAAGCTGTCAATTTACATGGTAAAGACTTCCTCATATATTGTGTGTCATGCAACGCCTTGATAGTTTTTCTCCATAAACGTTCTTGCTCAGTTCTATATCTCCATTGCCACTTTGCCAATAGACTAGCATTGAATTCTTGTAGAGGCGTCAATCCTAAACCTCCACTTTCTTTCGGTTTAGTAACCACATCCCACGAAACCCAATTGATTCCTCGATTTTCTTTACTACCCCCCCACAGAAACTTTCATCTTAAAGAGTCAAGTTTTTGGATAAGTGAAACCGGTGCCTTAAATAACGAAAGTAATACACCGGTAAGCTTTCAAATACCGACTTAATTAAAGTGACTCTCCCCCCAATCGATAATGTGGCTGCCTTCCAAAGAGATAATCTTGCCTCAACCAAATCAATCACTGGTTTCCAATGAATGATTTTATTCATATTCGCCCCTATAGTAAGACCCAGATAAATAAAAGGAAGTTTACCAACCTTACAACCCATATTCGCAGCAACCATTTCCATCTCTTGAACCTCACAACCAATACCATATAATGACGATTTATGAAAGTTTATATCCAGCCCAGATATGAGATTGAAATCCCTCAAAAAGCGTATTATGAATTGTAAGTTAGTCGAAGACCATTCCCCAATAATCATCGCATCATCCGCATACAAAAGATGCGATAGAGTCGGACCATCATTAGGTGTAACCACCCCTTTAAACATCTCCATATCACAACCTTTGTTAATGAAAAAAGAAAAGGCCTCCGTCGCAATTATGAAGATAAAAGGTGATAGAGGATCACCCTGACGAACACCCCGTTCATATTGGAATTCTTTCGAGGGAGACCCATTTACCAACACCGAAGCTCTCGATGATGATAGGATACCCCTAACCCATGACCTCCACTTATTCGAGAAATTCATAAAACCAAGTATCGTATCCACAAAATTCCAATTGATTAAATCAAAAGCCTTTTCAAAATCAATTTTAAAGAAAAACGTTTTCTTTTTTGTTCTCTTCACCCATCCCAGTAATTCATTGATAATTAATGGCCCATCAAGAATGTTTCGACCCGCTAAAAAACCAGATTGGTTATCAGAGATAACTTGGTCAATAACCTTTCTTAGTCGATTAGCAAGAACTTTAGATACTACTTTTGACACACACCCCAGCAGACTTATTGGTCTAAAGTCGTTTAAACCCGATGGATCATTGATTTTTGGAATTAAGGTAATAAAGCTAGAGGTAATACCTTTGTGAAGGCACCCATCCGCATGAAACTGGTGAAAAAGGCCCATAAAATCACTCTCTAAGTTGGCCCAAAATCGTTTTATAAAGTTGAAATTGAACCCGTCTGGTCCTGGAGCTCTATCACCATCACAATCTTTGACCGCTTGCCATACTTCTTCCTTAGTGAAAACGCAATCCAATTTATCTCTATCCAAATCCTTCAATTTCCTGATACCATCACAACTGAATAAAGGTCTTTGCTTTATCGGTTCACAAAATCTTTTGGCAAAGTAATCATGGGCTTCTTGCTTAATCCTGCTCGGCACATCACACCATTCCCCATTGATTAGTAAGCTGTTTAAACGGGATTTACATATTCTGTTTTTGATAAAGCCATGAAAAAAAGCACTATTTTCATCCCCCTCTATCGACCATTTGACTCTTGCCTGTTGCTTAAGATCCATAACTTTATCAGCTTCCAGTTTCTTTAACTTCAAACGACTTTCCCATTCTTGTTTAAGTTCTAAGTCAGACAAAATTCTATCTTCAAGCAAACTATCATATTTTAGAACAACCTCTTTAGCATACATCCATTCCTCCTTTTGCTTCTTTTTTGTGGCAACCATCCAGTCCTTGATTGCATTCTTCATGTTTCGAAGTTTGAATCCCAAAATCTTAGATGGAGGACCATTCGTGATAGTGCCTTCACAACTCCTCTTGACAATGTCTGGCAGCTCCGGGTGAAGAAGCCATGAGTTATAAAACTTGAATGGTCTAGGTCCAAAATCTCGAGAATCAGATGATAGCATTATAGGGCAGTGGTCTGATTCGCCCATATCTAATGCCACAAACGAAGCCTCTGGCCATGTATCCCAAAAGGAGTCACAAACCAATGCCCTGTCTAACTTACTCAACTTCTGAGTATTGCCCGCTCTAAAAGTGAACTTTCTACGCCCCATTGAATATTCCATTAGACCAGCTCGATATATAAAATCATTAAAATTTTGAGCACCAATCGGATTGAAGACCGAATTGAATCTATCTTCCGAAAAACGAACTTCATTAAAATCACCAATGAAGATCCAATTTCCATTGTGGTGCGCCTTAATGTTCTCTAATTTATTCCACAGTTCAATTTTCTCCCCTCTGTGTTGCGGACCATATACATTAACTACTATCAGAGGAGTGTAGTCACCAACAATCCAACCTTGAATCATAAGAAAATTCCTATCCTTTATGCTATGCTGCTTAGAAAAACGACTAGGATCCCACAATGAAACCAGACCCCCCGATCTCCCACTTGCATTTACCCATTCGACTTCAAATTTCCCTCTTCCCCAATATTGATCAAATCGGATTTTAGTGCTATCTTCCATTGCAGTTTCTTGCAGACATATAAAATTAATACTATTCTCTTTTTTCAAGTCCCTTACCCAACGCTCCTTGCGACAATCCGCCGCCCCTTTTATGTTTATCGAAAGATAATTCATTGTACCTTATCTTTGATTTCTCCATTAACCATGCCGATAATTTGCTCCTAAAAACCATCTAAATTGATACCAAGACAATTTGCCATACTAATTGTTTCATCAACTTACTTCCATGTTGCCGCATCATTACCTACATTTGAATCAACCTCGCCCATTTGCTCAATTGTTTCATTAACCTGTTCAGAATCATCACAACTTCCATTAGATACATTAGGACAAACGAATTCCGAAGACTCCTCCCTGTTTGGATTTAAACCCAATCCAGCAGACTCATTGGTACAATCAATTCCAGAAGAATCCTCCATATTCGAGTTTGAACCCAATCCAGCATCATCATAATCCCTTAAATCACACCATTTTTTCTTCTTTCTAATTGGCTCCTTTTGAATAAAGCTCAAATATTCACTTCCTTTCTTTCTTTTGTTAGACTTCGATTTCAATCCACACGTTGTTAGCAAATTTAATTTGGATATGATTTGTTTCGGGTCAAAGGGAGAAATCAAAGTACATTGTAATTGAAACTGTTGGATCAAATCTCTCTTTTCTCTTTCTCTTATCTATTAAAAGAAAGTTATAATTAAGTAATCATTAAAACTTTAAATGAATCATGACCAAGAACTTTTAATCATAACCATTGATTTACATTTTCTATAGAGATTACTTAATCATAAATTGAATTGGCTACAAAATGACAATATTGTCCTTCTAATGTTAATTTAAATTCAAAAAATATCTACATCATTTTAGGAGAAGATTTTGGTCAACTTTCCTACAAAATCAATCTTGCACCTATTAATTATTTATTTTAAGAATTTACTTATATATAACTCAAACCCAACTTAATTATAAGATTACATATTGTAAAGTTTAATTTATTCATCCTTAACTATACATATACAAATACTTAAATTTAAATTCAAACAACTTAAGTCATTAAATATATTTTTATTAAGCTCACAATGAAATAAAAATCATAACTTTTGACCATCAAACATCGTTAATATTGTCATGTATTAGCATAGGACCCTCACAATGCAACATAATATAATTTTCTCATTTGACCGTGTACAATTATTTATGATGGTTTAAATTGCTACTTAAATTTAAACTGTCGACATTATTATTATGTATCTATATTTTTTCATTTGACGGTGTATGATAAGTTATGACGATTTAGAGGGATAATTACAATAATAATTTTTTTTTTGCTAAATGTAAAATATATAGTATGACTTAAATTGCTACTAAAAATAAACGTTGTCATTAACCACTACTCAAAATTCATACACGAGATTTTATATGATGTATAATAACTTTCATTAAATCGTGACAACTTATAATTTGTTGAATATAGTTAAAATAAGTCAATATTTACGTACATATGGACCTCAATATATGGAACAATATCTCTATACCATATATATATATATATATATATATATATATATATATATATATATTTAAAAATGAATTTCTAAGATTTAAATAAAATAATAATTAAATTATTTAAGTCAAACTTTGAAAAGTTGAAGATGTTGCAATTTTTATTTTTAAACATCGTTGATTGAAGTGTTATCAACTTTGTTGTAAATCAAGACATTTAATCAACTCTATCTTTTAACTCGCGAAATTGGAACATACAAATGATTAAAAAAAATAGTTAAAGATGAACACAGTAAATAGTAAAAACATACAAATAATGCCCACGCCAATTTTATATTTACTGATATAGTGTTATGTGAACCATTATGTATATAGCATGACTCTAAAAATGGTCGTCATATATTATATTATTATAAATGAAAGGGTGGTGATATTTCCACAATTGAATTTGATAAATTCACCACAATTATGCATTAAGTACTTGTACTGTACAAATGGATGATGCATAATTGCGGTGGATTTATCAAATACAATGGTGAAAATATCATCACCATAAATGAAAGTATGTAGAGATTTTCATATAATCATTAATCATAGAAAAAATAGAGAAAAATATGTCTTTAAATGAGTTGAAATGGGTGAGAAGTCGATCAACAGCAAATTAGTTGTGGGTTCATGTCTCATAACTAGAAGATATACAATTTAATTTGTTGATCGAGAACCCTAGCTTTAGATGCCAATTAAAAATTGAGAAGCGGCAAGGATTACAAAATCACATATTCTTTCACATATAATCATGTCAAAATATTGATAAAATTGTAGACATTTTTAAGAATAAATAAAACCTTTAACCCATAAAATTATTCACATTAAACCTTGTAATCCTAACATATATTGTAGTAGATTACTTTAGCAATACATGATCATTTAATTTGTATACAATTAACTATTCATTATGGAAACTCTTTTCAGTAAAGCTATGCATTCCTACGCAAAACTAGTTTCAGAACTAGAAAGCATGGTGAGGAAGATGGTATTTGAAAGTTATGGTGTCGAGAGATACCATGAATCGTACGATGAATCAATGTCTTGTCTTCTCAGAGTAATGAAATATATATAGGCCGGCTAAAACAGATGAGAGTAAGTTGGCGGCTGCAATTCACACGGACAAACACTTTGTGTCCATACTTAACCAGAATCAAGTGGATGGAATGGAGATTCAAATCAAGGATAACGAATGGGTGACGGTTGAGTACCTTCCATCATCCTTTGTCGTCATGGCAGCAGATGTATTTATGGTAAAAATAAAGTATTACGAATTCTATCAACTATCGTTGCTAATCGATGCTAATTGAAATGGGTGTTAACAAACATATCAGTTTAATTAACTTAGCTAGCAATAAATAGTCATGTGTGACGATATTTTTCATCATCAGTAATATATTGCTGCAAGATATATAATGAAGATATATTCACTACTTTGCAAGGAAATGATCGATCGACAGTTTTATTTGCAATATATATATACCAAAAGGTTCCTACGCTTATATTCGATCTATATATATAGATAATCATGAAGGAACACTCTTGCTAATTAGAATCTGGTTGTTTAAGCTGTTTAAATAATTACGGGCGTGCAGCTGAGATGGTTGAGGGTGCAGCACAATGTTGGGCCCCGGTTGCAAATAAGTGGGTTGGATGTTCAGCCCAATGGTTGACATCCTTGTATGACCTTGACCTCTCAGTCAGCTCGATTCATCTCTCACATGTTGAGCCTGGGGCGGTCTGGTGTGGGCGGCCTAGGGTGTTAGCTGTAAAATAACCTTTTTTTTGTTGCAAATAATTAGGCATGGAGTAACGGCAGATTGAGATCTCCACATCATCGAGTAGTTATGAATGGAAAAGAAGATAGGTACTCCATAGCTTTGTTCACGTTCAAAAATGAGTTGGTAGAAATACCAGAAGAATTTGTTGACGATGAACACCCACCGAAATTCAAGTCGTTTAATCATTTGAAGTATCTTGAATTTTTTGCTAAAGATCCAAAATACTTGGATGGGCGTGCTCTAGTGTCATATTGTGGAATTTAAAGCCCTCAGCTCCCTCCCTATGTAGAGAGGGCACATCTACAAGCGATTTACAACACTCTAGCTATCTAATTAAGGGATTTTACGTCAATTATGTCTTCATATGTGATGAAAAACTGTATACTGTCATGTAACTAATAACAATTCAATATATAGTTATGCTTAATAATTTAAGACTTTATGTTAGATGCTTGTTTTTGGGTCGTATGCATCATATCCTAGACTGTTTTAGAGTTCAGATTCAGATCGATACATGCATCATATCATATATCACATGGCTGTCTCTGGGTTTTAGAGGCTGATCTAGGCAAATAGTGATTGATTGCCTAAAGAAGACTCTATATATCTATATATATCTTTTTTTATTGCGACTCAGCTTAATCAATTTTGAAATTACTCAATCGTCTTCAATTCCTTTTCTCCCCATTACAGTTAACAATTAAATTTGGTTTGGGTCGTATAGTAATCGTTTGTTGGTGAGGAGTCGTTCAAATAGTTTTTTTGGTTAGTCGACTCTATAATTTGTAATATATGTTTTTTTTATCCCTATGTTAATAGAGAGTCCTTTGAGGAACCTTAAAAATTAAGGTATCCAAACTACTACTGTTTGCACGAAATTAAGTACTTCATATCTGCTTTATATTAGTGTCAAATTTGTATTCATATATCCTTCTTTGCTTACACATAAAAGCAACGCCATATATTCCCTAGGTTAATTGTTTACAAATATTCATTAATTCAAACGTCCTGTGATTTGTTACTGTATTTAACTGGAGCTGAAATTATGTTTGACATCAGGTGACAAAAGATTTTTAATGAAAGACAATAATTCAAAGTTGTACATATAATATAGGTGTTGAAAGTTCATAAATTTCCAGTCATTACTTGTCGCATATCATATCATTTACCCCTGTGTCTAAACGAGGGTTGCTAATACATATTATCGTAATCTTTATCACATAATTATAACACTTAACCACTAACCATATGTATTATATTTATCAAAATTAAGATCATATTAAAGTTTTTGAAAAAGTTAATTATAAAACTATATAGGAAATGAAATACTACTTATATAATGAATAGCTTGAAAGGTGAAATGTATATTTGTTGAACTTGTATCATGCATTGTTTATTTCTCGAAGTTTCATTTTTTTTAATTTTAGTCACTCAAATTTTTTTCTCATGATTTAATCTTTTAAATCTGCATTGACTCATTGGTTTAACCATCTGAAGGGTTAAACCAATATATATTTGAAACCATCAAAAATCAAAAATTTGAAACTTAAAGAATTAAATGATGTGAAAAATACTTGAGTGGTTAACACATAAAAAACAGAACTTTTGGAAATAAACCGTTATTAACCCTTAATAATTGGAAAAGTGGGCCAAAGTAGCTATTACATAAAGTGGGTTGTTATTGGGCTTTAATCGAAACACCCCAAAGTCCCAAACCATTGATTATGGCAAGTAAATGATATTTTTTTACTAAATTGGGATCATTGGTAAGTTCAAATCAGGTCTCCCATTGAAAGAAGAAATTAATCTTGTTAAAAATAAATAACAAATGATTCTTGATTTACTTATGTCGTCACACTTCCAACACACCAATGAAGTTAAAAGAAACTCAAGAAGTATTCGCTATTCGTTAAGCAAATTTAAAACTGTTTCATGCTATTTTTTCTCTAAACCAAACTTTCTCCAAGAACTGCCTAATTCACTCCATATATATACATCCAATTCCATCCACCATTCTTCACCAAACTTTTAACTCTTTAAAGTGAAATCCAAAATAACAATGTCAAATGTCAACGGAAATGTTGTCCGTGACTCGTCCACGACTAGGCGTCTTCCTACTCCTGGAAGAGCTACTGTGCTAGCACTTGGTAAGGCCTTCCCGAGTCAGCTCATTCCACAAGATTGCTTGGTTGAAGGCTATTTTCGTGACACCAATTGTGTCGATTTTGCCATGAAAGAGAAGTTGGAACGCTTGTGTAAGCTATCCATATTTCATTATGTACTTATGAAAAACGTTTTATGCAGCTAACAACATGTAAAGTTAGTTCTATGTTGTTATGCTAAAAAATTAATCAATAATGTCGTATATGACTTTTCTAATAAAGATCTAAATATTACTAGTAGATTGTCTTTTACAAGTGCATGCCGCACAATATAAAATCTCTTTGTCGTTAACCAACTTTATTACTAATATTTTCTACTTTAAATGCATGCATGCACCATATTCCCCTATTTAGTTACACTTTGGAAAAGGCTGAATAATATAATAAACTTTGATGTGATTCTGAATCTGGTTTAATTGTCAAAAAAAGTTTATACTTTTTTTCTTCTTCTTTTTGTTTTTGGTATGCTAGGTAAAACAACTACCGTGAAAACCAGATACACAGTTATGTCAAAAGAAATCTTGGACAAATATCCAGAACTAGCAACAGAAGGCTCGGCAACTATCACACAAAGGCTAAGCATAGCGAACCAAGCTGTAACCGAAATGGCAAAAGAAGCTAGTTTAGCATGCTTCAAACAATGGGGAAGACCTGCAGAAGATATAACTCATGTCGTCTATGTTTCCTCAAGCGAAATTCGACTTCCAGGAGGTGATCTTTACCTGGCTAGCGAACTTGGACTAAGAAACGATGTTAATCGTGTAATGCTATACTTTTTGGGATGCTATGGAGGCGTTACAGGTCTTCGAATTGCTAAAGATATCGCAGAAAACAACCCTGGAAGCAGAGTTTTGTTGACCACTTCTGAGACCACCATTTTGGGGTTTCGACCACCAAACAAGTCTCGTCCGTATGATCTAGTTGGAGCTGCTCTCTTTGGTGATGGTGCTGCAGCCGCGATTATTGGGGCTGACCCAATACCAAACATTGAGTCCCCTTTTATGGAACTGAGCTATGCTGTCCAGCAATATCTACCAGGGACTCAAAATGTAATTGATGGACGGCTTTCAGAAGAGGGTATAAATTTCAAACTTGGACGCGATTTGCCTCAAAAGATTGATGACAATATTGAGGAGTTTTGCAAGAAGTTGATGGAGAAAGCAGACGGTTTAAAGGATTTCAACGATTTGTTTTGGGCAGTACATCCTGGTGGTCCTGCGATATTGAATCGTTTGGAGACTACATTGAAGTTAAGAGGGGAGAAATTGGACTGTAGTAGGAGGGCGTTGATGGATTTTGGGAATGTGAGCAGTAATACCATAATCTATGTGATGGAGTATATGAGAGACGAGTTGATGAACAAAGAGAAGGGTGAAGAATGGGGTCTTGCTTTAGCTTTCGGCCCTGGGATCACTTTCGAAGGCATTCTTCTTCGAAGTCTTAACTAACATGCGATGATCAAGAGAAAACTCTGTTTTAGGATTCAAGTATTTCAAGTTCATAGTCTTTTTAGTATCTTACAAAAATGTTATTTGAACGTTTCGTTGTTAAGAATTCTACCAAGTATAATGATCAGGTAGAATTCGAATATCTCATGCATGTCTAAGTGTTGAGTTCTGCCTAGCTAATTGCAAGAAAAGTTATATATATTCAAGTTTTTATATTCGAAAGCTTTGTTCAAGGGTATAAAGGATAATTAATTTGATACAAATGGGTGTATTTAGAGCTATGCTAATAAATTAAGTGTTTAATCCTCGTTTGATTAATTCATCCTCACGCCCAACAACTAACAATTAGGGATGTCAATGGATCGGATAATATCATATCCACATCCATATCCATTTAAATATTTATATCTATATTCATTTAATTTCAATTCATCCATCCATATCCATATCCGATGGATTAAGCGGGTTAATGGATGTCCGATTGATATTCAAAAAAACGTTAAAATTTTTCCAAATATGAAATGAAATCAACAAATATAGGAACAAAAATATAAAATATAACGTAACATACTGGAAATATATTCACACAAACGTGTTACAATTGTCGTCAATGAAGCATAATTAGCTACAATTATAAGTAAACATATATTTTAACAAATATATCTCTATGTTTATCGATTAATCACACATGTTTTAATTGTCATCTATCAGGAATTGTGACTTCACTATATGGTCGGAAGTAAAACTTGGTTCAACGAGATAAATTTATGCATTTCGATTTGCTTTATAAATCAATTGTACAATAAAAACCCCTCAAATATACATTAAACTCTTAAAATTTACCATTTTATATATTCAATAACACATTAATAATTTATGGTTTATATGTATATGGATATGTAAATTTGTATGTGTATATACCGGCCTACATATATGTATGTGTATATGTATATGTATATAGCTGCAGCTCAATTGGTGATACCACTCCTTAGGAATTAGTATTAAAGGGGAGGTCTTGATTTCAAATCTCTCAACAACCTAGGTGATGCCATATGCTACCAGATGGATTAGGGTGTATTAGGCTGCAGACCTGACATTGCTCCTCAGGCCCAGTGGACTTAGGGGGATTAAGATGTTTGACAAATTTGTTCCCTTAACCATAAGATAAGTTTCATTAAATACATTAAAACTTTTTATTTTTAACATAAAAGTCATTTAATAAACTTTTGTTCAATGAATGTTCTTTTAACATATGCTCTAAGGGTAAAAGTCAGAGAATCCGTTATCCCTTACTATAAAAAATAACAACGGCTGTCAATGAAAAGTCGATACATGTGTAAGCTAGCTAGGTACTACTTTTTTATTAAAATTATTATATAACCACCTCAACATAGTATGATGCTAGTAAATCATGATGAAAGTGCAACCCGTGTTTTCAATTTTGTTTTCCGTATATTTAGTTAGTAGGTAGATTTTTAGTTTTAGTATTTTATTCTATCATGTTTAATCTTGTCTATGGAAAGCCGATTAGAAGCTAAAAAATTAATTGTACAAACCCGAAACTCAACCGAGTAATGCTTCATGCATTTTCTAGAGAGTTTATCTGTTCTACTTCTTTTCTCTTTCTCACTTTGTTTTTACTTTATTTTGTATAATGAGAACATTGTCCAACTTAAGTGTGGGGAGAGGTGTAGAAAAGAAGTTTGTTTGTCCTAAATCTTTTGTGGCAATTTACTAGAATTTTGTCATATTGCATAAAAATTTTTGCGATACTGCTATTTGGGATATGATAGTACATTTGGAACGTGTATAAAAATGGAAAACTTGAGTACTGTTTTTGAGGTGTTAGTAGGCCCAACTAACATTTTTAAACCAATTTTTCTAATTTTAAACATAAGTGCTAGACAACTTCATTATATGATGTATTGATAGGTTTTCTATACAAAGGTTTCTGAGCTTTTTAAGAAGTAATGATAAAACGTGAATATTATCGTATGGGGAATACAATATGATGTATGACATTTATGTCTTAATTATTGGATGATAGCATGCCATATTTCAATATTTTGGACCTTTATATGATATCATTTGGGGATATAATGATCGTTTCCTCTGTTGTACAAAAGTACAGACCTAGTCTCAATCAGTATACTTAACAAATAAACGGAAGTAATTGAAAAATCATTAAATCTTAAAATTCATAACCTAGTCAAACTACATCGCTTTGTTGTACGAAAATACAGACATATCACCAAAGGTTTGACTAAACTGGTTTTTGCTTAACCCGAGTTAAGTTTAGTCGTTTTATTGCATTAAATGCAGACTTGCCACCAATGTCTTGACTCTTAAAAATGAACTTCTTATACTTATATATCCTTAATATGGAGATTAATTATGTGCATTACTGGATTTTAAGCCATAGGCGGGAACCGTTGGGGGCGGTCATAACATAAAGCTATTACTTTCACAACTCTCTATATATATATATATATATATAAAGAGAAAGATCCGTTACGTGAGCAACCCGACTGTGTGTTACATGTGCTCTACAGGCTGCATTCCATCTTTCTTCCCCCTTTTTACTTTTAATTTGAAAACCGATCGTTGTGTTTGGTTTGAAAGACATCGTTTTCAGTATCTCTCCAGATAGGCCCCCCATTAGTATGGCTATCTAGTGAGTGGTTCTTTCGGGCGGGAAGCAGGTCGGGACCTACGGGCAGGCATCTCCCGCAACGTAAGCAGCATTGTTCGTCACCACCCAAGAAGCAAAAGATTATAGAGTCCAGGCTGAAAATACATGCTTATATAGTGGTCTAATGAAAAGGCCGACGACGAAAGATCTTATTCATAAACACAATATATAATATGTTTGCTAAGATACTTAAGTGTAGATTGTTTTAGTCGATAACAATATCAATAATCGTCCTGAACTATCAATTAGTAATTTTATTTTAATAATGTTTGATGGTTTTAATGTGGACAATTATACTTTGTACTAACAATCGAAATAGATTTAAGATTTCCTAAAAAAACATGTTTGTTCTAATATAATCCCAAGTTGGTTTAATTTTTTCCAAATGTGTAATATGTACATTTTAATCTTTCGACTCTATAATGATTTTTAATTTACTCATTGTGTTGGGTATTTTATTATTCTTAGTTAAAGATGAAATTTTGGATTGCTCTAATCTAATAGTCTACTTAAGGACAAGTAAAATTCATGTGTGAAGATATTTGATAACATTAAATACGACTATATTTATTTAATAATATTTCCCTATTTATATCCACTTCTATTGCATTTATTTAATTTTAGATAGTTATTTCGCTTATATTTGCAAATAGGAGTTTAAATGGAGCTTGAAAAAAAAAGAACAAGAAATGAAGTTAAATTGAGCAAACTTTAGGCTAGAAGCTGAAGTGGACTAGATCAACAATTATTTTATGATTAGTTAGTTGAGTTGAAGTTGAAATGATTAATTTTGGAACTTAATTCGGTCAATTTGAGAAAAGTTAGACAGAAATCAAATCGCTTAGCGATTTCAATAAATCGCTTAGCGACCTCAACAAATCGAATAGCAATTTCCTTAAATAGCGTAGCGATTTCAAAAAATCATGTAGCGATTTTTGGCCAACCGCCAGTTGAGTTTTTAAACCGCCGATTGGAGGTTGGCAGACTGCTATTTAAACGAATTAAACCACATATTTTAAGGGAGATGAATTCTTTAACCCTAATTCGACCGAGAACACTTTCTCGGGGTTTTACAAACGATTTGGAGGTGTGAGTTCAAGGGTCTTTGACTACGATCAAGATTTCAACACGCGGTTCGCGATTTGATTTGTGTATCTTTATCCCTATCAAGTTTAAGCATGTTTTATTATTGATATTGATTCTGCTTTTGTGTAACTTAGTAATGAACTAAACGTTTTGTGTATTTGTTTAAACAAAGATACCAAGCTGATGGTTAATTATTTATATATGTTTGGATTTATTAATTTTATGAGGTTTATTATGTTTCTTCGTGGATCCATGTTTGTTTGCGATTATTGATCGTTACTTAACGTGATTGAATTAAGCTATAACAGACGTTTGTTTACTTTGATTAATTATTTGTGGTTATTTAACTTGTTAGATAATCATGACTTGAGACTGTAACCGGAGATAGGTTAAGACAACTAGCAATTATTGATCTATAATGAGCATGATACTGAAATAATAGGGTAATAATTAGACTATCGTTGATGCGAAGTTGCTAGGATAAATCATAATAAACAATGAGGTTCTTAATTAATAAAGATTAGGTGGACAATGTGTAGGAGGACTCCTAGCATATTCAAAAAAAATCTAGTGTCTTTCCTAATATTTATAGGATTAATTAACCTGGACAGAAGATTAATCTACATTAGATTTATTCACCACATAATCAATCGAAACGAGTAAATAGATAAATAGGATAACCGAAATCTAGGAAAAATAGTCTAAGAGATCAAAATATGTTTATCTATAATTGTTTACAAACATATGTTAGTTGTAGTCTATGTATTTGGTTAAAATAGTTTTCTTAGAGTACGTTCGTACAGAACTAAAGTGCCCCCTGATTTTATATGTTTTTATTATTTTAATTATAAATTATGTTTTAATTAAATAAAACACCGTTCCTGAGTTCGATATCCGAACTTACTGTAACTATATTATTAAACGATCGGATATTCTTGCCTGATTTGTATGATAATCATAATTGTAGTAATATCCCTTTCATTATAAATTCAAAAACACGTGTCACACGACATCACCGGGCAAGGTAAGTATTTTTGTAAGTATTTTTTTTCATGGAGAGCAAGAAGAAAATGACTTCCGGTTCGGGTAGAGTTGGACAAACGAGGTATAGATTTAGATTTCTTATTATGTTCTTCTGATGAAGAGAACATTGAAACAATTGATCATTATTTATTGTTATGTAATGAAGAATATTAGTGTGGTCAAAAGTGTCTAAATGGTGAAAAGAGGGTTGTTGTAGGGTGTTGAATTTTGTGAAATTATTCAGTTGATATTGGAAATAATAATGAAGGGGTAAATGAAGTTTTTGGGGGTAAGGTATTAAGGGGTGGTGGTCTATTTCAAGAGGTGTAAATTCACAGCTTTGAATGAATGAAAACAATGTTGAAGACGGTGGAATAAAATTAGAATCAATGGGTAAATGATCCAAAGTCAATTGAAGATAGTTTGGTTTGGCCAAATGGGTAAACAACTAAACATTGAACCAGAAGCAGAGATGTGTAGGTGGTAAGGGTAGCACTCATATTTATTAAAAAAAATAGTTTAATATGCCTTACATTTTACATCTGAAAATATCCGGAGACTTATCACATTTCACACTTAATTGGATCCATTATTTAAAAAGCCCAATTTCAATAAGCCCATGCCGCTCTCATTTTAGTTCATTTTAGTGTCTCATAGTCTCATACTGTCATAGATGCCTTTTCAGGGAAAATTAATAATAATAATAATAATAATTATTATTATTATTACTGTATATAATAATAAAATAAAAATAAAATTTTGATATTATTAATAATAATGATGATAATAATAATAATAATAATAATAATAATAATAATAATAATAATAATAATAATAGTAATTAATAATGTTCTTAATAAGGATAATAAAGTAGTCTAGCCATTGTCGTCGGTGCATATAGTTTCTTACTAAACCTCGTGTTGAGATAAAGTTTATATGCATTTATTTTTTTGCAACCCTTAGGTATTTATTCCTAGCTCCGCCACTGCATTGAACAATATTGTTGTGATGAATTGGAGTGATGGACTGCAATGGGTACGGTTTAGAAGAAACGTGTCAAGCAACACAAGCTGCAATTGAATTTTGAGACACGAGGTTATATGGAATTCATTTGTATGATATTGTGTTTTACTTGTGTAGTATATTGTTCATTTGTTCATGCTATTGTGGTGTGGTTGGTTGGTAATGTAAATATATAATATAAACAGGCATGATAGTTTATTGGGATAGGGAGTTGTAATATGTATATTTATGATAGTTTATTGGGATAAGGTTTTCAAAAATAAAACGGAGATGTTTCCAGATTTATTCAAGGAGGTCAAGTTAGAGTTTATGGGTGGATTTATGCTAGAGATAAAAATATGAAGATTTCTTGGTCTACATGCAAAAATTCTATTACTGGACAATTTCAGTTTTCGGTTTTTCCTAGTCGTGATATTCTGGGCGCGCTGGTTTTCTGTTTTGCTGCTGCTCAGTTCTGGGCCTCCAGGTCTCCAGAATTGCTCATGGATTTTGTGATCATGTATTTTTTGGATCATGCTGTTTTAGTGGGAGTGCATGCATGGTTTTTAATTGCAAATGGTCCCAGAATATGAGTTTGGATGGTGCTTCTGTCTGTGGTCCCTGGCACTTTGTGATTCAAAGGGTGTTGTCAATGTTATGTTATTTTGGTCTTTCTTTGTCCTATTATGATGGTGTATTTGTAGTAGTGTTTAGCTTTGTGTTAGTTGAGGTGTGATATTGCCTGTAGTTTAATTCTTGTAGCTATATTTTGTAGCCGGGGTCTTGGCAGTAGCTATATCTGTGTGTATGCGATATTGTTTTTGTTTTGGGTTTTTTAATGGTAGTCTGCATTTTCTAAAAAAATATGTATATTTATGATACTTGCTGAACATATTAATTGGGTTCTATGAATATAAATGTTGCATAGTAATAGACATATGTGCATCAACGGTAAAGTGTAAATAATAAGACATGTGTATGAGATAGTCTACAACTATATGTTCAATCATAAGTATGAAAATTGTGAAGAGAGATCAGCTGGAAATATTTTCAAAAAAAAAAAAAAAAAGATTAGCTGGAATGATGTTCGAGTAGTTCTACGGTTATACCCATCGATCTAAAGTCTCGTGTGTGTATTCTTAAGTTATCATATCATGGGAAAGCTTTAGCTTTAAAGCTGGGCTGTTTATATTAAGTATTGACATGAATATGCCAGCTGTATGAAATAATTTTAGACCATAATCAAGTCGAATTTAACTTGAACCTTACCAAAATGATGGCGATGATGGTATATTTTAGATGTTATAGGTTGACGATGCTATTATATAAAAAGCATGTTTCCATATATGAGATGTTATTGATTGACAATTCTATCGTATAAAAAGCCCGTTTCCAGTATAATTTTGTATGTTACCAGCTCGGATTAGATGGTGTTTGGAGTGCATATTTAACAAATTGGTCATTGAATCATAAGAAAGTTGACACATTTATCTATTATAGAAAGTATTATTATTATTATTTTAATTATGACACTTGTTCATGCATTAATCATTAGATGTCGTATTCTTTATAACCACCAAGATTTAATCTAGAGTTCTATACGCCAACAGAATACCTTTAAGATGCACACTATTGTTGTTTTATGTACGTTTCGAATTTACATGACAATTTGTAAAAACATACTCAATATATTGTCTGATTTAAAAAAATATGCAATCCCGCATAACTACGGTGTTCCGTCATCGAGAATTAAATATTAAAATTGTATAACTAAGATTATCTTTTATCTTTAAATGACAATGATTATTTGGTATATACAAATATATATATTTCATACAAAAATTGAGACTTTTTTATCTAATAAAAGTTCCAAACTTTTAACTACAAGATTTACAAAATTTACAAAGTCAAATATAGCCGTCCGCATTGTCGCACGTCTTCACCTAGTTTATAATAATATTTGAACAGGTAAAAAAAATCATTTGTCGAATATCGGATATCTGAACTATCTGAAATAGGATAGGATATCCGAACTATTCCAAATATCTGAAAAATAATATCCGAATCTGAAATTTCGGATATTTTCGGATAAGATTTTTGGATTTTCGGATATGAATATTTTTACACCCCTAATAATAAGGGTTTATAGATGATGTTTTTGTTATTTTTATCATGTTTTTCCCATATAATTTTAGGGACAAAATGGTTGGAATATTTATGTATCGATAACACCTTTTTTTCGTTTCCAAAAGGTAGTCCGTATCACGTTCATCACATCCATATTAATGGTGGCAATGATGCGTGATATCACGTACGACAATAAAAACGTTTATTTGATTTATAGTTTTATATGCATGGATTATTTAACAATTTTTTATTTCTATGGGTGTGTTTGGCAAAACTAGCTGAGTTGGAGCTGGAAGTTAGAAGCTGGAGATGGAGCTTTTACTTGGGGCTTTTTTTTTAATAAGTGTTTCGCAAAGTAGCTGGGGTTGGAACTTATGAATGTAAAATGACACAAAACGACATGAGATTATATTACTCTATGTTTTCATTAATTAAAATAAGGGTAATATAGTAATTTAACAAGTAGGAGATGGAGATTCTAAAAATAAACTAGTTTTAAGGGATTAATTTTTAAAGAATCCCTACTTTTTATTTGATGTCAAACAAAGATTTCAAATTTATAAGGAATTAAAACTTTTAAAATTAGAAGCTCAATGTCTTGAGATCTCTCATAATCCCTTAAAATGGTGTTACCATAACGCACCCTATATATGACAAAACATCAAAAACTAAAGCTACGACACATAAGCTATTTAGCTAGGTGATAGATATCCACCACACATCCATCAACTTGTGTATACACATAATTAATGCATACTTTTGAATGTCGATATATCACTTATTTAGCTCATCCAATGGCCTAAAAAATAGACTTCATCAGTTTCAAAATAAATGTTTACCTTTTTATTTTAGTTTGTTACAAAATAAGTATTCACTTACAAAAATAGTACTTCTTTCGCCCTAAAATAATTGTTCAGTTTTGACTTTTTCAAATAATTCCTTTTTCAACATTGACCTTTAAATTTTATGTTTGTGTTATACAATACCCGATGAAAATTATATCAATGAAAATGCATTTAAAACTCAATCCATTCATATATTTTGCATAAGGTATTATGTAACACAAACAAAAATATTTAAGGTCAAAGTTGAAAAAAAAAACTCTAAAAAGTTTAATTAAACAATTATTTTGAGATGGATATACTATATTAACCTTACCATCTTACTCTCAACCTACATTTTCTAAAAACTGATACATGAGAGTCTATGCAAAAAGTAAGGGTAATAGTGTCATCTTCAGTAAGGTAATAGTGTCATCTTCACTGCTAGAAAATGTAATTTCTCAAACTTTGTGAAAATCAAAATAAGATACGTATTTTGAGACGGGAAAATATTTGCAAACATGCAATAACTTTATAAAAGTCAAACCTGTACGTTTTTATTTTGGAAACAGTCTTCTAACAAGAGTGGGACGGTGAACAAAAATGGCAAGTATCATTGTAGACCAGTGATAAGCATTGTCGCTTCTATAAATTTGGAAGATTTTAGAAGTATCTTCCTATAGTCTTTCTACAAAACCACTTGTCTAGATGATCCATTGGTAAGGAGGGTCCTTAGCTTCCTAGAGGTTAAGGGTTCAAACTTTGTCATGGGTAAACATTTAGCATGCTAGGTACCCACTCCCGTAAAACACATGGGGCTCTGGAAGAACTTGCCGGATAATGGTTCAATCCAACTCCGGACGCCCTCACTGTGCCAGAGGAGTTGCCCGGAGTCATCCTTGTGGGGTGGACAATGACTGGTGCCAAACGCACACGGGACCAGGATGTTCCCGCCAATTTACACCTTTTGTTGGATATAATCTTTCTACAATTTAGGTATGAGAAAATATACACAAAAAACTTTAAGAAAACCCCTCACTTCAATAGTCAATAACTTTTTGATAGTTGAAGTAGATTAAGTTAATAAGAGAGGGTACATAGATAATGGGTTTTTTGTCGAAAAATGCATCAATAGTTCAGTTTTTTGCATTTTCGGGTATCAACTAATTTTTTTACCAAAAAATGAACCACTAATTTAAAACTTATCATTTTCGGGTATCGTTACCGGATACCAAAAAAATGACAACTCATCCGCTTTTGTCTACGTGGCAATCCATGTGGATATTTTTTTTCTGAAAAATGAATCAATAGTTCTATTTTTTGCATTTTCGGGTATCAATTAATTTTTTTTCTAATACCCGAAAATGATCAATTTTAAATTAGTAGTTCATTTTTAAAAGAAAAAAATTAGTCAATACACGAAAATGCAGAAAACAGAACTATTGATGCATTTTTCGGAAAAATCCAATCTGAAATGTTGACCGGCTACTGTTTCAAACGATTACTGATACCCGAAAATGATAAGTTTTAAATTAGTGGTTCATTTTTTGGCAAAAAAATTAGTTGAAACCCGAAAATGCAAAAAACTGAACTATTGATGCATATAACTTTTATTTTCTCTCTATTAAAACGTATGAGTCTTAAATGATTTCTTATTGTTTTAAAATATAAAAATGCTATCGACCATTAGAGCAAAGAGCTTCTCAAAGCTTACTATTGTTTAAGATATATTAACTTTGTTAATTCCACCGTCCTATAATAAATGTCTAAAATTAGAAAGCATAAAGTTGAACATGCATGTATGTTGGTATAAAGATGACTAATTTAATTATCCTTATCTTCTATACACGAACTCGTATGAATCAGTCTTGTAAAATAGTATATAAAGTGATGAAATGGTAAAAATTAATTAATTTATTTTAAGAAATGAAAACACTTATTTTGTGATAAATTAGAATGAAAATGTGGAAGGAACACTTATTAAGAAACTAGCAAGTATTAGATTGATAAAGTTTTTTCAAAGCTTGTGAGTTTTCTTAGACCTATGTCTATGCATGACACTGTCTTAGTGAGAAAGTTGCGCGGGGCGTCTTTGGGAGACGCCATAGGCACGGTTACGTTTTGCGGTGCATCTTTGGTGGCTTCATCTGACCAGCGGCAAAGGAAAGATGAATGAGGTGGGTCTCGGGTTGTGTTTAACCATCAAATAAAGAAAGAAAAAAATTCTACTAAAATTAGAGAACAAAATTATTCTTTTTCCTTTTCTTTGAAAAACTAAACAAACATAAATGGAACACAAAGAAGATGAACCTACAAGTTAAAACCAAATTTCAATAGGGCAAAGGTAACATGTACGAGTATTTTTTTTATTGGTAGTATCACTTTTTACGTTTGGGCTAAGCCCAACTATAACTATAACTTTAGAAAAGTAATGTATTGATTAATGTATTTTTACTAATTAATGATTGTATTTTTATTGTCAAAAGTGAGTTTTACTAACACAAATCAATAAATGTATTTATGTTGATTGAAATAAGAAAAGATAATTTAACTGGTAGGGCTCAGTAAAATTTAGTTTTTAATGTCAGTTTTTTCGATCAAGGGTTGAGGGTGGAGGTAAGCTAAAAGTTCAATTTTTAGTCAACATGTCATGATAGGGAGTCTTCTTATAATATTGTTAGCTACGCTTTTATGTTTCTACTCTGCTTTTTCTACCCTCTTTTCCCTTCTTTGTCCTCCACTTAATTCACCATTAATTTCTGTACTTTTATTGTTTTCTACTACTATTTTCCATTATTTAAGCAATTATAATAATAATATTATATTAATTTCATAATCATTTATATTTTCATAACTAATACTCCGTACTACTTTTCATCATAAATTACTATTGAAATAGAACTGGATGCCAATCGAGTACACTTTAAGAAATCGTCAAAGTCTAGTTTATAATTTTTCGTCGACGCTTCATAACGCTCTAATATAAAAGATTACCCTTCATGCCGAAGCAACTTAAGCCATTACTTCGATCGATTCTAACTTAACCTTTTATTTTTATTAATGGTTGATTTTGATTAAATAGTGTTTTTATGTATTTTAAGGACTATTATTTAGGAATGGCATAGGGACATCAAAGTCACAATCCGACCGTGCTTATCATCTAATACCTATTAAATAAAGTAGAAAAAATCTACATAAAAAATTCACCATTGAAAATGCTCTAACGCTATATTAACACATTCAATTCAAATCATGTAAGGTAATATATCCAATTACACGATTACACTTACATATTAAACCCTTCAACACTAGACATTCAATTAAGAAAGCAGTTAACCCGCACGATAAACATCCGTATATCCAATTCATGCCTCTTATTTATATAATAAGAACTGTGAAGAATAAGTAGTCTTTATTCACACTGGTATTGATTGCATATGAAATCAGTAAAATATACTTCCTCTCTGTATATGTGTCTATACCATTTACACGTAATCGTTGGTTAATGACTGGTTTTGATTTAGTACGTTTATGTTGATCGAATGGTCTGTCGCGAGTACAAGTTAATTATATCAATGTTCTTGAACTATATCTATTCTTAAGGCTTGAAAAATTGATTAAATAAGACAATTCGCGCGATCAATGATTGATAATTGCCCGCCTACCCCATACAGATTCCATTTCATATTACTATTTTAATAATTAATATTAATATTACAGTAAATAGTATAGTGTTTTTATATATATATATATAATAATTGAATTGAATTAAATAGGGATCCCGAACCCTGGGACAGAGCTATTTATTGCCGTCAGATCGACGTAGCTGTCTCGGTAATTTTATTCTTTTTTCCAGAATTCGACATGATATATTAAACTTTTTTAAACGCAATATCTTCGAATATATATAATTATTTTATCACAGGATTCAATCCTTCAACTTCTTGTGACCATGATGGCCCTTTTATACATGATATATATACTAGTATAATTTTGATTAAGAATATGTAGATATCTTATTTTCAATATAAACTTGATTAGTGAGTAGCGTAGGTTTTGTACTAGCTCGTTTGCTGAAGAAAAACAAAAGTTCTAAGGGGCAGCCGCATTTTGAGACTAAATGTGTAATCTCAGCTGACTTTTATGATTAATTAGATCCAAATTTGCTGCTGCATTCTAACAACACTTCATTTGATGTAAAATGTAATTTGTGGGTACGTAAAATGCAATTTGCTAATCTGGATCGTTGATAAATCAAAGGCTAAGATCACATACCTCACATTCCACTCAAAATGCAACTGAACTTCTGATCCCACGTAAAATAATATATTAAAATAAATTTTGTTAACTTTATTAGATATACTATAAATTCATGTATTAGCTTGACCCGGCCACTTGATGTATATGTAGAAATATTTTTCATATTCAATTTAATATCATTATTCTTGATTATATGGCGCCAAAGGAATCTTGAAATTAAGCATATAGTACTCGTACCAAATATTAGACCATCGTCTCGTTGGATTTGTTCGACCTTATGAAAATTCGAACTTGGCAACTTGCCTACTACTAAAATATATAATGGCCTATTTGTTATGGAAATTTGTCAAACATGTGTGCTACCCTATCAAAACTGATTATGATATATATGATGAAGATTCCAAATAGCGAAATAATATATAAATTTGAATGTTTGTAAATATATTTAATTACGTGTTGATTGTCATAATTTACGTAACGAATTCATTTTATGAATGTAACTATGTATTTTGTACATTGTATATAAAATAGATTATAACAGATAATACATGTTTGAGTTGTGCAACTGGTTACCTATCAAAATACCCTTAATCACCTTTTACTTTTTATGTCATTTTGATTACGTAGTTTTCTAATTCATAATTACTTCTATAATTTATTTTTAGGTTCTTTTCCATATATCAATTTCCTCAAGAAACAACATCAACACATCAACAACAATCCCAACGTACAACAAAATTCACTAGCGCCCAAAGTTTGAAATTCACAAATCCTAACCCTAACGACTTATAATTATGCATTTTTAAAAATAATAAATGTGTTTAGTCAATTATAAGGGGATAGATCAACCTTAATTAGCATATTACTGTATATAGAAGTGATTAAGATTAATGTTATGTCTTCAATGTATTGATTATAAGTCATCCACGACTTAAATCACTATATATAATTAGAGTAATGATATATGAACCTACTTAAGTGAACCTAAAAATAGGTCTAATCTTTTATTTGTTAACACAGTTTTCCTTTCCTAATATTATTGGTTGAATATGATACATGTCTCTTATATTTTTAGGCTTACATTATGTCTCTCTAATTAGGTCTATTAATCATTTTCCATATAATTAATTTGTAAATTAATAAAATAAGTACTTTATTAATATTATACATATATATAATAAACAAACATATATGTGTTTAGTCTTTAAACGTCACTGAAAAAGTGTGAAAGATTTGATAGCAAAGCAAAGAGATTACGCTTTATCCCCTTTCTCGTCACTATACATTCTTTTGAAGTTTTGATGATTAAGAAAGCATGATATTAACTATTAACTACAAGTAATTAAAAGGACTACCCGGAGCATATGATATATGTCCTTTTAATTACTAATATTTAAAAAAAAATAAAAAAAAATTATGTTAGATTAAAACGAGTAAAAGGTTGATAGGTTGATCACTACTAATTTATCTATATCTTTGAAAGTACTTTATATTTCATTATTAAAGCGTATGCATGACTAATAACATGCATATAATAGTATTATTTAATGAAACCCAGTACAATAATTGTGTTCCGTTTAATCTTAATTTGTTTAAGAAGAATAAATTAAAGAAAGGGCAGTAATTATTTGCTTTAATTTAGAATTAAGATATTGTCATGTTGTTGTTTGCCACTTTTATGTATGTCTTCATTCGAGTATGGTAGTAGGTATAATATTTAATTTGTATCGACAAGAATAGTGATGCCAAAAGGTCATAATTGCATTATGAAATTTCTATATATAGTAATAATAATTATTGATAACCTTGTTTAATTTGGTCAATTAATAAAAATTATACGTGATAACAAATTCCCTTATCAAGTTAACTAGAAAGGGCACTAATTAAACTAATTATACACAAAGGCTAATTAATTAATTAAATCTATCAAATGCATTGCAAATTCTAGCTAAGTTTCTTGTAGATCACGTAAAGAATTTTTAAATAAAATTTTAATGATTTTGATAAATGGTGCCTTGAGGGCAATACATAAGCATTCCATAAATAAAACTAAACATTTATCAACATTAAATAAATATCATCATTTCTATAATTACAATTCCACTACAGACTACACCTTCCATTTTAATTTCATTGATTTATTATCGTAATGGAAATATTGAAGCTTAATTAATGTTTAAAGTTATAAATGGAATGCGTATATATTACCCGGCACTATTAATCAAAATTTTATGTGTTTAATTTGTAGTATATGAATTAAATCAACATTATCCAAAACTTAGGAAACTATAATTAAAGGAAAAAAGAAGAGTAAAGTAACATATATTCCATCAAACAATAATGTTCACTATATGGGTAAAAAATGGATCCAATTTTCATGCCCTCTGAACCATATTTTACATTGAAATATGAATCCTATTTACACCAACTTTATTAATAGATATACATACTTCAGCTTAATCACAATTACTTCTTAGCTTAATTAGCTAGTAATTATGACAATGGTAATGATGATGTGACATTATATATGATTGTCTTGCCATATAGAAAACGATCACTTGATTAATAGATCATCAGATACATGATCACGAACACAATGTACACTAACATATTCTTGTAGTTTAGTTAATTAGTACATACAGTAGAACTTTAATTAGTTCGATACATATAATTATAACAGAATTGGTAAAGATAGATACATTTATTCTGATATAATCAGCCTTACGGCATCATTTCATATTTTACTATATTGGTACATGATATATTCACCAAAGAAATGACTCTTCAGATTCATTTCGAAAGTCATTATCAAGTTCAACCACAAACTGCCATGATAAAGGATGATAATTACCAAAATCGTCACAGTCGATAGAAAGATCTGGCAAGTGAAAGAATGTGTCATCATCATCTTCTGTAGATACCGATGCCACTGATTCTTGAGTGTTAACCGATGATGATAAAGTGTTTGATGAACTCGATTGAGAAAGCATTTGTTGTGTAGGTAGTTCAGCAGCAGCCTTAGCCGCGGCTTCTTGAATGTCTTTATGTGATTTGGTGGCTGGTTGTGGAAGTAAGTGTTTCATGTCGGGGAAATTAAGGAACGCTGAACGACCTTTTATGGCTATTGCGGCTACATCATGGGCTCGAGCTGCCATTTCTGCAGTTGAGAATGTTCCAAGCCATATTCTTGTTTTCTTTCTAGGCTCACGAATTTCAGACACCCATTTGCCCCAACTTCTCTTTCGTACACCGCGATAATTAGTAGGATGATTTTGGTGTTGTTTGTTTTGCTCATTGGCATTAATCATGTTTCCCTTTTGAGATCTCTTTGAGCCTTTTTGAGGAATGGTGAGGTGATCATCAGGTGCATTTTCCATGTTAGTTTTTTGATAAATAGTTGTGATTGCTAGCTAGCTCTAAAAGTATGTTGGTGAATGGTGGAACATATATAATACTATAGTTATAGGAAAATGAAATGAGTGGGTTTTTATTTGATTCTTAGAAAATATGATGATTTGGTTTAAATAAGAAATTGTTATTAGGCCTACATGGCATCTTGTTCCTTTTGCATTATTTTGTTTGGATTTTAAGGGATTTATAGAGTAGATTTTATAACGAAGTGCGGATGTCTTACTATTATACGGAGTACTATATTTATAAAACTGTTTAATTTATATGATGTTATTAGTAAGAGTTTGATAACTGGTAACGCTTCTAAAATAATAATTCTAACTTATAAGCAGATAAATTAAGTACTCTTTGGGTGAAAGTTTCAACGTTTTTAACTTAACATTCGAACAATTCTTCTTTACGTATGTTTAATTATTATTTTATGTATGTATAGTAGTCTTTTATAATTCGATAATAAAGAGGTAGTATAAACTCAATAAATGTCATTATAGTTACATGTGCCAAAACTGTTGCCAATATTTTATGCTAATTAATTACTTTTGGGTTAAATAACTTTTTTTTTCTTCTGATTTATACATTAAATGATGTAATGATAGAGAGATTGTAATAAGTACTTGATCATCTGGCTTGTTAAGAAATTAAATACAGATTTATTGTTTCGTTATGTATTAAACTTTACACTTTTTAATATTGTATGAGTCGAGCATTGAAAACTTCTATTGTATGTATTGAACTTGTAAATATGGTCTATTGTATATAAAATCTCCTTTTAGGGTAATACCCAAATAGGAAAGTTTCATTTTTTGGCGTTACCCAAAAAGAAAATAATTCATACAATAGAATATTTACAAATTCACTACATACAACGGAACAAATAAAAGTATTTCGCATACAATCGTAAAAATTGTAAAGTTTAACACATAGCGAAACAATAAATCCTTAAATATATATTACATAGTGCATCCTAATATATACGAAATATCAATATTATTCACCTTGGTTTCGTGTTTCACACAATGTTTCGAAACCAGGTCCATTCAACAGGTTCAAGTGTTCAACTGATTAGCTCATAAATCACTTTTAAGTTCTAACGCTCTGGATTAGTTCATATGAGATGATATCATTAGAGTACAATAATTATCTAAAGAACGTAAATATCAATGATATTGTGTCATGTGTATATAGAGAATGTTCCAGATGTGCAAAACTCATTTACCCCCAACATCAATTATCTCACAAACGATAAATCGAAAAATTATGAAAACTGCACCATAAAATTAAGCATTTTCTCATCTTCGATTTGCCATCACTCAAGGCATACTTTCGACGAGTTTTTTTTTCCTTCTTTTTTTGTGAGTTTCACATTTTATTAACGCATGTGGTAAAATGTTACGTTTAGAGTTTGGGGTTTAGGATTTAGGTTTTTGGCATGAAATTGTTCTAAACCCTAAAATCCTAAGCCTTACTAAACCATAGACCTTAAATTCTAATAGACCCTAAACCCTAAACACTTACCTTAAATTGAATGTACAACCAAGTACTAGCACATGTGTTAATAATTTATAAAACCCACAAAAAAAAGTTGTCGAAAGTATGCCTTGAGGAACGGCAAATCGAAGAGGAGAAAACGCTGAATTTTATGGTGCAATTTTCATATTTTTTCGATTTGCCGTTTGTGAAATAATTAATGTTTGGGGTAAATGAGTTTTGTATATGTAGAACATTCTCTTTCTAATTAATATTTTTGTTCTGTTGATTGAGATGAACTGGTATCCTCAACAAAACAACGTAAAAGACTGTAATATAAAAGAGCAATGAGAAATTCACAAATCAGACTAGTCAAGCGCCAAGTGATCGAACTGGAACCGGTCAGAAGAACGTGACAATCAAAAACTTGCATGGATTTCAAAACCTTGGGTTCTCATATACGGAGTATCAATATAGGTATGAGTTGGTCGACCTTGCCAAAACGTACTCTTGACTAGTTATGGTTATAACGTCCATTCTTAATTATTACTGTATCATCCAATCAATATCATTTCGTTTCTTGTTCATGATTACACAATTGAACATGACCCTAATAAGATAGGTAACAAAATTCTAAATACTTTTTTGTACCCTACCTCTAAGTTAATTTATTATTCATTTCTTTTTAGCAAAAATCAAAACTTTTATATTTTTTTATTCTTCAATACACTTTTATTAATTTATATATTCACAATGCTTCTAATAAATACGGTTCTTCAATCTTGTTGTTAGACTGAAAGGAGAAAACAATCGTAAGCATGCTCTTGCTCAGAAAAGACTAATATTATTAGTACTCTGGTGAATTATTAACAAACTAACATAGACGGTTTCACTTGAAGTGAGACTTGAATCCACGACATCCGGATTGATAGACTATTATAATTGTTTTATATGATAGGTATGATGTACTTTACAAACTTTTTGTAGATATATAATAGATTTAGAAAAAAGGTTTATTGTTTCATTATGTATTAAATTTTATACTTTTTATTATTGTATGTAGCATATTTTCATTTGTTCTATTATATGTATTGAACTTGTAAATATAATCTATTGTATGTGTATTTTCCTTTTTGGTTAAGGCCGAAAAAGGAAACTTTTCATTTTTGATCTTACCTAAAAAGCAAAATTTACATATAATAGACGATATTTACAAGTTCAATACATACAATATAAGTTTTCAATGTTCGACTCATACAATATTAAAAGATAAAAAAGTTTGATACATAACAAAACAATAAACCCTGAAAGAAAACTTAATGTGAAGAGGAATGATTCATAAACCGTCAAAAATTCTTCTTACACCACTAACTATATATATGTTTTACGCTCGTGTATTGTATAACACCGTAAATTACGATTAATGGTGTTTTGAGAAGTGATATATGAATCATATATCTCCCTAACTTAAAAAGAAGAAAGATGTTATTCTAATACACATTATAATTCAAAATATATACCTTTATGATAAATATTATAAATATATTTTTAGATCGTCACCCATATTTTTTAGTACTCATTTTTGTCATGTATACATCTTGATTGCAAGCCATCATTAATTGCACAATTCATGTGGTTGTACATTTATTGGTCTCCAGAATAATAATGGAGGATTATGTTCTATTTTGTCCAAGATAATTGGATTTTAATTAACAGTTTTTTATTGCTATTGCTATTAGTTTTCAATATTAAATCAGGTCAGAGAGATCAATTAACTAATTAATTATTGTAGTGTCTAACTCATTTATGGACTTATTTTGTTGGTTAATGTTTGAAACTATACAAGATTTATATTCCTAATTATTTCACACACAATGTGTTACGCATCTTTCTGTCTTTGCATGTACTCGTAGTATTTGTTTATTTATGTATTTGCTTGCATAAGTTTTTTCCATTATATATTGTAATAAAAAGTCACGTCAAATTCCACAAGTCATTTTCGTAAAAAAAAATAGAAAAATTATGATATCTATATTTGCGACATGTTTTTTTGCATTCTAAAAGACATGGAAATTAAATATGTAGGCTACGTGTATTACAGAAAAATATCTTCATAATTCAATTTCTTTCATGACACTTTAAAATCAGAAATTTTTTAGAAACGGAATAAAATGTAATTTATAAAATTTTCATTTTTTAAATACTAAATGCAAGCAAAAAGCATAAACCATAGATTCTCTTTTCTTAGACTAGTTCTATAGAAAACTATAACTTGAACACGTTTTTATACTTCTATGACTTCTCCGTAACTAACTACCCATAAAATTGAGACTTTAAAGGTCTATTAAATCACTTCTCTTTTTGGACTTAATGTTTAGAAATAATACGGAGTATGAAGTTTAAAATATGAATGAAAGTGGGTATATAATACAGAGTATAATTCACATATTGTATAAAACCTTATTCGAGTATAGTAACGGATTAGGTAAAGGATCAATAAAAATACTAAGTTAAGTTTAATAGCTTGTTTATTTCAGTGGAGTGGTTTGATGTTCTTACTTTCCTTAAAAAAATGATGGCTTGTAGAGAAACCATTTAAAAAAGAAGGGAAAAAAATGAGTTTCATGGGTTCTGTATGACAAAATATATACATAATTATTTAGCTTGTCAATTTGCATGTTGCCAAATTTACCACAGATCTTGCTGTAATGTACAGCTATCATTGCACATTGTACTTCTCACAGCCACACAATTTGCTAATTACATGATCATACAATGTGCTTTAACTTAAAACACATGATATGATGATGTTGTTTTTACAGTGTTCTAGCAAGAATGTTGTTGGAGATTTTGTGATGTGGTGGACAGTGTTATGAAGTTTTAGTTTTTTATGTATTTTTTTTCAATACATTTAATTGAATTAATTATTTTTTTAAAACAAATAAATTAAATAAAAACAACATCTAATTTATTAAAACATATAAAAAAATTACAAATCCTAAAATCCACAATTTATAGACATAATTTAAAAGTCCTACAAATTAAAAATGCAATACAAAATAAATCAATTATCTCCGACCCCCGAACCCGAAGCTCCGCCTCCAACTCATGTTCTGTATAGCCATCCCATAGTCTCGCAAATCTTCATCTTCTACATTTCCAAGATAAATCTCGCTTGCTCCGGTAAATTCTCAGTCAGCATGGCCAAAATTCTGAGTTTGGCCTCAAGATCCTTTGTCTTGTAGTAACCTTCTTTGTCACTTCGGATGCCTACGAAAGTTATTGCGAGTACTTCATCAAACGAAGCACGGGACGAAGCGGCCGAACCAGTTCGAAGACGTGGTTTTTTGGACTTTGATTTTCTTGACTTTCAGACCGGATGTGGATGCGGATCGTCACCAAATAAAACCTCATCCGGGTTTTGCGTATCTTGCCCCGGCTCTTCATCAAAGCTCAATTTGTCCAAATTAACCATCTCGAGCCGTTTGGAAACATTTCTTCTACCGACGAAAAACGGCTCGAGACGTAGCCACTTTTGTTTATCTTTCAAAAAGTTCCACGTCATCAAATTACGAAAACGATTTTCCAACTGGATTGATTTTCACAACGGATCATGAAATCTTCTGGACCCTCACCACTTCGGGATTGATCCGATAGGCGTTTCCATATACCTTGTCACTTGTTGCAATCCGAATTGAGTTTATTCTACTTTGACGACAACACGTCTTTTTCACGTTGGAACGGTGGATTACGGGCATTGTAGGAACCCATAACAAGATACCAAAACGAAGTCCCGTCTTGGTCAATTCCATGGTTGGAATTTTCGGATACCGAAATCCAACTTTTCGTCAAACGAAGCTCGTCCTTCGATAGCCAAACGTTACGGTTTTGAACAACTTTTTTGTTTTGGGTAAATCTTTTTGGACTTTTTTCCTCGTTTTTTTAGATGAAGATGGTGTCGGGTTGGTTTCTTCAACGGATTGCACATCGGGGTATGTTGACTTTGACGCCACATTTGAAATTGCGAATATTCAGCGGGTGACATTTGCGTGGTTGCATAGGTAGTAGTCGATTGTATAAAGGATTGTATTTTGGTTGTGGGTTGTAAGCATATGATGTGAAACCTTGAATTTGTGGGTTGGGAGACGGTGGACCGTGTTGCGGATTTGAGGATTGCGAAAGGCCCGTAAACGGGTTTCAATTGGATTGTAAGTAGTACGGGTTGTTCGTGTTGTGTTGGTTGTTCGACATAATGAAAAAAGTGATGAATTATATAGAGTTTTTGAGTGAAAGAATTGTTTGAAGTGTGTTTTGATTTATGGGAAAGCGTTGTTTAAAAAGAAAAAATGTATAGGGTTTGAAAAAAATATTAATAATAAACGGCTGGAAAACCGCTAGTTTTTTAAATATAAAAAATTGTTTTGTGATCGTTGGGAATAAGAAAAAAAAAATGCCGCACCTAACACCGTCGGGAAAGCGGTTCCAGTCCGATGGCATTCTTGATCTAAAACGGTGAAAAAAATTCAGCCGCACCATGTGCTCTTATAATCTCATACAAAGTGTGTTTCCCACTATATAACCAAACAATGAATGGTGGCAACAGTCTCATCTTAGCCTAGTCACCTAATCACCTTGGCATTACAATTCTTTTCAACGTGACAGTTTTATCTACTTTAATCGGGTCATACATTAATTTCGATTAGAAATATAAGGGAAGCCGTTCCCAACAGAGGTATGTATAAATTATAATGCAGAAAATTCTTGTAAATCATGCAAATGCAAAAAAATTCAAAGTTGGACAAGAGTTTAAGCCCGACAAAACCTACCTCTATTTCATGTTAACAGAACAAAGACATATAAAGGACAAGATGGCACATAGGAAAGCAAAATATCAATCTCATAAGCAGTAAATATATAGAATAAAAATCAACAAACGAAGGCCGAGCAAATCTTATAATTTAAAGAATGACAAGGAAAAATTAAAAAGAAAACAATCAACGAGGTTGGTCGGTGAAGAAATTTCATAGTACTCCATAAAACCCAAAATGGGCTTACTGCTGGTTACAACCCACACGTTGCACTCCAGGCTCATCGTCCTCGTCTTCATCATAAGCTTCCTGCTGTCTTTGATACTCTTTTCTCCTCATTTCTTCTTCCATGTTTACATCATGTAAAATGGTTTCTTCACAATCATCCAAAGCCATATCAGACGAACTACTGCTTGCCCGACCAGAGGGTAAAATGGTCTCAAGAAGCTTGCACTTCTCAGGGGTCAACGCCCCTGTTTCTGGAAATGCAACATTGAAATGGATCACAAGCTTCCCCTTCATGAACGGTCTTTGCCACTGTGGCATTCCCTCATCGTTGATTCCTTTGTATTGATCTGTATATGTAAAAAACAATCAGATAACAAGATCGCCACTGCAGACTACCTATAAGTGCTTAAAATTTTAAGTCAAATCCATTTACAACTCAAAATTCTCCATCTTTGACCTCAAAAAGACAAACCATTTCAAAAAAGGAGATCAATAATGAAACTTTAAGAAAGAAAGTGTCTTTTATCCCAACCCTCAAGAGTCGGTAGAAAGAGTTGAATAGTGAAATTCAAGGGAAATAGTTTTCGATTTTCTTGTACCAGGTTTGATGACTTCTCCAGGGTTTGTTTTGATAAGAAGTTGTCTGTCATCAAGATGAGTAAGAACAAACTGAAAACCACAAAGAGCTTCAGTTAAGCTGATATTGTGTTCCACGTAAAGATCATCTTGTTTCCTCTTAAACTTTGGGTGCTCTTTCAATTGCAGTAAGAATACAATGTCTCCCGTAACAGTATCAGGCTGCAAGACAGATTAGTATTGCTCAAATCAGATGCTTCAGTCTAGATAAGAAAACAAAACGCTAACCATGGATTGCAAACACACTATACCCACACAAAATGTGAAATACAGCTTTATGCGTTTAATTTATCATCCAAATTTACTTACAGCTTCATCAGCTTGACCTTCGAATGTTATCTTTTGACCATTTTGCATACCCTTTTCAACGTGAACTTCAAGAACCTTCTTCTCCTGTGTAACCTTCTTTCCTTTGCATTGTTGGCATCTATCTTTCTCATTAATTGATTCACCTGTTTGATAGAACATAATAGAAGACTCATGAAAGTAGAAAATAAAAAAATTTGAAAGATGCACATCTGCAAGGATTCAGTATATACCAGAGCCTCTACATTCAGAACAAACATGCTGCATTTGTTGGATCATTCCGGGAGCAATTTGACGAGTTGTGACCCTCATCCCAGAACCTTGACATCCATGGCATCTCGATGAAGCACCGCTTTTCGAACCTTTCCTGTTATATTGCAATGATTGCATGCATACATCAGATATTTACTTATGATATCATTATCACACATGATGCCCTTGACCGGACTTGGCTAAAGTTAGCACATTGAATGGGCTTGACAGGTTGGTAGAAGGGTCAATAATTCAATATTGGTTTGGGTCAAAATGGATGACTGATAGGTTCGGGTCAAGCGTGCCTGTCAACAATTTTTCGTCCATTTCTTTTTCGTTATATATAATTCCCGTTTTAAATTATATTATATAAATTATACTGTTAAAATGATAATAATAGTTTTAAATAGGCATATATTAGAAGGTGACCCGTGACCCCACTACAATGTTAATGTGACTTTAACTAACCTAACTGATATTGGATATGGACAGTACTAATTTTAGTAATGAACCCACTGGAAAAAAGTTTCATGCTCTGCCCCGGATGCCTTTCAAGTACCTTTAGACCTGTTTGGCATATTTTCTACCAAGTTAATTGCTTTATAGTACCCATTTGCTTAGTTAGGTATAAACATATAACCCAAGCCGGCCCATTGGGGAAAACTATTTCTAATAGATCATTGACAGAGTGTTTCTGATGTACCCTTTACACTTTTTGCACAAGATATTTCTTGAAAGGGAGAGTTTCTTTGTAGTGCCATTATAAACTTCCTCCAAAGAAACCTTTAGGATCTGTTTTACGTCTTCTCCTTGCTTCTTCCTATTTCTTGAACTACCACCGCCTAAATATAGCTAAATTAGTTAGCATAACAAAACAATAAAAATATAATAATAAAAAAACAAAAATTAAAATTAAAAACTGGAGTATATCATGAAAATTTATAAAGGACCTAAAGAAAAACCTCACCACCAAATCCTCCTCCAAAAGCACCACCACCAAAAAACTGCTCGAAGACATCAAATGGATTTCCAGAGGAGCTGCCGCCTCCTCCCATTCCCTCTTTCAAAGCATCTTCACCGTATTCATCATATATTTCTCGTTTTTCTGGATCACTAAGAACTTCATACGCTTGAGACAATTCCTTGAACTGAAATTTTTTTAGTTTAGAAATAAAACCAGAGGGTATCACAACATCCTCTAGCGTTCTGATCATGCTTATGCAAGGAGGTGTATAAATATGCATTTTATAATAATCGTAAGAAATTAAACAATTTCCAGAATATAGAGTTTTAAAAATGGTTGTGTTGTTTAGAGTTGTAATAATCATATTATCAGTTGTTTTATTGGTTGATAAATTCCGAATATCTAAGTAAGTATAGATCAAACAGCCAAAAGGACACACTTATAAATTGCTGAAAAATCAGAATCAACAGATCTTTTTTATCACCTGTGAATCAACAATTAGTCAACAGTTCTGCATTTAGTTGTCCTCTATAACTCCAACGATTATCCTTTTTTCAACACAGTAGTATAATTAACAATCAAGTAATGCTATATAGGCCTACTTACGTAGACCTACAAGTAAGCCTAATATTCTAATTGGTTGAATTTTTTCTCTCTTTTAATCTCATCCAAATCAATTTTTTAAGCCTACCAATCACATCTTTAGGTCTATATTTAGTCATGTATATTAAGGCCTACCAATCATTTTCCTTAACAATTTAACAGTAACAAAGAGGTTAAAAGTCTTAAAATGTGGTAAGAACAAAAGGTATGTAAGTAACTTCGATTTTCCTTAAATAATTAGTTCAACTGCTGCTTGTATAAAACTCATTACTTAAAACTCACTATAAATTGATTGTCTCATCTTGGATATAATTCACAAAAATCAGATATTCGACACTGAGCATTTATGACTCACTAGATATTGATTATCTCAAATAAAATTTACAAAAATCAGATAGTTTGACTATTACATCCCAGAAGACCAGATACATGGAATATAAATCATAAGAATTCACCTTCTCGGGGTCTCCACCTTTGTCGGGATGATTCTTAATGGCAGCCTTCCGGTATGCCTTCTTCAATTCATCTGGAGTTGCAGTCTGTGGAACACCAAGAACTTCATAATATTTTGAACTATCACTCTTCTTAGGAACACGGCCGAACATGATGAAGGTGACTGAAAACTAACACTATAACAAGCAAAGAATTTTGAGTAATTAGATACGGGTATTTTTGTTAGAATACGCAGGAAACCAACTACATAGTACAAAAAGAGGCATCCTCAAAGAACTCCCAACTTAAAAAACATAACGAATGATTAATAAGGTGCTTACATTGAAAAGCAGATGCAACCAAACAAGAATAAATATACTCCATACATTAAATCCATATAAAATAGTAATAGTTGTATTACAATGAAATTCTTGCAAACACTTTGTTACGTTTATATAACTCTGAATATTGATTTAGTAATATTGGCGTGGTACCTAGCAGTTGATAACTTTACCTTTTATTCTGAAATACAAGTAATTTGCATTTTAAACCAGTATGCTTAACATGTTGGCAACAACCAACGCACAACTGCAAGACACACACACACACACACAAAACTGCAACCAAACTTACAAGTTCCAACCTAGGTCGCTAAATAGTAACGCTTGTGTCTTCTTTTTTCAGTTACATCTTATTTTTACTACACCTTGCATTTTTGAACACAAGTGATGAACTCATTGTAAACTTTTTGCCTTTATTGTCGAACAAAATCACAACACTATTTACATTACAATTGATGTAATGTAATACCTCAAGAAGTATGAAAATTAATGTTTTTCAAAAGTTTGTATTTTAATATAAGTAGTGGGGTTGAAAACATAGAATATGTAAATAAGAAAGTTTAGGGAGCCGGGGAAAGGCCAAGTACTTGTTTCTACATAAAATTGATGTATTATATCAGATATAAATCAGACAAGGATTAGTTACAAATTTACAATAAAGACCAATAAATTGACGAATTGTGTAAAATCAAGCCCCATTAACCTTGTTACATATGAAAGATTCAAAACCCTATAATTATCGCAAGAAAATTAGAGGCTCAAAGTCTGATAGGTTTGGCAAGTTTGGACAACGGTTCCAGGTATCTTTCCGAGGCAGATCTTCATATTGACTTGGTTGTTAATACTTATTTACGTTCTATTATGATTAAAAGTATAACTTATAAAATGATGATGACCCACAAACCATAAAATTGATAGAAGACGTTGTTAGGGTGTCACACCAAATACCGCATGGGAAAAGGAGAAAGATTTACGATATGCACTTCAAATTTATTGATGAAGCTTGTCTTGTTATTTTATGCTTACGACATTGCTGAAAGAACAAGCTAAGAATATCATTTAATTCGTTTTGACTTACACACATAAGGTAGCTCATTCATGAAAATCATCAGTCAATGTGTTTCACAGACCTAGTTTTTTTATTATATTAACTAATAAAAATAAACTAAAGTTGACGCTTTACATATGAATCATTGTTTAACTGGTGTTTCCAGGTCACCATCACTTCATTCAATCTGCTTATAATCACAAAATAGCATGCATAGAGTTGAGGTCTATATATATAAAAATTCGATTTGAAGATTTACCTAAAAAGGTACCTTAGCCAACTATCCAGATTTGTGAGACCCTAGTACCCTATCTAAATTTACTTTCGGTATGTAAGCCATTTCTCACAATACTTTTTAGGTTTCCACCAACTGATCTCATACAACTAAATTGGGTTCTAGCATTACTTTTATGTATGTAGTTATATGAACCTCGGTCCTTATTGTATAACCAATGTTCACTATCCATTCAAACTCTAATTCCAGATATATTATCATACACACAATACATGACTCTAGGTTTTGCTTTGGCTACAGTTAATATCCGGCTTCCTAGACATTCCAAGTCCGATAAAAAATACATTTTCAACTCCAATTTTTACCTTAGTAGTATTTACATCTTTAAGAAACTTAATATAAACAAAGCATAGAACGTATAAATGCTAACAAAGCCTTTGGTTTGCAAATATCTGTATGATGAATCTTAGTGAAGGGTCAGCTTTATTGTAATTTGTGTACATCCACATTATCAATAACCTCTAATCTTAGTTCTTTAGTTTAGCATTCTTGTTACCCAAAAACCTTCAAATTCCAATACACACCCAAATAAAATAATATATACAATCATAACTTAGTATCAAAGGCTCAAAGCAGGATCTTCACACACATAATGCATTTCATTTTGAATAAGCTGATTACTATGAGCTTGTGAACTTTTTTGTGAAGAAATAGCTAATAAGCTTAAGCTCAATATTTGGGGCTTATTATTGAAGCTTATATAAGCTGTATAAATAAGCTAATTCAAAATCAAATATACTAATATAAAAACGCCTAAATTTATCAATAGATAACCTAATTTACAAAGCACCAGGCATAATCATATCATACATCAAATAGCGCATTATATAATAGCGAGAGATGTATAAAAAGCTAGAACTCATCAATTAAAAAATAATAAATTTACGAAAATACTAAAATTTAAAGCAATTGATGATACGTACCTAAGAAAGGGATCCGAATTTGTGTTGGAGAAGAAGATGGCAGGGATCCGAATTATAAAGGCAGAAGGTAGAAGAAGAAGTAGGGCTTGCTATTTGTTTGGTCGGTTCTGACGGCCTTTAACGTTGCCCAATCAAAAACCTAGGGTTGCTTGAATTAAGCTATTTTTATTTGTCGGCCCACTTTCAACCATTTTCTCTATCACTTCTGATACCCAGTGATTCAAAATGATTCATAATCGATTATTCACTGTCATCAATGACTAATCACTTCATTTTCAGAACGTCACATTTTATCAATATACCATTATTTCTATAAACTAAACAAATATATATATATATATATATATATATAGGCGGCCCACAATTTTAAACCGATTTAAAATCAGTTTGGCGATTAAAAAAAGAAGTAATTGATAACCGATTATACCAATGGTACGGAAATGTAATCACTTGCTAATCGGTTACTAACCGATTGATACCCAATTATACCAATAGGAGGGGCCTTATGTGATCTGAAACGTCCTAACTTTTTTTTCCTAATAAAACATTCTTAGTTTAAAACTCATTTAACAAAATCCTCATTTTCTCAAACGTGTTAATTAAAATCAACACAACACAACACTACTTATTTAAACTCAACCACAACTCTTTCAATATAATTACACAACTCAAAGGTACCATTATAACTCATTTTATAATTTATTTGTTCACTTTGACTCAAAACGAAACTTTTGCAAACAAGCTATTAGTACGCGATCGCGTACCATGTATATATTAACCAATGTCCTCGTTTGAGTATTTAATACACGAACTTATAAGTGCTATGCGATCACATATACGACTCATGTACGCGAACTTGTAAAATATCACGTGATCGCGTAAACAACGCATGAAAGCTACTGTCTTTAATTTAGTGTATGGTACGCGATCTGCTAGCCAATACCCGATCGCGTACCAACCCATTTTCTGGAAACATTTCTGCATATTACAACACCTTCAAGACCAAACTTTTACTCACATTTTATAACCAAAACAACAACTTTAATTGCAAATTTAACCACTTCCAAATCGACAAAATATACTTTCTCAAACCATTAAAGACTTGTTTCATCAACATCAACAACTCAAGTTTACAATTCTAAAGTCAACACTTTCGACAAATGACACCATCACAATTTTTAATACTATCCAATAACTCACTACTTAGTGTTTTAAATTACAAACACTACAAAACTCATTTTTAACGCAACTTGACCCATTTCCAAACAAAGCTCGATCTAACCCCAACTTCTATAAACATCAAGTTTTAACTACAAAATATGATCATACTCAAATGACCATTTGATTTCTAAAAATGGGGCTTCAATATATATCACGAGCATGATTTGATAAAAAACGACTGACTTAATAATGCAATAGCAAGTCCCACCAACAGTCGACCTTGGCTTCTCGCCCAAATAACCCTTTTACCCTACTTAAAATACCTATACAAATCAATAACAACAAACAGGTAAACCTCATGTTTAGTAAGTAATGGAAAGTAAATACAACTACAACTACTACAAGTGTTGATCATACTCAAATGATCAAGCTACAACAAAATATAGATCATTCTCAAATGATCGAGCTACAACTCAATTAAGGATATCCTCAATATTTCAATATTACTCCTACTCAAAGGAACACTACAATGGTGTCAAGGTATAAACAATGAGATTTCTCAAGCCCCATTGCTATCCATGAATCTCCCATTCTACTCATACTCTTATGACATACTCAAATGTCATTTAATCAACTTTTTAACCCATCACTAGTTACACATCATCACTCAAGAATCTCAAGTGTTGTCTATTAATGAATCCCTCCCCCATTACTTACCTTGCAAAGTTTGTTTAGTTAACTCTAGCAACTTCTTGACTCTTTAATGGACCTCGAAATGAAAGATTAAGCAATTAAAATTTTAAATACTCACAATTGTTGATTCAATTTGTAATCTTCTTCTCCTTGCCTTATTCCCTCTCTTTCGAGTTCTCCACCACGCACCACACTCTTTTGGAATCTTGAATTGATTAAATTTCAGATTTTCAATTAAACAACACAAACCCCTCCTAACTCCTTTTTAGTAGTTTACCATTCCAGTCCCGCGAGATGTTATTTACATTCATACCACATAACTTGTTTCTCGCTAGTAGTTAAATCACAAACTCGATATTTGTATTAAACACCAAACACGAATCTAATAATTTAAAAAACTCTTTTAGTTTAAATCACGTACTTATAAAATTTTGGGTGTTAGATGATCACTTTGTAAAACTTTACAATGTTTTAGCGGCATTTTTAATTATTTGTTTTAATAAAAAACGACAACCCATAATTTTAGTGTAATTGTATTTGTTCGGGATTAAATGACATTTTAAATTCAGTTATAGAATGAGTCAGAGCGTAATGCACACTTGCTCAAACTATTTTTGAACCACCACTTATTAACGAAGTTAAGAGGTTGCGCTTTGTGCGGGATTTAGGGGCCGTTTTCCCGCCATAGCAAACAGGCATAGTGTCTATTTGTGTGAAAAGTTGTGATTGTTTGCTTCTTGCCAAACGATTTTAACCATCAAAATGATTCTAGATAATACATAATCATCTAGTTCTCATTTTGACACACGAAAAAACACGTTTTTACTTAATTTATCTGCCAAGATAATTGTCTTCCTTACCTTATCGCAGTAAAGATTTCGTGAAGTTGAGTTATTGAAAAATCAAAATATTTTATTGAAAAGTGTTTCATACACGAATCAAAAATATGTTCGATTTTATTATTACCCCCCTCATTAAAATTCTCAATTGGAAAGTACTCCGTAGTTCGTATACTCAAGAATAAGATCGTTGGTGTTTAAAAATGGTAAATCAAAATTTTATTGTATTTCTAGAACATTAACCTTAAAATGTGACATCAATCAACTCCCTTTTAATACAGAGATATCTTCACCCTCGCTTTGAATACAATATATATCGATGATATTAAAAACCTTAGTATTTCAGTTAATAAAAAAAGGTCATTGCTTTTGATTAGTTTAGACTATCACAAAACAAAAATATAAGTGATATAAGACCATCCGTAACCATAACACCAGAACGCTATATTATCAGGTGCTACATCAGCGTCACATCAGCATCACACCATAACACCAGAACGCCTGTAATCATAATGCCAGAATGCCACTTTTTTAACCCATTCTGGGACCCACCCACCCACTAACTAACTAAATTTAATTTTCTTTTATTTAAAATACAATACAAAACAATCTAATTAAAAACACAATACACCACAATAATTAAATAAAATGAAATACATTAATTAAAATAAAATGAAATACATTACTTTTTTAAAATAAAATACGATCCTAAAAATTAAAACGTTACATTCCTAAAAATTACCCCGTTACAATCCTAAAAAATAAAATGTTACAATCCTAAAAAAATAAAACGTTACAATCATAAAAATCTAAACACACTAAAAACTACTCGTCGTCATCCTCGTTTTCCTCGTCGGCATTTGGGTTTGAATTTGGGATTTGGGTTTGAATTTGGGTTGGACATGGTGATGAAAGTTGTTAAAATGGTTTGAGAAAAAAAGATGAGGAATGGAAATGGTTTGGAAATGGGTTGATGAAGGTGTAGTATATATAGGAGGATAGGTTAGGTGGGTTAGAAAAGAAAAAAAAAATTAAAATATGGCCGTTGGAGCGTGGGTTGGTTTTTTAATTTTTTTTTTTTTTTAAATCTGTCCGTTGCATGGTGTTATTTAAAAAAAAAAAAATTTTTCATATATAAACCGGTAGAGAAAAGGGAAAAGGAAAAGAAATTTCAGTGGGCCGCACGACAACGTGTAAAATGCCTCGTTACCTGACGCACAACGCCTGCCAGAACGCCACGTTACAGGCGTTCTGGCGTTCTCGTGAGCCACAACGCCAACCACGTATTCGCACTACAGATGGTCTAAAGATGAAAGAATATATATCAGGAAATGGTTTGTTGAGATGTCATCGCATTTATTGATGTAATGAGTAATGACATACATATAGATTGTCGCTCATCAATCACCTTTACACTTTATACCTACACTTCCTACTCTTGTAGTGCAGACAAATTAAGATAAAGATCCAACTGTTGGTACACTTCCTTGTCTGGATCAAGACCTCCTCTCATCTCAAGTTTCAATTGCCAACGAAAATATAGTCCAACTTTACCATGATCAAGGTGATGACAGTTTTCTTAACTTGAAAACCTCCCATCTTTGTTCGGGGGTTCAGGAACACGAAATTTGCAACCGAGCTAGAAAAATATTCAATATGCAAAAGAAAGAAAAAAGAAATATAAAGATATATTAAAATTAAAAGACAAGATACATATTGAGTTCAAATCTGATAGCATTAGGGCTAGTCTTTCGGCCATCTCAAAAAGAAGAACAAAGAACAAGCAGACTTGTGTTAGTGTAGGTTTAAGTGAGGTTAGCAACGATGAGTGCTCCGATGAGTCGATGACGATGATTTAGACACGAGGCATCAAAATTTCAAGAGTCTAGGGAAGTCGATAGGCATTTCTATTGCTGAGAACAAAAATAACATGTCAAATGGAAAAACATTTGAAGAGTTTATTGAAGATCTTTCTCACTACAACAAAAAAACAATAATGGTTATAACGATCCTAGCATTGCTTTGGTCTTCTACATCAAGAACCACTTTAGGTTATGTTTTTGGGCAATTTCAGTTTCGATGTGGATTCATTCATTGAAGTGTGTGTTTCTTAGTTCATTGTTGTAGCCAAAAGTGTATCAATTGCTTCATGTAGTCCATTTCATTGATCACGGGCTTTCGTCGCATTTGGTCTTTTTTTATTTAATTTGATCACACTCACTTTTATTGATGTAATTCTCGAGCTCTTCTCAACTTTTGTTGAATCGAGTCTCTTTATTTATATATTTCTAGTTTTTCGCCAAAAAAAAATAAAAAAAATCTTCATTTGTTTTGGTAACGCTAGTAGAGCACGAAGATTGTTCACAATTGTTCTTTTGTGTTTTGGTAAGAACACTGATGTTGAAAAATGAAGGATGTTGAGTTTTCACCGTTTTGTGAGTAAAAAAGATACATCGCATAGCAACATCCCAGTCTGAACAGCGATCGGGAATGTTGCCGCGGAGTGACATAACGCCGTCTGACAGTGTTTACATGATCGGAAAGTGAAAAAAAACCCATTCAGTACATTCTTAAAAGCTAGTACTATAAACTTATCGATCTGGATCATATCGCAAGATCTCAGTTATTAGTGACACTTTAGTTCCAGACAAAATATAAACGCTTATTTTTACAAACAATATGGCTAATAGTTAAATACGTGTTTATTGCGGGAAAATGATGGATGCTGTAAACGAGATGAACACAATTGCATTTTGGATAGTATTTGCAATTTACATATGAAAACTTATTAATCATACATCGTATATACCTTGTTTTATGAACACAACTTACTAATCATAGATTCAGTTGTACGCAATGTTTTAAAATCCGATTTTCGAGTTGACCAGGTCTAAATGTCGGGTTCGGTTCAACCGGTTGAACTGTTGGGTCAACCGGTTTGGACATTTTTGTTATTTATATTAATTTATATTTAATTTATGTCACCCATCATAATTGAGGAGTCTATATGTAAGTTTAATAGTCTAAGACTTTCAAATAAACGATATGTACATCGATAATTCTGACATTTACAAGAATATTAGCGTAATATTCACACTTTATAAGCATATGAGCAAAATTATCGCTTTTCGCAGTTAATTGGTTAATGAAAAACTTTAAAAAGAAAAAAATGTTTACCCGTCGGGTTCCGGGTCACCGGTTCGACCGGAAAACCTGTCGGGCCAACCTGAGTCGGAAACCACTTAAAATCCACTCCTAGTTGACCCGGTTAGATGCTCGGGTCCCGGTTCAACCGGCCGGGTCAACCCGGGTTTCAAAACATTGGTTGTACGTAAGATGCGTTCAATTATTATTATTGTTTTATATTTATTTTTATTTTACAGTGTATTTATTATAATTATAAATATTTATTATTTATATAATAATAGTTAAAATAAGTGAAATACGTACCTAATAAAGTACTCCATCCGTCCCATTACAAATATCCACTATTGACTTTCTGAAATCTTTATTTTTCAATTTTGACGTTAGATATTTTTGTTTGTGTTATATAATACTTGATGAAAATTATATCACTGAAAATACATTTAAAACCAAATTCATTCATATATTTTGTATCAAATATTATATAACACAAACATAAATATTTATGATCAAAGTTGTAAAATAAAGACTTTCAAAAGTTAATAGTGGACATTTGTAGCATTTTCCTTTAATTTGATAGCCAACAAACCATTAGGTTCGTGGTAGGCTCTATAATCTAAAACTGTGGCTACCAAATGATAATCTGATTTCAGTTGTAATGGTCAAATTCAATTGTTCAGTGCACCAACCGAAGTTGTGCATGCTCGATTAGCCAGTAGCCCACCTTAAATGACTTACTATGTACACATGAGATTTACCAATTTGACTATTGTCAAACGGACTAGCCCGGCTGATATCAACTAGAAACTAGACCAAGCTAGGATCGACCTGCACAAGACCAAGCATCAAGGTCGGATGGACCATGGTGCAATCGACATGTGGACCGATTGTCGAAAATAGAATCATATATACTCAAGTATTTAGTATTGGATGGTTTGATGACAATGAACAAAATTATAAAGATGCGAATTAATTTACCTTTGGTTACTGGGGTAAGATTTTTTTAGATGATATAAATGCCAGACAATATGTTTTCAAAGCTGAATAATCATAAAGAGATATATATGTGGTCGATAATAATGAAATAAATTTGATGTGTATAGTTAATTAAATTTACTTGATTACCTCTAATGTATATGATTACCTCTAATGTATATGTCTAGTATAAAAAGATGTGTAAAAAGTAAGGAATCATAATAGCAAAAAGTATATTCTAATAATTATGTTTCTCTAAAATGTGTATTTTTTTATGTGAGGACAATAATTTTGAGATGAAGAGAGCATTATATTTTACCGTCATGATTAATTAAAGAGGTATATTTTTCATTAACAGATATATTGGTTTTTTACTTGTATGCTAACTGGAAGGTGTGTTTAGCACGAAGCTTTTTGGGGCTCTTAAGGGCTTCAAATTCCATTTTTAACAAACCTCAGTCCATAAACCTTGTTTGGTAACACAACAAAAATTGTATTTTCTAAAAAAATAAGTCTCCATAAGCTCTTAAACAAGAAACTTTTTGAAGTGATATTAATTAAAAGTTCAAGTTCTAACTTGAGCTCCAACTCAATGTCATTGTTACCAAAAACACATGAAATATGAACTTTTTTGAGACTTTTCAGTCCAAAGACAAAATAGCTACCAGGGAGATCGAACATGCATGGTTCATATATTCTACTAATAATAATGATTTATTTCATCGTTTGTGTTTTTTAATAATTAAACCAATTCACACTTTGCATTTCTTACCTACTATGATATTCTTACATATATTATATTTATTCATCATTCATTATTTTGATACATATAGGTAAGATGTGGACATTGAAAGGTGCTATTTTTTATTTATTTATGAATTTATTTATTTGTTTTAACAAGAAAGATGCTATTTGAGTATATCACCGGTCCAACCAGTTTCGTAGGTTGGAAGCCGACGAAGGTTACAAAAGAGACGTGGTTGCCACGAGCTCATCGCTTGTTTCGTCTGTTTGCTTTCTTCGGTTGGCCGACAAAAGGGAGGATATATAATAAATGTGGAATTCAGCTTATATAATGTATTGTAATTTTTATTTAGTGTATGTAAATGTAGGTTTATATGTAGATGTGAGAAACAAAAATGGAAGTGATGAAATAACTATTGGTACCTTTGTGTTTATCTTTTGTCGATTTTGAATGTGCTAGTGTAGCACAACTGCACAACTGACGAAAGAAGTAACCAAATGAGTGATCTTAAACAACTCCTCTACCATGAAAACAGGAATTGAATTGTCATTTATTGAATATAAATAAAATGGATAAAATAAATAATAAGATCATGTAGTATATAAAAACAATGTTTAGGTTGAAACTTATGTGAAATAAATAAAATAAACTAATCGATAGGTGTTGGTTAAAATGAATGCCTAGAGAGCATTTATTTTTATGTAGGTCTACATATAAGCATAAAAATGTGATTTTTTTAGATGTTAAAAATTGATCGGCTGATATTAAAAGATAGAAATAATTCAACCAATAAAAAATAAACTTGTTTTTAGGTGTGTCTGATCATATGTATCATTACTTTTATTTTTATATATAGACATATTGATTCATTTGATTTGATTTCTCGTATCAGTTTTCATCAAAATGGCAAGAACGCCACACATAGCTATTCTTCCGAGTCCGGGAATGGGTCACCTTATTCCGATGGCCGAGTTCGCTAAGCGACTCGTCCAACACCACCATATCCCCGCCACTATCATCATCCCTACCACCGGAACTCCACCCAAAGCCCACATCTCCGTTGTAGAATCTTTGCCCGAAAACGTCCACCATTTGTTTCTCCCACCGGTTAAGGACTTACCGGAGGGTGTCCGGCCAGAGATTACGATTTCCTTTATCATGAAAAAAAGTCTTGAAAGTGTCCGAGATGCTTTGAAGTCTTTGACATCAAAAACTATGTTAGTTGCTTTAGTCTTTGACATGTTTGGACATGATTCAATGGAAGTTGCAAAAGAGTTTAATCTTTTAAACTTTTTGTTTTTTCCTATGAATGCTATGGCTCTGTCTTTTACTTTTACATTGCCAAAACTTGATCAAGAGTCTTCTGGTGAGTATAGAGATTTACCTTACCCGGTTCATGTACCGGGTTCTGTTAGTTTTCATGGGCGAGAGTTAATGGCCCCGGTTCAAGTCCGGACCGATGAAGTATACAAAGGCTATCTTTTACTCTCCAAGAGACTTACTTTGCTTGATGGTATCATGGTAAATAGTTTCGAGGCGTTAGAAGAAGAAACCATTCGAGTTTTGAGGTGTGGGACGGCAGGGAAAACGCCCATTTACCCGATCGGGCCATCGATTCAGTGCGGCCCAAGTGATGGGTCGGACCAACATGAGTGTTTGAAGTGGTTGGATAGTCAACCTAATGAATCTGTGGTGTTGGTGTCTTTTGGAAGCGGTGGGACCCTTTCATTGGAGCAAGTGCATGAGCTAGCCTATGGGCTCGAGATGAGTAACCAAAGGTTTTTGTGGATACTAAGAAGCCCTAGTAAGGCTTCAAATGCTTCCTTTTTTACTGCCTGTAGCGAGAATGACCCTTTAGCGTTTTTACCTGAAGGATTTCTCGCTAGGACAGTAAAAAGGGGTATAGTTGTACCATCATGGGCTCCACAAATCGAGATATTGAGTCATAAGGCAACGGGTGGGTTCTTGACTCATTGTGGATGGAACTCGACCCTAGAAAGTATAGTACATGGTGTGCCGATGATTGCCTGGCCTCTTTATGCCGAGCAACACATGAATGCTAAAATGATGACCGAAGCACTTGATCTTGCGTTAAAAACTGAAACCGACGAAAATGGAATCGTCCGAAAAGAGGTGATCGAAAAGGTTGTGAAGGAGTTAATGGAGGGAGATGAAGGGAAAAAGATATCAAAAAGGTTGAAAGAACTAAAAGTTGCTTCCATCAAAGCTCTAAGTAATGGAGGGTCATCTATGGAGTCGTTGTCTAAAATTGCTCTCAAGTTGAATAAATGAGCATTTTCTTTTGCATATACTACCGTAATAATATTGTAACTCTTGTAGTTTGCACGTGTTGATATTTTTTATCTTATAATTAATGAATGATGCTTGTATTTTGGAAATTTTGTGTGTAATTCTCAATAAGTCCTCGTATTTGGAAGAAATATCAATGTACTAGTTAATTATTTATCAAATAAAGTATTTTAAGGGGCTTATACACTCCAATTAACATATATATAATTCTATTGCGGTAATCTTAATCTTAAACCCTTATAAAGCATATCCATCTACACCTTTAAATCTTACCGGTGTTATATTGGAAATGTCTATTCTACCCCTTTATCAAGTCACTATTTATGTCAATTATATAAATTTAATACTCAATCAATTTAATTAAGATGAAAAATATTTATGTGATATTACTATAAATAAACCAATTATTAGTAAACTCATTAGTAAGTCCAACAAATTTATGTTAATTATTAAGAAAACCTACCATACAGAAAAAAATAGTTAATTTTATCATATTATTTGTTGATCTGTATATATATGATAAATAAATATGGATGGTTACATCTTATATGATAAAACATAAGTTTCAAAAGTTTTTATATTATAAAAGCTTTTCAATATTTGTTTACTCTCAATCACATTAAAACCCTTATCGACTATTACGACTATCATTGATCTACCGATATCCTCTAAAACAAAATGTCATATCCCGCTGTATAGCGCGGGTTTTATACTATTTAAGAAAGTCGTCAATCAGTTTTTTGGCGAAGCAAAACACATAAATTATGTTAAGTTTTTCGTATGTACAGAGGAGACCAAACCATAATTATGTTATATGCATAATTAATTTATAACGTTTAGACAATGACAAGAAACAAATTAACCGACACAAATCAACTGACAAGTTTAAACGAGTATGCACTTGGCAACTAATGTTACTCGTCATTTAGCTTGACTTGAAATCCGTAAGCAATCGAGTAACTGATATGAGCCTTACTTGCAGACATATATGACAATAGGCATGCATATTATACAAATTATTAATTATATACTAACAGATGTTTGGCAACCAAATTTGAAATTTTGTAACCTAATATACATTACAATACACTAAGTTTAATTATAGTTGATGTCGACTTGAGACATTCATATGAACTATATAGGCAACTAGCACATATCTATGAAACAAATTACCGTATAAATTTTATCATATAAACTGTAAAAAAGAGAGAAATAAAAAGAGAGAGAAAAATAATTGATTTGAAATATACACAGATGTGGTAGTTGAATTTTAGAATTTAGATTGCCTACCCGGCCTGTAAATCTTCGGCCCACACCCCATTAATGTTGGGCCAACGTGTTTTGACGGATCTCACCAATGATTTTTCATCTTATTTTTAAAAATTACTACGCAGTACATTTTAACATACACCATAATTTGAATCCGGATCTTTTGTGAGTTGATGTTTAGGGCATTGATAAATACTAACGCATTTGTTTGTTGGGAATAATTATTAGTATGAGTATGATTATTCGGTGGAATAGGAATGTGTAGAATTTGAAATAGGAATGTGTATGAATTAAAATATCATTTAAAAGGTTTTATCATTGATTTAGGGCAAATTATACAAAACAAAAATTCGGTTGATTCTAGATTTTAGAAACCAACTATTAAAAGTATTGATAATAGAATAACTTTCGATTTTATGATAATTCTAGCAATATGGTACATCGAAATTCGAAAAAAGAAGCTAAAAGTGTGCTGAAATTGAAAGTTGATTTTTGTTATTAATATTAATCAGCGAATAGTTCGTTTCTATTTTTCATAATGTACCCATTAATTTAATAGGTTATTATTAATATAAGTAACGATGCATTGCTTATTCCAAATGGTTTTATTAAAAAACGTACCACATATTTATTATGCAACTATGTTAGCTTGAAAACTTTTGAAAGTATAATGAGAATAAACTTACTTCAAATTATATATCACTCTAACATATTGCTAATACATTTCTTTGCAGCATTCTAGGTATTTCAACTCTGTAATAGCCGAGCTTCAAAATTTATATCTGTATAATAATAATAATAATAATAATAATTAATAATAATATAATAATAATAATAATAATAATAATAATAATAATCATCATCTTCTTCTTCTTCTTTATCTTTATTATATATTAAAAGAAAATGTTAATTAGGTAATCTAATTTAATCTCAACCTTTAAATATTTTAATAAAATAATAATTAAGTATGAATCATTGATCTTTAATTGAAAACCATGATTACCCAAATAGTGGAGATGATGTGACAAAAAGTATAAATTGCCCCTATTCTTTAAATAAACAATCAATTTAAATCCTATTAAAATAATCAACATTTAATGTTAATTAGGTAATCTAATTTAATCTCAACCTTTAAATATTTTAATAAAATAATAATTAAGTATGAACCATTGATCTTTAGTTGAAAACCATGATTAACCAAATAGTGGAGATGATGTGACAAAAAGTATAAATTGCCCCTATTCTTTAAATAAACAATCAATTTAAATCCTATTAAAATAATCAACATTTAATGTTTTCATTTAATTTTTAACACTTAAATTAAATTAAATGTAATTTACTATACAAATTAATATCTAATATATAATTTTTTGTTACAAATGTAAACTCATAAATATGTTTTTTGCATAACTTGTATGACACATTAATGAATATTTGAATTAATTTTATCTTAAGATTATTTTAATATAACTACTAATGAAAAGTCATATGTTTTTTATAAATATAACTCACTTCAATCTTCTATATCTTTTATCATTTATACTAATATATAAAGAATTTACTACCAAATTTTTAAACTAAAAAAAAAAAGAATACTTAAAATAAATATACTATATTGTTAGATATGTTATTCAATATTTAAACATTTAAGTGACTTCAAGTAATTATAAAAGTTAATATTTTAATGTTTTATAAAGAATTTGCCCATTTGATTTGTAACAAAAGAGTATAAATTATTATATTAGTTTATATAACGTCAAATTCATAACTGCAAGCATTTTATAGTTATATTAGATATTTATTTCTTAATTTAATTAACTTTCAATTATTATAATTAGGGATTGAGATGTGGGTCGAGTTAAATTTGCGGGTAAAAAGTTAAATAATTATAAAAGTTAATATGTCAATGCTATATAGAGATGAGGTGATTTGATTTGAAACAAAACAGTAGAAATTACTATATTAGTTTATACGACGTCAAATGCATAACTGCAAGCATTTTAGAGCTATATTAGATATTTGTGTCTTGATTTTAATTAACTTTCAATTATTATAATTAGAGATTGCGATGTGGGTCGAGTTAGGTTTGCGGGTCAAAAGTTCACATTATAAACCCGAAACTAATGTGATAAATGGGTTCACGAGTTAAAAATAACCACCCATATACAACATGCATTGTGATGTTTGGCCGGTTAATCCGTTGATGTGGACTTTAACCCAAACTCAATAAGATATGATATACAAGTAGGGATGGCAAAAGATCCGAACCCGATGGGGATCCCTGAACCTCGCAATTTCGGATTAGTTTGGGGATTTTTTGGGGTTGGGGATAGGTAGTATCATCCCCGCTCCGCTCCGCCCTGATATATATATATATATATATATATATATATATATATATATATATATATGCAGGTGTGATTACAATATATGTATATATAATATTATTCTATATATACAAATAACTAATATATATCATAATAAATATATTTAATTATAGCTTTTTGAATTATTATAATATTTACAATATATCAATTGTCTTTGTTCACAATAACGCTTTAGTTATTATTTATTTATAGTGTACATGTGTAATTTTTCTAATGTTTTTAGTTAACTTGTGTCATCAACGAGGTCGATTACTATATGCTGTCTTGATTATGTTACTATTTGATTTTGAAATGAGAATGCCAATTCCGAATTTTGAGTATTATTAATAGAGAACGAGTACTAAGTTAGAATTTGAAGAGCCCATGTTTTTAACGAGGTACCCAATAAGACCCCGTTGAGATTTGGGGTCAGTCATTTCCCCAATGGAGCACCCCGACAAGACCCCGTTGGGGTTTGAGGTGGGGTTGGGGATTGCTTAGAATAATGGGGTTGGGGGTGACATCCCCGCACCGAACATGCCCCATTGCCATTCCTATATACAAGTTGACGGGTTGAGAACTAAAATGCAACTCTTGCTCATTTATTTCCGTGTAAAAGTTCAAGTTATGTCGATAATTATCACCACTAATTAGAATCATTAAATAATAAAGTATACAAAATAATGTACAAAATAGCATTATTATTTTACTATTTACACAAGTACGACATGTCGTTAAACAAATCCATCGTGAGTAAATCTTTTGTAATGCAGTGGCAAAACATGCACCTAATCAAATTATATGCAGAGATACACGATGAGAGTCATTTGAAACAAAATAATTAGATTTACCATTTTGATAACCGGCGTGATTTATCGTATTGTTCATTAGTGATGTCGATTCCGTTTCCAGGTATTGAAGTTTAAGTATTAATCACTACTTTCAATGATATAAACGTGCTTAATAATGTCTAAAACTACTACTAAAAGACAAACGTCTCCTTTAATTCAAAATCTTTTTCCAAAGTCGAAAAGTGTCAAATGATACGTTGTAACACCCCTCATTTTACTATCATTTAGTATAATATATCGGAAGCGTAAGTCCATATAAACCTTAATTGTTTACATTATTTTTAACAAACATAAAATATTCAAACTATTTCAAACCATAGTTTATCAACTCGGGGTTATATAAAACAACATATTACACTGATTTACACAAATCATTTATCAGAGTATTGCTCAGTTGTCAAACATTCCATTCCACTGCCACTGCCTTGCCCAGCCCTTTATCAAATCATGCCCTGCAAGGAGTAGTTAATGGGGGGGGGGGTTAGCTTAACGCTAAGTGAGACAGAACGATCACCAACAGTCCAACTCAGTAATAACAAATCAGTGTACAGCAAATAATCGTAAACATAGTATATCACTGAGTATCTATGGTTCTTGGGGAAACCTTCAGCCAAGAACACACACATAATATAATATCAAATACAACTAGCGTCAAAGAGGACCGGTGGTTCTTGAGGTAACACCTTCTTAAAGAACACTTTAAAACCAACTGCAGGCCCATACAGCGGTTTAACCGAATACTTGGTGCTATAACTGAAACAACACAGGCTACGACAATAACACTTGTACTAAGACCCTGCGTTATCCAACACTATAGCAAACCCAAGCCCAGCTCCAGGCTGGCCTCTGAATATCGTCAAAGCCCAAAGGCTGAATATCACGTGATCACATATTTATCATATCAGACTAACAGTCTATCCACATTATTATTACTAATAGACCATAATAATCATGGCAACTAAAACAATAGTAATAATACAATTACCCGTTGTAACAAACCTGTTACAACTAAATCAAACTGAGGGTTATCGATCCACTCACCGACTACCTCAGTTGTCCACTCAGTAGTCTAATGTCACTGAGTCTTTCTCCATATCTGAGAATACAATAGAATACACAAGTTAGTCACTTGTCTTAATATGAATATAACATCATACTAATGTAGTTACATTAAACAACTTAATTAAGTAACCACAACATGATTCATAAGCCCAATTTCAATGATATTACTCAAATCACTATTCAATTACAATTCTTATTTCAAGCTTATGAATAATCACATTAACCTTATTAGATCATAATCACTTATCAAGTTTACGATCATGAGGATCACAATATCATCTTAATCAACTTTAATTGTCACAACTAACATGATTAGAGCTTTAAGAAGCTCATTAAACTTCAATATCAATAATTCTTCATATAATCCATCATGATTGTAATAATCATCAAATTCTCAAGAACACTTTATGAACAATTAATCAAATTATTCAATTTCAAGTTAGGGCTTAGGTTTTAATCACAATTTAAGCACTAACTAACAATTCTAACATAATCATAATCTTTATTTCATGAAAGATTAACTAATCCCAAACTTTCTTCATGAACACATACAATTTCTTCACTTCAAGCTTAGGTTTTTATATATAATCATGATGTTAACATTAACAAACAATGATATCATCAATACAAGCCTTAATTTCACATCAATCATACTAATTTTATCTAATACACAAAAACCCAGGGTTTATATAAATCAAGAAATTGAGACTTACAAAGTAATTAGAAGGATTATAAGATGATTACTTCATGTTTTGGAAGCTTGAATCAGAGTTCTACCAACTCAATTTAACTCAAAAGCTTGTTTCACAACTCCATATATGTGCTTGTGCGTGGTGTAGTTCGGCCAGACCAAGAACACAGAAACAAAGGGTGTTTTAATTCAAGAACTTTGATGATTGATGATGCTTTAGGTGAAAACTAGGGTTTTGATCTTGTATTCCAGACTCACGAACTCACTAGAGTGTTTCTGAGGATTATCACGTATTTTACATCTATAACAGTTTAATATGTGTACTAGTTTTATCCCCTTCTAAATCTATTGTCTGGAACTTAAAATCATTTACAGGGAAACATTATTTTATTTTACCGTCAACTGAATTAAATTAAAACAATTAATAATTTACTAATCATAATAAATCTTTTGACTCTTTTACCCAATTATTTTCAAATTATAAATGAACCTATTCTGATACGCTAAATAATAATTCGCAATCAGAAAATATTATAATACTACTAGACCCGAGGAGTGGATGTTACAAATCTCTCCCCCTTAAAGAGATTTCGTCCTCGAAATCTGATCACACTTAATCAATCTTATTGTGACAGAATCACCTATTATTTCCATTTCAATTCATTATTAATATAGTTCTTATATATCTCTAACCACATAACTATTCATTACTAGGAACACACAAGATGTGGTTATAATTTAATTTACTTATGCATATCATCATTATACATATCTTTAATCAGACAACACCAAATGTATCTACATATATTTATTTAGATATATGTTATTTCATCAACTTACACACCACCAATGTGTATTACAATTGAATTCGTATAAACACATAATATCTATCACAAAATGCAATATCCAGCATAAAGGATAGTATTATTAACTATTTAATCATAATATATACACATATCAAACGTTACTTCCGTGAGCAACTTATAATTAAAATACACGTTTTCAATTCTTGTAAAGGTGATGTTGAAACCACAATCTTCAAAAAATAAATGTGTATCTTTTTTTCATTGTTTATCAATTTTGTTTTTGTCCTTCTATGTTAGTTCACATTTTTAAGCACCAACAACTTCATAAAATAATTATTAAAATAATATAATTTCTGGTTGTTAGCATCAAATGTAAATTCAAAATATAAATATTTATTAGTTTTACCAAACACACTGACCATATAGATATGACGGGGAAAAGATAATAAAAAAGTCAATTTGCATAAAAAAATGGTCAAATTAGAATATTGTATATTAGTACCGTATTACATTTTGTAACAACTTTTAATATATTTCAAAAGTGAGAAATTGAATTCATAATATTACCTTCTTATACAAGTGACTAAATATATACTATCTTCGTACTAAATAACTGTTCACATTACTATTACTATTAATATATATATTCTAAAATAATTGTCCACTTACATCAATTAAAAATAATTAAACATCTCATTTTACCATCATTTATTATTCTAAATCATATAATTCTTTAAATAAATATAATCAAACTTGAATTAAATACAAGAGCAATATTAACGTTTACCTAATCTATCTTAAGACCACTCTCAACTAGTGATTGAAACTGAGTGTATAGTTGGTGCCACCTCCGTGACACATTAGCATTCCACGCAACATCAGCACTTGTTGTCCAAACTGACTAACAAGTGTCAAACTTGGCTGGTCACCTCATTTTATAGAGCCTACATATATCAATATACATTTTTTCTATAAAAAGGAACAAACAAAATACTCTGTCCCAAAATTATTGTCAAACTTTTGACTTAGTGAATTCTTTCTTTTTCAACTTTGACCTTAAATATTTTTATTTGTGTTATGATACTCTATGAAAATTATATCAATGAAAATACATTTAAAATTCATTCAAAATATATATTTTACATCTAATATTACATAACACAAACAAAAATATTTAAGGTCAAAATTGTAAACAAAATATTCTTAAAATTAAAATCTGGACAATAATTTTTTTAAATTCCTCTTGCCCTTTCCACCTCCGTCACCAAATGTAACACACATTCCTCGGGTCTGGTAGTATTTTAATATTTTCTGACTTGAGATATTATTTAATGTGTCAGAAAATAGTTTTGGTATATTTATTCAACTAAATGAGGAAAAAAGTCAAATAATTTATTGTGACTAATAAATTATTAATTGTTTTAAATTAATATAGTTGACGGTAAAATAAAATAATTTTTTCTCGCAAATGATTTTTAAGTTCCAGACAATAGATATTAAAGGGGACAAAAATAGTATATATATATATATATCATAATATAGGTCTGAAATACCTATTAAACTTCAAAAACATTCCAGTAACTTCGTGGCTTGCGAGAGAAAGATTCAAGAACCCTAATCATCAAATTCTTGTGAAATCAAAACCTTCTTCCTCCTTGTTCTGTACGACCGAACCAAACACACCACAGGGACGATTTGTAAACTTGAAAATAAGTTGTGAGTTGAAATGAAGCTATATAACTATGAATTAAGCTTCAAAAACGTGATTTGGTTATCCTCTCATCATTATAAACAATTTATAAGTGTTAATTCTTTGATTCTTTAAAACTTAGAAAATGGGTTTTGTGGATTTGATGAAATTGAAGCTTATAATACTTGTATAATTGTTAGTTGAGGTTTAATTCATGATTATAAGTGAAACCCTAAGTTAGAAATGATAAATTGATTAGGTGTTCTTGAAGATTATGATGAATAAGATAATTATCATGGGTTACATGATAAATTTAGTATTGTTTATGATTTGGAACACTTAATTGATAATCAAAAAGTGAAGTTAGAACTTATGTAGTCAAGTATTCATGAGGCCTAATATAGAGTTTGATGAATTAGTGATATTTGAGGTAAAAAGAGCCTTGTTAATGATTATGAAATTTTGATGTTTAAAGTGGTTATTCATAATCTTGAAATGATTGTGTTAAAGTGCTATAAATTAGTAATCACCTATTAGATTGAGTTGAAAGAGAGAGTATCACGATAATTAATCATGATTAAGTGATAATTCAAGAACTTGGATAATTGAGTTAAATATGTTCAAACCAATGGGAATGATGGATTGATGATGATCAATTTTTTTTGAAAACGGCAAATAACACCTGCGGGCCAGTAATGGAGTATTATTGTGCCACCACTACCAGCCCATATATTGCCTCACCTAGGAAAAACCACCACAGGACTCGAACCCGAGACCTATGGGTAAAACCCCATGCATCACAACCAGTTGAGCTGGTGATCATTTGCTATGATGATCAATTAACTATGAAATTTATAGCTACTAAATGTGTAGTATATTGATGATTGAATATGATTAATTATGACCTAGTACGGATGATAATTGTAATATGATTATAAAAGTATTATATTAATACCATCCATTGAGATATTTGATTAAAATGCAAATGAGTGGTTATAATCGCTATTATAACTTGATGATTTCAATGGATTGATATTATGAGTTGAATAATGAGTTATACGTTATATGATCAGTTACTAACTCATTGTTTATTTAATTGTATTCTCAGATATGGAGAAGACTCAGTGATATTAGACTATTGAGTGGACAACTGAGGTAGTCGGTGAGTGGATCTTTAATCCTCAGTGTGATTTAGTTGTAATAGGTTTGGTTACAACGGGTATACGTATTATTACTGTTGTTGTTTGTCCTAACGATTTTGGTTTAATAGTAATAATACTGTTGATAGATTGTCTAGTTTGATATGTTGACCTGATTGAATATGTGAATATGTGATCACTTGATATTTGACCTTCGGGTATCAGTGTATTGGGGTCAACCTGATGGTTGAGTTTGGTTACTATTGTAAGACGAGATGAATTTCCTTGTACTAATCATTAATAGGAAATTAGGTCGTATGAGATTAGTACCAAACTATCGGTCTCGTCCGTTATGGTCATACAGATATGTACGGTAAGTGTTCTTGGAGAATCCCCGGGTATTATGGTATCTCAAGAACCACCGGTCCTCATTGTATTGAGATGTTATCTCATTGATATTGTGTGATATTGGTTGTGTGTTCTTGGCTGAAGGTTTCCCCAAGAACCAAGTATTTCATGTAAGATTGTGTGTTTACAATACTTGGCTGTAAACAGAGTTGTTATGCTAGGTTGGGCTGTTGATTATTTATTCACTCACTTAGCGTTGAGTTAATCCCCAAATTTATACTTCTTGCAGGTTATAGATTGTTATCGGGTGAGCAAGAAGTTGGACTGGATGAAATGTTTGAGGACCAGCGTTTACTTTGATATTTGATTTGTATAAATCCGTGTTAACTTTTGTTTGATATAACGCCCAAGTTGATAAACTATGATTTAAATTAGTTTGATTTTATAAGTATATTAAATGATATAACTTTTAAATGTTGAAATTTGAACTAACGCTTCTGATATAGTATATTTAAATGGTTGTAAAATGAGGGGTGTTATAACAAAAGTATGATCTTTTATGTTGACTTTCTTAAGAGTATATTGACTATCTTCTTTAATATTTATTACATGCATTAGCTCAATTTATTAAAATTAAATGCAGCAATTGAAAGCAACCATATTTTCTTTTCCAAATTCCTACTATATATTGAGTTCATATTAACTCTATCATTTGCCAACTCTCTCTTTCTTTCAATTAACACACTAAAAACACCACCACCACCACCCTAATATCATGGCTTCTTCCAGTTCCATCAAGTCACCAGCTGCGCAATCGAAACTCAACCCTTCCGCTGAAGAATGGAAACCGCCTGTTCAGGGGTCCAGGATGCTATTCATGACTCTCTCCAATGATGGTCCTGCCATTGATGAATTCGATATTGCACACTATTTCCAACAGTATATACACGTCACCTTTCTTAATTTTGAAACCATTTATTTCACAAACATTTTTACTCAACATAATCCATAAAGAATGATATATACATACGTTAAATCAAAATATTTTCTTCACAAAACAAGTTTTTGTATAGGTTTAAGAAATAAAATTAAATACTTGTCCACCATTTTCATTCCTTATAACCAGAGATCTAATAATTATCATTTGATGTGAGCAGGGAATACGGAGATTGCGTGGAAAATGTTTATATGAATTTTTCTTTAAAAGAACGTGTAGAATCTGGACACGTCCTATTTAGATCATCGATCTGGCCTGTTCTTGTTTTAGGCAAGTCTGAGAAGATCACTATCATAATTGAGGGAAAGAAAGTTGACTTCAAGCCGTTCAAACGTGCAACTTGAAGTTCTTTTAGAAGTTAACATGCTTTTTTGAACTTTGCTTTCTTCATGAAACTTTTGTCTTTGATGTTTCAAGAGTTATGTTATGTTTCGTTTTCAGTTTTCTCGTCTAAGTGGATTCCGAGTTAGTTAAATCTATGAAATCGATGTTAAGGTTAATATTGATCAATAAAATCTAAATCTTAGATAATCAATTTGTTCCGTCTAGCTTGTTGGATTGATGTTAGATCAGTATCATTTTGATCAAATCTGTGTACCATGATAATATCTATTATGTTGGTTGAAATGATTAAGAAGAAATTCATTTATGACTTTAATATCTATACATATAATATATAATTTAAGATATAAATGAAGGATTCATATAAATAATTGTAACGAATGCCATTAATTAATATTATGACATAATACCTTGATCAATCTAAATATATGTTTGCACCAAAAAGGATAAACATTTAAGTTGTATTTTAATTGAATAAAATAATACATCGCGTTTACTGGTTACTTGAAATCATGAGAATTGTTAAGCAATAATGTTGCTTGAGACATCTTCCTTTGGTTGAAGAACACGGGCGCGCTCTTCAATCAGTAAAGTGATTTCAGAATCCGAGTATTCTAAGGAGAAAAAGAGAATTCGTGATAGTTACGTTATAGAAATGGAACATCTGATTTGTAAATATATTTTTTTACGGCGCTTCATTCATGGAACTGTGTAAACCTTCACTAGACTTGTAAGTGTGTAAAGCGAATTTGCAACTATCGTTGTAAATAATACATAACCATGTAATTTTCCGCACTTTAAGTGTATAAATGTGTTACACTTGCGTAGTACACAAATTTACCATATATACTTGTATGTGTAAAACTGATTAGCAATTTCACATTCAGTTTCTCCAAGCAATAGTAGTTCTGCACACTTTTAAGTTTATGCACATACTCAAAATTTTCTTTTCACAATTAGCATAGATATATATGCATGGCTGGATATGTTGCGATGCTCATATATGATCAACGCGCGGGGTATTCTATTTTGGTCAATTTCCTGTACTAGTGTCGGAAAATGGTGTAGCCATTGTCATTTAGAATGAATTTGATCCAACTCATTTTATCAACAATTCTGCTAGCTAGCATTGGTTGAGAATAATTAGATTTCCTTTTTCCGGGGAAAAAAAGCAGAATAATTTGGATTCTGCCAACATAGTATAAGAGGCACTATAGTCTATATTAGTGTTTGATCCTTGAGTTGTTTTTCTCTGAAAGGAAGATGGAAAGTTAGTAAATTGAACTTATTGATTTAATTTCTTAAATCTGCTTGATTATAAGATGTTATTTTCTTTTGTGAAAAAGCGTAGTTTTGATTCCGAAATCACAGTGATGTAAAACTGCATGAATGGTGCATAGATATATATGCTTGTCAATGATAAAAAATGCTTTTTGTAATCCTGAGGGATTGGCTAAAATAGTTTGATGGCGCACATAAATTAAACATTGAAATTTCAATGTCGTCACAGGTCATGAGAATAGATCTGGTTGGCACAATAAATCAATGCTGTGTGCCGCACCAATGTTTCTCAAGATAGAACTTAGATCAGTTAGTGGACTTGGACAGCGATAAAAAAAGAATGTTTTATGCTCCTGACAGTTACAGATGAACAATAATACATTGGTTTGGATGGAATTCATGATGTATGTGTACAGTACTGCATGTTTGGCATGCTTAATCTTTAAGCTGTTACTTATTCAAGGTAGGTTAAGCTATCCATTTTAACACTGAGTCACTCTTTGTTCGCCATATATATATTGCGCTATACTTTTAATAAAGATGGATACTAGATGTTATCTGATAGTTATCATACAATTATGGAATTCGGAGAACAGTTACCTTTTATCTTTACATTCTCATATATAACAAAAGCAAAAAAAGACGATGCCATTTGTGGTGACAAAGAATGGCTGCAGCCTGCAGATAGTATCAGTCGTTTCTGGGCGATGATGTGGGTCGATCTGCACATAGAAACATGAACACCAAGTTCATACTGTGTTTTTTTTAAAAAAATATATATATATATGTTTCTTACCCTTGAAAGTTCAAAAAGTTAGATGGAAGTTGTTAGTTATGCATACCTGGAAAGTAAATTTTATCACAGTGCATACACTGGTCCCAAATCTTGAATTCTTCACTTCCAGTTCAGCACATAGATGGTATACATGGTCACTGTATATGAGCAAATTATGTTGAATAAATTATAATGTTTGGAGGTATATAAAGTTTTTAGCGCTGATAAAATAAAAATTCCGAACTTATAGCGTTTTTGGAAACCCATGTTTCAAATGCTAAAAGGAGCACTTAAAAAGCATAGAATATATTGCGTATTATATCCATCAAGATAGTAGGGATGAAGCCAGAGATCGAGTGTTTTCAAGACATGGAAATCTGGAAATCATTTCTTTCTATAGGATGAGATTGCTATATTATATATCTCCTGCAGAGATCAGGAGAAAGATTCCGCTTTATAATTAATATCTGTTGCGGCCATGCACCTATATTAAGAGGTATTAATTGTGCATCAGCCCTGCGCGCATAGTATTGGGGCATGTATACGTTTGTTTTTCCCAGACTACTAAGTTAGTTACATACTGAGTTCTATTCTGCTTCTGCATAATGTAACTGGGTAACACAGGTAGCTTCGCTTTAAGATGTATAAGCTGACAAGGTGAGGAGTTGGTTCATAAAAGTATTGTAAACCTTAGGTGTACATCATTTTGTTAATTATTTGTGTAACACAGGTTGAAATTTACTCAACTTTTTTGTTTTCTTAGGTTTCGGATTCAATGTGGTACTGCTGTTATTATGCTACAACAAAAGCTCGCAGCCCTTGTCGAGAAATGCCTTGTAAAAAACTCATTACATTGGATAACATATTAACCATATACTTATTCTCCACATTCATGAATATTACTTTCAGGAAAAGCTCATCATATCCTTCCTTGCGAAAGTAGCATATGATAAAAAATCAAGTATATATAATGTCGGGTTAATAATGATTTAATCCTCAAAGTTTCACTTTTTTTTTTTGTTTTAACCACTCAACTTTTTTTTAAATGTTTTAACCATTCAACTTAGGATCAATAATGGTTTAACCCCTGAACTTTCAATATGTTTTCGTTTTAACCACTCGACTTTGTTTTAAACGTTTTAACCACTCAACTTATAAGTTGACTATACTTTAACCACTAAAGTTCATTTGACCATTTAAAAAACCCCTTCGTTAACTTATAATTAATAAAAGTTTAGATCGGGATATATAAACTTTAACCTGGTTTTTTTTATCGACCAAGGTTATCAAAACAGAGATATTACCAGATTATATTTGTAACCAAAAACTAATTATTAGATATTAATTTGTGTAATAAATTGCATTTAGTTTAATTTAATTTAAATGTTAAAAATTGAATGAGAACATTAAATGTTGATTAATTTAATAAAATTTTAATTGATTGTTTATTTAAAGGGTAGGGGCAATTTAGACTTTTTGTCACCCCATCTCCACTATTTAGGTAATCATGGTTTTCAAATTAAAATCAATGGTTCACATTTAATTGTTTAAATCATTTAAAGGTTGAGATTAAATTAGATTACATAATTAACACTTTCTGTTAATATATAAAGAAGATTTTATTGGAAGTACATTACGGATCACTAGTATTAAACTAGTATTAAATTAGATGTGATGGAGACAAGTTATTACTGAGGGAATCAATGTAAAATAGGAAAGCTTAAATGTTGCCCTTAGGGCTACATATAGTATTGTCCTAGTATTATAGTGAGTGTTGTATTAATTAACATTCAAGCTAAACGAGTAAACGGCATGGGTTAGTTAACATAAGCCTGTTAGATTTAATGTTGTTTTACTCATAAAAGACTAGAACGTTTTGGATAAATAATCAGTTCCTATTTTGAATTGAAAACCTAGACCATCGATTCCTCAAAATGGATCATCTTTTAAGCTCGGTTTACTATCTTTTCGGGTACCACCCGAGTAACTAATTGCACATTATCATGTACTATATGCATCTTTATATATAAAAAAAACATAATATAATAGAGCAATCTGAACTTTAGATTAGTTTCATTCATAAAATTCCTACTGTTAAAATTATTTTCTTTCATTTTTTTAATTTTAATAATGTGTACCCATAACTATTAAAATTGACAATTTCAATACTTTCCTATTTTTTAGTCCTTAAGTTTAAATATCACGACATTATCTATATTTTTATAAATAAACCAATTGTATTTTAAATATTTATATATATTGATTAATTACATGAATTTTTTGATCAACATTATTAAACTAAAAATTGGTCATTCATTTAGCCAAACAATTGTAATATCGTGAATACGTTAAAATCGTAACTAAAATTTGATGATTTTAACTAATAATCCTTTAAATAATGTAACTAAAATATTTTATGATTTTAACTAATAATCCCTTAAATAATATACATTGAGCGAAACAATAGACAATCATATGTCATATTCAACCATAATAACATTGTTCTATTTTCTTTTTGTGATTCATGAATTTTATATTTTTACAAATTTTGTTTAAAGCATTGTCAAAAAAAAAACTTCAGTTTACTATAAAAATATTAAATGATAAAGACCATCTTGAAGATCATGAAACTTCAATAAATTTTGATGATATTAAATTAAAATAAATATTTTTATATTAAAATATTATTTTTCCTTTTCATACACACATCTTTGAATTTATAATAACAAGTTTTAAATGTACTTGATAATAAATATGTTATCGAGCGTTTTATTAATTTGCTAAAAATTAACGCCTATAAAGATCAAGTTGACGAATATGGATTATTATTATCGCTATTAAAAATCTATTGTTAGTGCTTATATATATATGTATATTTGATGACAACAATATTCGATTTGGATAGAAATTTAGGTTTAAATTACAAAATACAGTTATTTGAGTTACACTGAATTCATAGTTAATTTAAGTTTTAATTTTTTTATAGGTTATAATAATTTTATACTACCTTCTTATTATATGCATATTACATTAATTAATGTTTGACTATCCGCCCCTTCATAAAATGGGTAACAGTTATAACTAAAATGTTTACAAATTAGATAATATAATTTACAACCGACATGTATTTAAAATAACTAAACGTTTAAAAAAATCAAAAAACAGAACCGTACCAAACTGATATAATATATGTTAGATGTTATTGTTGACGATTATATTATATAAAAATCCGGTTCATGGTAAAATTTCATTTGACTTAAATTTTTAATTACACAATTTATAAAATCAAATGTTGAAATCTTGCGTTGTCGCGGGAACTCACCTAGTTCTTATCATAATAGAATGCATAAATTGATCATGTATATGCTGTGATTAGAATGTCAATTATCATACTTTAATACGATCATTCATCTATATATCATAACGATTATTACTGTGTAATAAGGGGTCTTGTTGGGTAATGCCAGACATTTCCAACAGGTTTCAGACTTTGTCTCAATGCAACTGAAAATGGCATATACATGTGCGGTTCACAAACACATTCAAATCAGTCAATTCATTCATACATGAAGGTGAGAAGCGACATATAGAATTCAAATACTAAAATTGAACAAATTACATTATTTGAAATTTTGAAGACACATATCAAACAAACCTGCACATTTATGAACCAATTAATTAAAACGCAAACACAACTTACAAAATAGATGTATTTAAGAAGAAAAAGATAGATTAGAACCAATATGTATAAAATTAACCTACATAATAATTGATTTAACCCTAGAATCATTGTTTGAGAAGAAGAAAAAGACATATTAGAATCAATATGTATAAAATTAATCCTAAATAAGAATCGACTTGAACTAAAAAGATGAAATTACCAATTGAGATATGCGGAGAAGTCGGTGGACCACTTTAACGCTGCGGTGGCTGTCGGAATTAGGCCGAGATGAAGTTAGGGTTCCGTGGAGGATGAAGGTCACGAAGCTAGGTATAACACCCCTCATTTGGTAAATCATTATAATAAGGATTTTCACTCGGAAGCATAGATTTAAATATATAGTTTATGAATTTATAGTATATAAAATATGTATAAACTTTTTCTCAAACATAATACACCACATTCACAACTATTACAACCATAATAGGAACAAAGCGAGGTGTTATATGAATTAAACATCATTATTATCAAAATATATTAGAGTGTAACGCCGGTCAAACATTCCTTCAATCTTAACTTCTTGCCCACCCGTTAACAATTCCATAACGTGCAAGAAGTATTAAATGTGGGGGATTAGCTCAACGCTAAGTGAGTGAATAAATAATCAACATCACAACTTAGTATAACAACTCTGTTTACAGACAAGTATAGTAAACACACAATCTCACAGAAATCCATGGTTCTTGGGGAAACCTTTAGCCAAGAACACACAACCATATCAATGAGATAACATCTCAATAACACAACACATCAACAATGAGGATCGGTGGTTCTTGAGATATCTGTTGGGTTTTCTATTCCCTAACTAGATTAACATATGCAGCGGAAAATAACAATTAATCTAGAACAACTAGGAAACTAAACCCTAAAGGACCGTTACTTAATAAAGTTATTAACAATAACAAAATAAATAGATAAACAAGAAAATACTAACCTTTTAGAAAACCAATTTCTCACGCGCAGACAACCTTGCAGAACCTTCACGCAGACTCCTTGCTCGACCTTCCATGCTTTGGATGGCAAGTACCCAAAATAGAATACCTCTAATGCGTCATACCCGTGAACCAAGAGAAATTCCCAAACTCCTAGGGTACCGACTCTAAGTCGTGTAAACTCTTACAATGAGTAGAATTAGAAAGAGAGAAAGAATTGAACTCTATTCAATTCTGGGATCATTGGAAACCTTGGATTAGGCCTCTATTTATAAGGGGAGAGGGAGCCCAGGGTTTTATCCCTTGACCGATGTGGGACAACTGAATTCATCCTCCAACCGCCGGTTGGAGCTTCCAACCGCCGGTTGGAGCTTCCAACCGCCGGTTGGACTTAATTCCTACCCAAGTAATGATACGTCTACACCGCCTTACAAACCCTAACCTCCAACCGCCGGTTGAACCCTCCAACCGCCGGTTGAAACTTGCTTCCAGAATGTTCCTTTTAGTTTAATATTCAATTAATAAACTAACTAAACATTCTCATTGTTTCTGTTAACTTCTTTTAGTTTCTAATTAATTTATCAACTATGATAAATTAACAAACTAAATAATTAACTTATAATATTAATTCCAATTAATATTATCTCTCTTATTGTTTCTCTTACTGTTCATCGAGGGCAACCCAAAAAGGCTCTACCTTTAGAATAGTCTTACCAATTAGTTATGACCTTGGACACTATTTTCAACAGTCTCCCACTTGGAAAAGTCATCAACTACTATTGGTCTGTCTCTATCCTAAGTAGAGGTGCCATCCAATGCATCTGACGAACTCTGATCATATCCAGTGACATTCCTTTTTAGATAAGTGATCTTATATTCCTTTGTTTCAGATATCGTATGAAACTGGGACATGGATGTTTTTCTCAATCTCCAGATTCAAGATTATGTTTTCTGATTTCCGATCAATTTGACTATATGGACTACTGAATTGTATAATCAATTTAGTCCTGGCTTGGCCAAGCACTTTATGAATCAACATTTAATCATCAGAGGGCCCAGGGATATCGCTTTTCCTCTCAGGCAAAAAGAACAAATAAATTTCGCATACACAGCACTAGTCAACTCATCATGTCATACCTAGCGTATCCTTTATGACTGGCATTTACGCACAGCGTTTGAATAAACTAAAATATAACTGACTTGAAAACTAGGAACTCAAATGTATCTCCATTTTAAGAATATAAGATATTATCATCTCAGAGTTACTCGTGATTTCAATCCATGAAGTAACTTCCATGAGTGCGGATTTCTCCTATACTTAAATCCCCATTAAGTACCCATGAGTGTTGCAGCAATCTCCATGCAATGTCTAATCTCCATAGACAATCTACTAACACACCATGACAGTCTTTATTTACCACATACTTCCTATAGTGTGATCGACTGAGGAGGTTTGAGTAATTCTGATTACTCTGGAAGTGGTGTCTAAACATGCTAAACTGAAACACAATGATAAACGATAGTAAATGGTAGAACTCCTTCCCATAAATAATCCCCATTATTTATCACCAAGTCTATTCTAGTTCCCATCATTGTTTGTTATGTTTTAAAATCAAACAACTAAAACTTTATCTCGTAAACCTATGCTCCTAGCACGTTTACTGATCGTGTGTCCATCACAATCATGTGTCTCTTACCTTCCTTTGAACAAAATGGTATTTTACTTCAATGTGCTTTGGACTCTACATTAACACATAACATTTCACTAGGATTCGTTCTATTGGAACACCTCCAAGATCATCAATGAAATTCCTCATCCTTATGACTTCTTTTAAGTCTTGCAAGTTTCAATATACTCAGATTCCCATCTGTTATTGTATCTTTCTTTGAACCTTTCAAGGTTATTGTTCCCCCATTCAGTAAGAATACCCAATCAGACTGTGAACGACTATCATCTCTATCTGTTTGTAAACTTACATCAATATAAACCATTACTCTAAGTTTCTCTTCTCCACCATAATCTAGGAACCTGTCTTTAGTATTTCTCAAATACTCAAGAATATTCTTTACAGCTGTTTTATGACCTTTACCAGGATTCTGCTGATATCGACTCACTATGCTACAAGCAAATGAGATATCGGGTCTTGTATACTTCATGGCATGTATGATCGATCCTATAGCCGAAGCCTATGGAACTCGACTCATTTAGTCCAATCTTTTGCAGTCTTTGGACACTAATCTTTTAGTAATCTTTATGCCATGATGTAAGGGTAGATTCCCTTTCTTAGAATTCTCCATTTTAAAACCTTTTCAAAATTTCATTCTAAGTACATGTCCTGATTAAGTCCTTTGAGACGTTTTCAACATATCTTTATAAATCTTTGTACCAAGAATATATTGTATCTTCCAAATCTTTCACGGTGAAATATTCTCCCAATCGTCTCTTTACACCTTGTAATGTTGGGATTACATTTCCTATGAGTATTATATCATTTACATATAATACCAGGAAGACTACAATGCTCCCACTGACTTTGACATATATGTTGGACTCATCTTTGCTTCTAGAAATCTAAACTGTTAGACTTTCTTATGGAAGTAGAGATTCCAGCTATAAGAAGTCTGTTTAAATCTATAAACGTCCTTCTAAAGCTTACACACTCTATTAGGATACTTTGCTAATTTTCAAAACCTTCCGGTTGTGCAATGAACACATCCTCTCTTAGTTTCCTGTTAAAGGAAAGTGGTTTTGACATTCATCTGCCAAATTTCATAACCATGAAATGCAGCTATTGTAAGCAATATCCTAATTGATTTTATTTCAGCTATTGGTGAGAAGGTTTCCTCATAATCAATCCCGAAGGTTTGAGTATAGCCCTTTGCTACCATCCTAGCTTTATAAGTGTGCACTTCCCATCCATGTCTATCTTCCTCTTGAAGATACACCTACAACTCACTGTCTTGAGACCGAGTGCAGTTTCAACCAAATTCTAAACTTGGTTGTCAGACATAGATTGAATCTTACTTTTCACAGCTTCCTTTCACTTAGCAGCCTTAGGGCCTGCCATCGCTTCCTTTGTAGTTAGCAGACTCATCTAATTCAATTAGTGTACTGTCACTAATCTTGTCATGTTCTTCTTTATGGAAACCATAATAGAACCGAGGAGGTTCGCTAACTCTACAACTGCGAGCGGGAAAGGATATGTCATCAAGTTCAACAGGTGTCACCTCTTGTTGAGTGTAAGTGTTTGCCATAGGTTCTTTATCGGTAGATCCTTGAATCTTTTCAAGATCAATTGTACTCCCACTGTCCTCTTTAGATATTATTTCTCTCTCAAGGAACATTCCTCTTCGAGCTACAGACACCATACTTTCCTTGGGTTTGTAAGATAAATATCTAAACGACTTCTGTGGATAACCGATGAAAAGTTACCTTTTCTCATCTGGCTTCTAGTTTGTGCTAAGTTTCTCGTCTAACGATAGCTTCACAACCCCATATGTGGATGTGCCCAAGAGAAAAACATTTTCCCTTCCACATCATCTTTCTTGGTAAGTATTAGTTTTAAGACATGCGAGACTATTTTAATGCCTAACTCCATAAGCCTTTTAGAAGTGTTGCCCGACTCATCATAGATTAAACTATGTCTAACATGATTCTTTTCCTCCTCTCAGCTACTCCATTCAGCTATGGTGTTCTAGGAGGAGTCAACTGTGAAACTATTCTACAATGTCTATGATGATCAAGAAACTTGATACTAAGGTCTTCTCCTCCCCTATCGGATCGGAGTACCTTTATCTTTCTGCCCATTTGATTCTCTATATTACGTCCTAACACATTTTGAACTTTCAAAAGTGTCTGACTTATGTTTAATCAGATAAACATATCCATGTCTACTGAAGTAATCAGCAACATAGTAGCTATTTCCATCTTTTATGGCATATCGGAATGGTCGACATACATCCATGTATAGCAAGTCGAACAATCCATCACTTCTTTCATATGAATAGTGATTTAGTCATCTTGCTCAATAACCAAGATTTGCATACATCATCCGATTTAGGGTCGAATGATTCCAACACTCCATACTTTTGGAGTTTGGGCGATATTCTTTCTTGTTTACGTGCCTTAGACGATATTGCCACAATTTGAATTTGTCAAGCATTTTAGACGAACCATCATTTAAATTCCTTTGCTGACTTATTCAACATTATCATATATGCCTTTGCAAGTAGACGCTTTATCGCCATTTTCATTTCTAAATGAAACTGATAACTCTCTTTAAGCAAGCATGAAATGAAACTATGTTACTTGTCATTTCTGACGAATAACAGCAATTATTTAAATGTATCCAAACTCCTGATTTTAGCATGAGCTCAAACTTTCCAATGGGCGTGACTCTCTTGTCTTCCATGACTAAGTTGAGCTCTCCATGCCTCAGACTTGTACTTTCTTTTAGGCCTTGCAATATAGTGCAAATGTGAGTACCACACCCTATATTCAAGACCTACGAATTAGAAGTCGTAGTTTTGTGGAGTTCGATCATCTATATATACCTTAATCCTTTCAATCTTACTGTTTTTAAGGTCCTTCAGATATTTTGGGCTGCAACGCTTCTAGTGCTCCTCTGTGTTGCAGTAAAAGATACTGATTCCTTTGGATCATTGCAGGTGCAATTTCAGAATCAATCTTTCTCTTAGCCCTACGATTGGACTTTCCATTCGTAGCTTTTCCAGATCTCTTCCTTTCCTTTGCATCATGACCAATTGACAACACAGAGCTGCTGAGCCAAAAGGCATATCAAACTTCTTGATCCTTTGCTCAGTAGTTTTGGAGTTTTCTCATTCAGGTCTATTTCTCATTCAAAAACCATTTGACATGATGTTACAAACTGTTTGTAGACAGCTGGCTGACCGGACAGTATTATGTTGACCATAACTTTGTATTAAACATCATAATATTTTCGGTGAGCTTTAATATCTTATTGGGTTGAATCACTATCAATAGTGGGAATTTACTTATCGAGAATATACTCCTTATTCTCGTCAGGAACATACTCCTTGTTCTCGTACCTATGGTTTCACAGCTCATCAAGAACATACTCCTTGTTCCTTAGAGTGAACCTAGGGTTAAATTACCCGTCCATACATTTTGAACTGGTAAGTCTTTCCCTCCCAAGAACTGAGAGTAGTGAGAAGTTTAGGTTATTTGCGAAATTGGGAACAAGAGGATTATTACCATTTTCAACAAGATATTTTGAGATAAATCTATTTTAGTTAGTCTGACTATTCCTTAATTAATTACCCAATTTTCTAATTAAGGCTAGGATCTATATTTTCAGTTATATGAAAAGGGTCGCCGTAATCATATAACAAAATACTTTTGTCTATTTCATTTCTATGAAACTCCTAGATCTTTGAGACTCATTGATACCTATCAATGGCATGTTAATCTCGTTTATGCTCATCTACCATTCATGACTGGTATGCCGAGGATCATGAACTAGATGGTGAACTAACCATGCAAACCCCGCGTGGTGCCCAGCTCGAGTACGCTCGAGAATCGCGAGTCCACATCACCTCTCAATATGTCCTCATATTAATGTGCCGGTTAACCACACACGCTCCATTAACAGTCCATACGAGAAATGTGCGATTCTCATGGCTTAGCATACTATTCACATTTTTCTATAGCTAAAACGGGATTTTGTTTGACTATTTTAAACCTACTTTTAATCTTGACATCATCCTATCAAAAGTCCTCGGTAACTCCATTGAACGCACAAAGAAGCGGAGAAGCAGGTCAGCGCAAAGCTTATTAAAAACCTACTTCTTTAGGGAAGCAAAGCGACCCGCCTTATTCCTCTCTTATAGTTTGTTCTCTATGGGTGAGCCGATTTATCAATTGACTGACGATGTATTTAGACTTAAATAATACATATATATATATCATATTATATATAAGGTCTCTCTTAAACATTTAGGTTCAGGGTTCTATTTTAAACCATTTTAAAAATTGAGCATATATTTTAAACCATTAAAATACTAAGGTCTGATTAGTAAATATATTAACTGTATACATATATAAATCTATTATACATATATACTTAATTTAGTTATTTGGACAAAATAAAAGACAGTTTTATTTCCAAATAATATAATTTATCTACATTTTGTATTGCTAACCTTATTAAGCCTACGCTCTGATACCACTGTTGGGTTTTCTATTCCCTAACTAGATTAACATATGCAGCGGAAAATAACAATTAATCTAGAACAACTAGGAAACTAAACCCTAAAGGACCGTTACTTAATAAAGCTATTAACAATAACAAAATAAATAGATAAACAAGAAAATACTAACCTTTTAGAAAACTAATTTCTCACGCGCAGACAACCTTGCAGAACCTTCACGTAGACTCCTTGCTCGACCTTCCATGCTTTGAATGGCAAGTACCCAAAATAGAATACCTCTAATGCGTCATACCCGTGAACCAAGAGAAATTCCCAAACTCCTAGGGTCCCGACTCTAAGTCGTGTAAACTCTTACAAGGAGTAGGAATAAGAAAGAGAGAAAGAATTGAACTCTATTCAATTCTGGGATCATTGGAAACCTTGGATTAGGCCTCTATTTATAAGGGGAGAGGGAGCCCAGGGTTTTATCCCTTGACTGATGTGGGACAACTGAATTCATCCTCCAACCGCCGGTTGGATCTTCCAACCGCCGGTTGGACTTGATTCCTACCCAAGTAATGATACGTCTACACCGCCTTACAAACCCTAACCTCCAACCGCCGGTTGAACCCTCCAACCGCCGGTTGAAACTTGCTTCCAGAATGTTCCTTTTAGTTTAATATTCAATTAATAAACTAACTAAACATTCTCATTGTTTCTGTTAACTTCTTTTAGTTTCTAATTAATTTATCAACTATGATAAATTAACAAACCAAATAATTAACTTATAATATTAATTCTAACTAATATTATCTCTCTTATTGTTTCTCTTACTGTTCATCGAGGGCAACCCAAAAAGGCTCTACCTTTAGAATAGTCTTACCAATTAGTTATGACCTTGGACACTATTTTCAACAATATCATAGTACCCGGGGATTCTCCAAGAACACACATATCGTACATATTCGTATGGCCATAACGGACGAGACCAATAGTTTAGTACTAATCTCATACGACCTAATTTCCTATTAACGATAAGTACAAGGAAATTTCTGTCGTCTTACAATAGTAACCAAACCCAACCAACATGTTGACCTCAATACACTGATGCCCGAAGGCCAAATATCAAGTGATCACATATTCACATACTCAATCAGGTCAACATATCAGATTAAACAATCTATCAACAATATTATTATTATTAAACCAAAATCATCATGGCAAACAAAGCAGTAACAATACGTTTACCCGTTGTAACCAAACCTGTTACAACTAAATCACACTGAGGATTATAAATCCACTCACCGAATACCTCAGTCGTCCACTCAGTAGTCTAATGTCACTGAGTCTTCTCCACATCTGAGAATACAATAGAACAACACAAGTCAGTCACTTGTCTCAAATCTATATAACATCATTCCAATTGATTTACACCAACAATTCCAAATTACTCAATTCTTATGAATTAACACAATCATATTTAGTAGCTACAACATGATACATGACTCAATTTCCAATTCCTTATCATGATTAATTATCATAATGATCACCTTTTAACTTCAAATCAAGTAAGTTATTACTTACTTAAATTCATTTAACACAATTTCTTTCAAGATTATGAATAACCATCATAAACATCAATATTCATAATCAATTATCAAATTATGATCATTAGGATCACATCATCATTTTAATCTACTTTAATTATCACTAATCAACATGGTTAAATCATTACCAAGGTTATTAACCTCTACCATCAATAATTCATCGAAACACTAATATTTGGTCAAATGAATACTTAGCCAAATAATTTGCAACTTTACTATTTAATTCTCAATTAAGTGTTCTAACAATTAAGCAATACCCATTTCATCATATTACCCATTATGATCATAATAATCATCACAACTCTCATGAACACTTAATCAATTCACACATTTTATCTTGAATGATATTAATCATCATCATTAATCAACTATACTATCTTCATTAACAACAATTATTCATTTATACATCATTAACTCAAACTTAGGAATCATTATTCATGAATAATCAAGTAAACTCATACTTTAATCATGAACATATATCAATTTCATCAATTCTAAGTTAGAACTTAGCTTATAATTGTGATTTACTTATCAACTAACCCTTCTAACATGATTATAACATTCACTTTATGAATAATCAACTAAACCTATCACTTTATATATAATCATACATGAAATTCTTCAATTCTATGTTAGGATTTAGTTAAAAATCATGAATTAATCCTTAACTAACATCAGTTTAACAAAATCAAGCTTCAATTTCAAGTTAATCATCTTAATTTAATGAAATACATAAAACCCATTTTCTAGGTTTATGAAACTCAAGGAATTAGAACTTAAAAGATGATGAGAAGGATTAGAGGGTGATAATCCATGTTCTTGAAGCTTGAATTCGAACTTGGAAGCTTTAATTTGATATTTCTTTATGAAATGATAATTACTTAAGGTTTCATGGTAATGATAAGTACGTACAGTTTGTATGTAGGTAGGGAATTAAAAAATACACAACCGACTTAAAGCCTGTGTAGTTATCATACAATTGTTTAAATTTCATTCCCCGTACTTATCATTGTCTGTAACTTAAAAACTATTTATGGGGAAAAACTATTTTATTTTAACGTCAACTGAATTAAATTAAAATAAGTAATAATTTACTAGTCACAATAATTATTCGACTCTTTTCTCCATTTATTTTCAAATAACACAACGAACTTATTTTAAAATAATAACTCGCCATCAGAAAATATTAAAATACTACCAGACCCGAGGAATGGGGGTTACAGTAGGGTTTGAGTAGACAGATGAATAATACTAGGTAGATGAGAGGGTACGTAATTTATTATTATATTATATTATATATTAATTAAAGATATGATATGATGATATACTCCATATGATATACGCCACATTTATTTTAATTATGTATATATTAAAATTATTTCAAGTTATTATTAGGGGTGTTTATTATAATTATTTAAAATTAATTTATACCATTAATCTATAATTAGGGAGTCTAATCAAGGGCTCAAAATTCTCCATGATATTTTGTTATCATAATAGAATGCATAAATTGATTATGTATATGCTGTGATTAGAATGTCAATGATCATATTTTAATACGATCATTCATCTATATATCATAACGATTATTACTGTGTAATGTCATTAGCTATTTATTACGACTAGTTATTTACACTATTAATTAATGATGATGATGATAATAATAATTGTTATTATCATT